>PTEX01000034.1:4903010-5046988 GCA_003342815.1 Eudromia elegans | reverse complement strand
CTTCCTTCCTTCCTTCCTTCCTTCCTTCCTTCCTTCCTTCCTTCCTTCCTTCCTTCCTTCCTTCCTTCCTTCCTTCCTTCCTTTCTTTCTTTCCTCTATTATTAATATAGAGGCCATTTTTACAATAAGAATTTTGTTAGAGCTGTTAGGATGAAACATTTTTCCCTTTTTCTCACCTGCAGTAAGCTCGTAACACCTATTTGCAGAGTGGAAAGTATCAGTTACGGTTGCCCTGAAGCATTTTTTAAGCAGGACACTTTCCAGAGGACTATTGGTGTATGAGGCAAACCCAGCAAGTGGAAGATCATACTTTTTTTCTTGTCTCTGTCATTGTATACCTGAGGAAATATATTTTCGTGTTTTGTTCTTGTGTGTTTCCATTTAAAGAAATTACACTTAAAGCCATGCTGGCAAAGTACTGTAATAATCTAAGTAGCACTAGGTAAAATATCTTTGAATAACCTATCTGCTTGTGTTACTAGAGTGTAATTCTTTGAATCAACTGTTGTTGCTTAATGAGTTATCATGTGATTTCTGTGCATTTTAAGTGTTTGGCTTTATCTTAAAGCATTTTCTCACCTAGGTGTCGATAGTATAAGTAGAGGACCATTCAGTGAGTCAACTCACTGTAGGAAACCACATTTTTTAAAATTAAATATTAATTTACCTCAAAAAAGGGGATTTTTTACTTTACATAGAAATAGGACATCATATACAGTAATTATATTAAGCTCATGTTTCTCCTCAAGTCAGTGCCAAACTACAGCTACTAACATCAAAAATGCAAACACAAGTTTAGCAAATAACGAACTATAAAAAGGTTTTATGAGAAATGTTATTATTCTGTAGGGTACTATTGGCTAGGGCTGCCGATGCTTCATCCATGCAACTCCTGGATGTGGTTACTAACCACAGGAGCCAAAGATCAGCACTTAAAAATCAAACACACGGGACAGTATTTATATATAAAAGTCACAAGTGCAAAGGTAGCAAGAAACAGGAACAGAAAAGGTCAGAAAACCATGCTCTGCCAAGAATATTTTATTTTTGTAGGAAAGAGAGATGATCAGCAGTTAGCAAATGTATATTCTGGTTGTGCAGGGAGATGTAAATCATTTATCTGTTAAGGAAACCAATCCTTCTATCTTTGAAATAAATATTTGTCTTATACTTGTCTTTCCTAATGAGCAGAAGTATTTTTCTGTATGCCCTATCTGGGCACAGTTAGGAGGAGGCTGCTGATTTATGCACATGTGCATATTCAGCCTAGGAAGAATGCCTTCCCTACTCTTATTGTTTCTTTTATATCATAAACTAACAATGAGATTTCCATGTAGACTTTCATGGAGAAACATAATTACTGCATGGTAGGCTAAGTATTTTATCTGTAACTGTGATTTCTCCAAATCTGATCACCATTTCTAATTCAAAGAAGGATTTTTAATTGGGTTCAAGTACAAACTTCTAAATGATATAGAGTGTTCMCAGTGATCAGGAGATCCTAGAATTTTGTATCTGCTTTTGGTACCCAGTRTTTTCCATTGTGTTGAGAATAACCCTCAATGCCTTAGCTGACTGGAGGAGCAGATCACAGCAAAGCATGTAGCTTTTGCTAGCCTGTTGTGCAAAGACTGTTCTGATCTTTGCTAAGCTGTTTATAAATTATTTAAGTGTGAAAGGGTGTTTTGAGGACATATTGCACATAGTGAGCTTTTATATCCTTGTCATTCTGGCAGACTTTAGACCCACATTATTTACATCTAGAAAAACCTAACTAATGCATACTGGATAATATCTCAGATCTGTAAGCAAAGCTTCCATAGATTTGCTTGTTAATTCAAACTAAAATTAGATAACAATGACATACTGGAATAAGGATTTGTCCTTTAGTTCATTGTAGCATATGAGAAGTTAGTTATTCTTGCAGGCACAGTAGTCGACATGGCTCTTGTGATTATAAAGATAGACTAGAAGAACAACTGTTATTCTAAATGGAGAATTTTTGGTATCAGAAATAAAGAAAATTATTTTGCTTTCCTTGTCATCCCCTGCAATGTGTAATTATCTCAAGGATACAAGGATAATGACTTTATTAATATTAATCTTTTATAATTGCTTTGTAGTACTGTTTTATTTACTTCTAAAATATTTTTAAGAACTCAATAAGGGTACAGTCATCTTTCTATATTTTTAAATATCTAGACTTGCTTTTTATTTACAACATGCATATGAATAATCCAATCATTTTTCACGTAGGTGGGATCTGAACACGGCCTTGGCGATACGCTGCAGCTCCTGCGTGCCTGGGGTTTCCTCCCCGTGACACACGGCCAGCTGGTGCGTGCCTGCCGCGAGTCTGGGTGGGGATGGACCAGGACATGAAAACCCAGAGACAGAGCAGTATAGACATAATCTGGGTGCTTTCTAGCCCTCATGCAGAGGTGCAGTTTTCTGAGAGTGAGGAATAATAATGAATTTTTCTTTCTGCATCGTGCAACTCCTTTTCTAGTCCAGTGCAAGGGTACAGTCTTTGCTGAATAATAAAAAAGCCCCTTTTCTTTATACTTCTCCTTAGAGAGACCAAAATACTTATTAATAGAGCCCGCCATAAGTTTGTAGCTCTGCATTTTGTTGAATATATGAATGCAAAATAACTCATAGCAAGAGCAGCAGTTGTATTCTGAGCAAATTCAAGATATTTTATTTTATGTCACCACAAGTTTAGGCTTTTCTGTAGTATCAACTTCCATTTGTTACATGTGCTTGTATAATAAGTTGTAAGTTTTATAGAAATGTGTGAAGAGGAAGACAAAGTGATTTCCCTGTAGCTGATGTATATTAACATTACCATGGTCCATCAGAGCAGACTGTGAGGGCAGTGGACATTAGGACATTGAGAGTGTCCTCGAGTTTACGTGAAGTCATATGAAGTGGCTGGACGATCAGCATGCAGTCTGGCAATGACAGGGTTTCCCTTTTGCCAGATGAAGCTGCAAATTTATCTAGTCTGTTGTCTGATTTGCTCCTGGCATGCAGTTAGAATTTAATGGCCAGAGTTCTGTATTCTGGGCAGAATTTTGTATAGCAGTTGATCATGTTGCGTGTGTTATAATATTGCCCTCCCTTTTCCTTCTGGCCTTTTGACTAGGGCCTAATCCTCATGTATCAACATTAAGGCTCTCCATGCTGTCCTGCTACTCCTATTGCACTGCCAGACTAAAGTGAAGATGGGGTGTGATGTGAATGGAAAAAAAATACAGTTGTGTGAAGATTCCTGTACTTGTAGTAGGGAAAGAGATTTATGACTTCTAAACTATCATTACTCAGAGCCTCATAAAGAATTATTTTTGCAAATTAAAATTCTGTTTGAAAGAATCCTATATTGTAGCAAGGGGAATAAAAAACTTGAACAAACTAGCCAATTGAAAATCATAAATTGAAAGTCAGGTTGTCATTGAACGTATATCAAATACAAGTATTTCTTTCATATCCAGTGTGACATCTATTTTCTACCTGCATCTTATTATTTGCTGCATTTAGCTAGCTCCTCATTTTTATACTTTTTTTTTCTGTTACTATTTTCTGCACTGTGTTTGGCATGATTGCAGCTCTTACTATCCTGCTGCTTAATCAATGTCTTCAAGGAATGTTTCCTGAGGTGACTTTGCACTTCATCGTTGACTTCAGAAACTATCAAAGTGCATACATGCCAATGGCCAATGTTAAACTACTGATGTTGTTTCATGGTTGCTGTAAGAATTCTTTATATGCTGTAAAAGATGTGGATCTTAAATGGTAAAAGTGAGTTTAGCATGGTATATTTGTGGATGGCAGTGGCCAGAATTTGAATTTAAGTGTATCAGCACTTGTGCATATTGTTCAATTATCAATTTCATTTGCAATGTATCTTAGAGTCTGTCTTCGTATTAAAGTGCTTTTAATGTCTATTATGAAGTCGCAGTGCTGGGTAATGTAATTTCATCCACATCTTCTTCTACCAGAGGGAATGTTAACTGGCCCAAGCCCCAACTCATGGTTATGGGAGTTGGAGGGTATTTTATTCAATAAGCTTTAGTGAGATTTTGGTCAAAAGCACATGCCATACACACAGATTCATATAAATAATAAAAGAAATCCTTGTAATTAAATTCTTTTTCCTTTCCTCTTTATCCTTTAAAAAGCATGTAGTGAAAAAAAAAATCTATGTGTTTTATTCCTGATGTTCAAATAATGTGTTTTTAGCTTGAGCACCATCAGTTTTGCTGTTTATTTAACAACTTCTTTTTAAACTGTAACTGATTTGTTTACATAAGAATTCTAGAAAAGGGTGTTTAAATGAAGTTTCATTTCTTGTGTTTCACAGAAACCGTAACAACAGAAATTCAAGAATCTCAAAAAAATAGAGAGCAAAAGATCATAACTGTAATTTTATTTTTATTTTTTTGAACACCTCATGGGAAGGGGACAAGGAAACGTGAATATTGAAAACTTTGGTTTGGTAATACTGCCTTACCGAGTGAAAGTAAATCTTCAGAAGAATTGAYGTGTTCTGTTCCCTTAAAAGCAAATCCCTGTCTGGACGTTACTTCAGGTTAAGAGTAACTTCATCTGTAGATTTTGGCCTCTTAGCCTAAGTCTAAGGTGTTCTGCTCGGTCCGCAGTCTCTTTCCCTTAAGCCTTCCTTTCTTGCAGAGAAGCAGAGGTGTCTGAGCGCCTCTTGTTCCTCCTGCTCAGGAGTGTAGTTACTCCTGAGTTCCAGCAGTAGTCCTGGAGCAGGGGGTGCTTCAGTGTCGTCTTGCTCTCACCGATAAAGGGGAAAAGTTACGTTCTGCAGCATCCTCCCTTTCTGCAAGAGAGCAAGGAAAAGGCGGGAGAAAGTCCTACAAAATGTACTTTAAAATACTAGTAAAATTCACTAAAGGATCCGTGGCAGTAGTTACCACTAGCTTCCAGCTCAGAGTTTGACTTTGCATGTTCAAAAAGGTGTCTCAAGGATAACCCAGGGATGAAGTAGTTCTATTTTTTCTGCTGTGTGCTGCAGGGTTGCGGTTTCTGTTACGTACTGTGAGGTCCCTTCAGTGGGAGACGCATCTCTTACCTGTTCGTCCTTCACTGTGGTCTGAAATGCTATATTGCTCTTTCAAGCATTTAAAGAAACAAGAAAAGAAAATGGATTGCAATGATTTTCACTCATTTAGATGGAATTTTTAAAGAGATATTATGCAAATAAATATTTTAAAATTCTAGCATTATTTTGGCAAAGAAGATAAACCTGGCTATCTTCTGTCTTTTGTCAAAACAATTAGGAGGAGGAAGCAGGAAAAAAAAAGATATATCGTATATGTTAGAAGATAAAGTAATAGATTATGGTTAGGTAATCTCAGTAAAAGAGACACAAAARTCCCCAACTCATTTCTTTCTCCTAACAAGTTGTTCTTGTGATTTCTGTCTTTCATGGCACATGCCCACATTCAAATATTAAATCTTACCACCACCAAAATAGCTTGTTTTATGAAACTATTACAAAGCTTTTTATGAAGCTACATATGAAGAGTAATACTTGCCTAGATTCTGGTAGGTGAAGAACAACTTCACTTTTCTTTATATGTTTTCAAATTTGGACTTGAATAGTTTTCACTTAAAAATGTGCAATAGCTTTGTGAAGATTTTCTTTTTAATAATCTCCTATTACAAATAGTCAAGCAGAAACATTGTCAAAGATTTCTTTTCTCTGTATAAAAGTAGATGCCAGAATTCTCGACAAACAGATAAATCAGGAGTAAAATATCGTTTCAAGAAGCCTTGCTGAACACAGATGAATAGCAAGTCCTGATGCTGTCACTCACGTGTGTAGCGGTGATGTTCCATTCCTGCATACAGTGTGCAAAGAAAAAGAAAATAAATGATGTGTCTTTTGTGAAAATATTAATGTCAAATACCATGCAGTGCTGTGAAGAGGCAAGCTAGCAATATAAATGAGGACCTGGATAAAACATTCAGTGGTCAAACAAAACAGAAAGGGTTGTAGGCTAGAAAAAAGAAATGCAGTACTCCTGTTTTGTCTCTCCTCATTTCATGATCCGTTTGTGTTCCTGCCTTTTAGCACGGGAAATGCCTACCTCGTGTGGCCGCGGTGAAATCACATAGTCCCATAGTGCCCGGCTAGGAAATAGATGTGCAGAAGGACACTTTAAACTGAGGATCGTAAGTGGGAGTCACCTCTGTGTGTGTTGTGTCCTTAAGGGTAAGAGATGTTACGGGTGAACTTCTCGTTTCTAAATCAATGTCATTCCTCCCACTTTTTTCTTTTGTGTGTCCTTGCAATTGCTACGGTCGAGACGTGACATTTACCCAGTCCTGGTGGCTGGGCCTGCTAGTGAGGGTGGGTTCTACAGCGACTGCTGCATCTCGCCCTGCTCTTGTACCCTGCAGCCGTGAGAGGAGTCAGGGTGGAAGGGGAGCTGCCCCACAAAGACGCTGAATATTTGGGAAAATGAATTAAAGCTATTTTCTGACAAGCAAAGTGACTCACCTTCACGGTTTGTTTTACTTAAAAATTAATTTAAATACATCTAAGTGAGCTTGAGAGCATCTTAGAAAGAAAGTGGGAGCTTCACTGGATGGAGTCATAGATTTTTCTGCCAGAAGGATGGTCTTGCCTTAACGTGTTCCTGCTTTAGCTGAACTCTCTCCCAAACTAGGGAGAGCTGAAGGATTTTAACTGATTTAAAAAAGAGTTATCCATGCTTTTAGATTCAACTGTGGTCCTATTCCATAAATGAAACTAAAGCTTTCAAGAATAGAGTACGTTTAGGAAAGGATGGAAGCTTTAGTAGAGATCCCAGTGGATTTCTTTAAATAACGTACTTGAAACCTCACTGAAATGGATTTTTGAACTTCTGATGCCCGTAGTTATCGAGTTAAAACTCTGCGGCACCAGCAGTGGGGGGACACTTCAGTCGTGCAGCAGCATCAGTGCCACGGAAGAGAAGAGAAGGAGACAGTGAGCAGGGGGGCTCGTCCCCGTGGGCTTCCTCTGTAGTGAGCAGGAGTGCTGATCACGGAGGAGGGACTTCAGGGGCTCTGATCCCGCAGCAAAGCCTTGCCAAGGGCTGCGCAGGGAGACGCTCCTCCCTGGGGCCCCTCTGCAGCCAGTCTGCCCGGCTAGGGAAGCCCTCCTGGCTGGACTGATGCCTCCGCACCCATCAGCGCAGCCACAGTGGCAGGGAATCTTGAACAAGTCTCTGCTGGACATTAGTTGTACTTTTCCAATTATCTTTTCAATTATTGATGTTCTAAAGGGCATTTTCCTTTATTATTTGTTTAAAGATTATTCCTAATGCTATTTTACCAAAAGTCAAGTTTCAACAAGATAATAACATAGTTGCAATAGGAAGAAAGTTAATTTATGTTATCCTGTACTTATATTGTTCCAAGCTTATACTTAGGAAACAAAATTTGGCCTCATAAATAGATTTGTTAAAGTTTAGTGATTTAGTGATGATGACAACAGTTATAATGCTGATAATTTTGTTAAAAGGTATTTTGTTGAAAATGATCAAATTGAAATGTTGAAGGCATGGGGAGAACCAATTAATTGACACCATGGTGCTTCATGATTCTCATTACATTTTCTCGCTTAAGTAAAACTATTATGTTGAAAACTGTGATTGTTGCAGATTAGAAACACCTAATAGAAACGAATTTGAGTACTCCTGCTATTACTCTTATACAGATGCAGAATTCCACGTCCAAGTAAAGGGCAAGGGCACCTCTGGTTGAGACTCTCAGTCCTGATGAATTCCAGCTGGCAGCTGCTTTTTTGGGGAAACACATCTCGAAAAGAACACACCTTTTCTAAGATAGCTTTAAAGTGAAATCATTCATTGAAAACCACTTCCAAGTTTCCAAATATGCTAGATCAAAATATATGCCTTTTTAATAAAAATATTTGTGAAACAATAGATGCACATATTAATGTGAAACACAGTATATTTTGAGGATAGGCTACTGAAACAATGGGCTTGCAATAATGAATTATGGAATATTGTAATAAATCATTTTTAGTTAGCTACTGTGCATGTTGCTTACAAGCTTGGATTCCTCTTTCTGCATAGAGCATGTTGCTCCATGTCCCCCTTTTCATGGCCTCTTCACACACTCCTACTACTGCTCGCCTAAAGTGAGGGGAACATCACTGTGATTGATCTGTACCGATAAATACGGATTTGGGTTTCTGATTGCTGGCCCAGCCTCCCATAGGGAGGCCTCTTTTTCCACGATGACTCGCTTTCCTGGGGCTGCAGGGCAGTTTTGACAGAGGAGCTCTCACTGCAGTTAATCTGCCCCACAAGATGCTCCCATATCAAGGGAAGTGGAGCCCGGTTCTTGCCTTGTTGTGAACCACACGGAAGCTCCCTCTCTGTAGCCCTCAGCAGCTCTCACACACAAAAAAGTACCTCATATCACCAAAGTCCCCCCCAAATACTTAAGCTTGAACCAGAAGTAAGAAAGATTTCTGCATTTAGATTTCAGGAAAAACACTGAGAGAACAGAGTGTTGATGAAATTGGTTAAATCTGTGGTGTATAGTGTGCTATTCCTGCCTGCTTTTTCCCTGTCCCCATGCATCAGTTTCAAATCAGAAGCAGCCAGATCCCTGCAAATGAACTGATGGACTTCTGCAACGTTTGGCATAGGGATAGGCACTGGGACTGCATGAATGAAGCAGTCCCACACCTAGAGCTTTTCTAGGAAAATGGAATGCACTGAGAATTATTACCCTGCCCTTTCCCTGTCAAGTTATGCTGTTAATTTTGAGAGTCTGTAAATTGAGGGAGTTAGTGTTATAAGTGCTGGTGTAATTTGGGTGTGAATCTCCTAATCTTCTTAAAAGGGTTTGACAAGAGCATTAATGCTTATTAGCGTCTGTTAGCTGGAGCACAGGAAAAAAAAATACAGGTGAAAATCGTACTTGAAGGACTTCAAAAGAGAGCTATGGTAGTTGATTGTGGTTGGAAGTGCTCCGAGGGTATCCCTGTGATAGAGAAGCAGCCATAAACACCAAAGTATCATTATTTTCAGCTGTAGTTAATAAGGGAAAATTGGCTTATAAGTGAGAATGGAGATTTAATCCCACCTGGACTTGGTTTAGTAAGAAAATTGAGAGTCAGAGGTGCAATTTAAGTGGGACCAGTGGCCTTCCCTTAGGCCTAAAGGCTTAAATAGCTAAAATCTTTATGTCTGAGGCAGAATCAGTTTTTTAAAAAAAATAAAAAAAAAATAAAAAAAAAAATTTCTTGTTAGAAGAAGTAGTTATGTTGTGGCCATAACAATGTTGAGGATAATCTGATATTAATGACAAGTATGCCTTGCCTTAACCTCCGTAACTAGTAGTGCTTCATAGAATCAAATGTTTATCGTTCTGTGATTCTTGTACCTGTCATTCCAACATAATCTCTTAAGAAAACTGTTTCTTTATCTGAAAGTGTTTGGTGTATTATGAAAGATTTAAGTAGTGTCAGTTAGCAGTTGTTTACCTGCTGATTCACAATGTTTGATAATCATGTTTAAAATATGTTTTGCTAAATTAATTCATGTTAGTTTTGTAAATATACTCTAATTTTATAAATTCCTTGTCTATGTGCTACCCATCTGGAAGAAATTTCTGCCATTTTGGTGGTTGTTGAAAACACTTTTAATATAATTCCTTTTTAAATTTTAAATGTTTGTCTAGAAACACCTTTGTTCTGTAAAGGAAGGAGGAAAACAGGTTACAAATTTTATATATACTACTTGCTTATTGAATTCTACAGGCTTTTATGGCAATGCATCAACTCTCCCGATATTTTTAACTGCGCCTTAGCATAGATATCTTGTCATATCTCCACTTACTTTCAGGATTCATCTGTTTGTCTGTTGTTACTCTTCAGAAGGTGGGAATTCTTTACCCTTACCAATGAGCAGCTCTGAAGACTCTTATCTTGCTTGTGCATGTAATCTTTCTGATGCCCAGAGAAGGAAAGTGTAAGAGATTGAAAGAGAACGTGCTCGTTAATACTGTCATTCTTGCTCGCAAGCGAGGAGAGAGAACTGAGCACTCAAGTTTGTGCCCAGTAACGTGTCGAAGAGATGGATGGAAGGGGGTGGAAGCTTTTCTTTTAGTCATATAGAAAGCTGCTATTTTGAGCAGTAGTTCTGCAGGCTTTTTGTATGTTTAGTTGTCTCACTGCAAAGCATTATACACGTATCAATGTACAGCTACATGTTTACAATTCTATGCACTGTAGGATAGGGCCTATAGCATCGTATTTACTTGCACAGTTATTGCTGCAGGAGRGCCTTGGTGCTGAAGAAGGGATTCCAAACACTCCCTCTGCTAAAAAAAAAAACAACAACTCTGCTCATGCTGACAACTGAGGGTASGGTGTTTTGTTTCAATGTGTACTTACAAAACACATTTTAATTCATTTAATGCATTACTGCTGGGGGGATATGGCAGCCCTTGTGAGACTGGTGAATGCGGATAGGGAGATAGTTCTGGTACAGCCCTTGTGAACTGCTCTCCTTTGTCTTCTTGCAGGCCTCTGGAGCGTTCCAGTGAAGATGTGGATATCATATTCACTCGCCTGAAGGAAGTGAAGGCTTTTGAGAAGTTTCATCCAAACCTTCTCCAGCAGATATGTCTCTGTGGATACTACGAAAATCTGGAAAAGGGAATCACATGTAAGAGAGCTTCCTGTGCAGATCTGTTTGGTATAGATGAAGTTGGGGGTTAGGCTGGGGTTGTCTCTAGGAGATTGATGAGAGCCGAGCTAGTGGAATAGTCATAAATGTTTACAGTCAGTCATGGGCGCAGGCAGGCTCAAAGTGCTCCTTGCTCCACAAGTAGTCTGTGATGACTCTATGGCAACAAGGCATATGTTACTGGGTTTAGGACTCCACCACGGCTCTTCTGAAAGATGAGAAGCCAATTGCTGCACTTAAGCCATTTTCTTCCCCTATGAATGTGTATCTGCTTTTTTTGGGTGCCCTGTGATGTTGGCGGCAAAAGTGAAATCTGTCCCCTGGGCAGATCAGTGGTAGCTTGTGGCTTGCAGTCACTCTGGATAACACAGGACAGACCTATGGAGCTGCATCCTCTGGTGGGATATAGCAGCTCTGTGCCTGCCCTGGCAGCCCCTGTGCCGGGGAAGCTGGACAGCTGTGCTTGTTCGCAGCACTTGGAAATAAGTGGGAATGGGGATGCGAGTTCAGTGCTGTGCCGGGGAATAGCTGTTGGAGACCTGGTGTAAGTGGTGAAGTCCCTGAACCTCCTCTGGTAAATTTGGCATGCTTTAGGCACCCAGGATTGCAGCTTGTTTTGAGTACTAGGAGTTGTAATGGTTAGTAATCACACAGCTGCAGTGTCTCCATGTCTAAGTCCTGCAGCTGTTTCTCAGCCAGAGCTCTTACTGAAGTCAGTGGGATCCGTATAGGCATTAGAAGAGTCAGAATATCTAAGCCAAAAATGTTCAAGAAGTATTTATTTATTAGCAAAGACCAGGGCAGGAGGAGCAAACTGGGGAGATGGGTGAAGCGATGCTGTGTGCTTTCACACACCACTGCCGGTCTCCGGATTGATATACTAAAACGGGTCCTTTGCAATGTATTGCATATGTTATCAAACAAGTAAATAATCTGATGTGACAAGCTTTGTAAGGCCAGCAGTGGCTGCAGAAGTACAATCTGAATATAAAATGTTTGTTAAAGTTGATAAATTTAAGAGGCAAAATTTTATTTACAGTATTTGTCTTTCCAGTATTTCGTCAGGGGGATATTGGGACGAACTGGTATGCTGTCCTGACAGGATCGCTGGATGTTAAGGTTTCTGATACAAGCAACCATCAGGTAAAACGCAACTTAAAATCGATTTTGTAGTACAAACAGAGGCTGTAGCTTGTATCAGGGTAGATAACAATGGCATATGTTGTACCGATATTTTCTCATCACAAGTGTGTTTTTCTCTAAATTTCCTTCAGACTTGCTTCTCCTTTGTCTATAGAGACAAATCATGTCACTGATTTTAAGCAAACTGAAATGTAATGCAATGAAAAGGAGTCTGCATCTGAATGTAATACAGGATACAGCATAGTCTTTGCTCATAGTTTTTTATGAAGTATAGCCAAACATCTGAGTTTTTAAATTATTTCTCTGGAAATATTAGTTGCTGTTCCAGAAGCTTAAACCAACAGTGCAGTCTAATAACAGCAGACTGCTGTCCCCACTGGAAAATGACAAATAGCTGTTATATTAGACCACAAAACTAGAGATATTATCCCAAATAAATTGTAAAACAAGGGAAAGTCCCCAAACTTGCAAGTTGTTAGTATTTTGGCACTTCTAAAACAAAAAAATATTGTTCAGGGAAAAATAAACAGATTATTTTCCTGGAGAATAATTAAACAATTGAATTATTCCTTAATGTATAGTGAAAAGTTACTTATGTGCTTTAGTCCTGTTTTCTTGGAGAAGGTTTGATCTGTGTAGCTGGAGAACAAGAGTAGGCACATGGCTACTTCTAAGCAGCCTGACAAGCCACCTCAGTGCTTTTTAGCCTTGAATGAAGCAATGTCAATAGTGTTTTGGGGAACTAGGGAAGTACTGGGATGGCTTTCAGGAGCTTTACTTTCACAAGCACCGTGGACCAGGCTGGCTCAGGAGCTGTTGCTTCTCCCAGGGGCAAGGTAGTACCTTGGGTGTTCCCTGAGCTCTTGGCCAGGCACGGGCACCACACTGACTCCTACTGACTGCAAAGCTCAGCGGGGGCTCGGAAACCTTGGGAAACGCTTCTGCAAGCTGAGAGTAGCTTTCCTGACTTACACAGCTCTACTTTGAGAGTTAAAAGATGTGGCACAAAAATTTGCTTATGCTGGTTTTGCTCACATATGTATTAGCCTGAAGCAGTTGAGGACTTTCCCATGTAACAAGGAGGCTTTAGACCCGTGCATTTGCCCCACTTTATTCCTAGGTCACATTCCCTTGCTGTAGGGCTGACAAGTGACAGGCTCCCTGCTGTGTGTCTCCTGGTTAGGCAATCCTTTGCACCACATCCTATGTCTGCTCTCTCATCTGAGACCTGGGATTGTCAAGTGCTTCTGACATCGGACTCGTAACACCTTCACAKTACTGCTGTAGCTACCTAGAACTTGAAGTATGTTACTGCTTTCCCCACCCCCCTTTTTTGTATGTATGTATATATGTACATATATATATATGTATATGTATGTATGTATATATATGTAAGTCTTAATTCTTTACCCAAAGTTCAGCTGCTCAGGCAAGTTTTTTTTTTGCTTGTAGTAGTTTGCAAAAAATTCCATAGTTTCTACCACAGAATCTCCAGTGAAATTGGGTCAGAATGCAAGTCAGTGCAGCCTATGTGTGCTGGGTCTTTTTACTTTTTACAATAAAATGATGGGCTATAAAAGGAGCTTCTTTCATATCATTTTTAGTAACCTCTTCACTATGAGTAGAGACTGGCAGAGAGTGTAATTAGTCTAATCTGAGCAAATCTCAGGATGGTCTGACTGCCAATAGTACTGTCATGATTTGGAACAGTGCTCTTGGGAGCCCCTTTTTTGTGTGCAGGCTTAAGGAAATTGGGTATCTTTTCTGCTGTTGCCAAAAGATGGCACTACACCATTGCTGAGTACAAGTCTGCTGAATTGGAAAGAAATACATCCACATAAGATTTCAGGATGGTGAGGCTAAGTGAACACTGTTTAAAGTGTTGATTCATTATATGGAGGATAGAAGGGTTCAGATATTTAAGAAATGTTGGGCATGTGTATACATGTACACATTCTTTTCCTGCTCATTTGGAGTTGTTGCATTTCCCTGCCAGGAGGCAGGTAGCTCTACTAACTCACACAGCCCATTTTTGCTGCATGATTACTAAATCAGTTTCCTTCTCACAGGAACAACCACCTGAATTCTTATCATTGTCTAAGATACAACTTCACTGATGGAAGAAGAACAGTTTATGTGCTTAATGCACAAGTGCTGGAGAAAGTTGGTGGGTAGGAACTCATAAATAGCATTTGAGCCCAATATTTTCAATTTTTTTGCTCCATTTTGGTGTTTGTATCGTATCCTTCCGTGATTTCTTGTTACTTGCCCTTCCTTTAGCTCTTGSGTGCCTAGTTCCAGACTTGGTCTGATCTTTCTTCTTGGCACAATGATCATCCTTCTTAAGCTTGGAATACTTGCTCTGGTGGGTGCAGTACTTCAGCACTCACTGCAAGCCTGGGTAAYGGAGAAAAGAGTGTAGCCCTACAGGCAGGCAGCCCTGACAGTTGTCAGCGCTGTGCTCCAGCTAAGAGTAGATGACCAATACTACAGATGTAGTGCTGGTAACCTACCCTGGGGCATGTTTTCCATTAGCAGCTTCCAGGAGCCAAAGCTTTTTTTGTGCCAATCCATGTTAATGATTAACTGATCTGCAGTTAATTTATTATATGATGAATAGCACCAAAGTAAGGCTAATTATTAACTTCAGGCCTGTCATGTCTTCCATGCTATGAAGATTCTATCTGCAAAACTTTGAAGGACATTTGAGGTAGGACGGTGGGATCCCCAGAAAGTGTGGTTTCTGGATGCCATGCTTAGGAATGGGAGATAGGGTGGMTATAGTAAGTGGCCTGTTTTTTTTTCTAGCTGTGTAATTTAATAGAGTCTTAATGCCAGCCCCAGTGCTGGCATTTTGGGCAGAATCTGAATGATAAGGTGAAGGACTCCTAGATGGTTGCAGTATGCCCAGTATATAATGAATATATTTCTCTCTGCAATTATATGAATGTTTTCTTGTAAGGTTCAAATATTTGATGGGAATTCATCTGCTAAGAGCACAATTATTCATTCTTGTGCCTTTAAGCTGCAATCCTTTAARCTGACAGTATTGTCACCTTAAAAGAAGGGTGGTGTTGAGCATTAATTCTTTGTGCTAAAGAAGGCAATTTGCCTTTTTGTGTGAACAGGAAAGAAGCAGTTTGTGAAACTATAAAACTATCAACTTGAGACAATTTTTGGAAGCTAAAGCAGAGCCAAGAATCAACCYGACTACCAGGAATCATAGTCTGGTTGCTGTCTCCTAGAGACTGGTGAACTCCAAAGGTCTATCAATACAAGAAATCGTATTTCATCTCATGCATGAGTAGTAAGCAATGTGACTCTGATTCAGGAGTTGATAGTTGTTTTCACTGATGGTGCTTAATCGAGAAAAAGATCTCTGTCCTGCATTATGTTAGCTCTCTGCACAAGTGGCTCTCTGCACAAATCACTTTTTTTTTTTTGGACTAGAAGCTTAAAACTGAAATCTGTTTGATTTCCATCATTGTTTCACCAGGCTGGCTGTGATCTTTCATTGCAGCTGGAGGCTGTTACCTGCATTTCATTTGTTACCAACTGTTCATTTGTTATGTCTATATCACAGTGACCAACAACCAGAGGTAACGAAGGCCCTCTAAGGATTCTCTTATGTCCAGAACCAAGAACAGCATGATACTGTCGGAAGCCACAAATTCAGCTCTTGTCCTTTTACAGTCATAGCAGAAAATTCTTCCCATCTTGCTGCTTCAGGGATTAGTCTTGATAACCCATGTGCCAGAAATCCCTGGGACTTGGAAGCTTTGTTGCTGTTTCCCTGGTACAGGAAAATGTTATCTTCCTGAGACCAGAAAAATCAAGCTCCCTTTTTGCACTTTTCTTGGGAAATTGACCCCTTCCATTTAGCAGCACTTTTGCCTAGAAAGAAGCCTTTGGTGGAAGCCCACAAGTTTGATGTTTCTCTATGTTTGGCCTTGCTCTCCAAGCCATCCTTGTTTCACCTTCCGGTTCTGATTCTGACATATCTCTTGCTCCATCGGCCTTCCATCTACCTTGGTTGTTTGCTACTAAATTTCCTGTGCATCATCTTCAGCTTCCTGGACCCACCTTACTTGGGTTTTCTGCTGTAAACATATCGGATGCAGAAGTTTACAAGTTTGTAAGTTTACTATCTCATTAAAAATGGGAACTGTGCTGTATCTTCAGGAAGAGATAAGCTTACTACTGTACTTGGATTCCTACTGGCTAAACACGGTTTAGAAAAAAATAGTAATCTTTTAATATTAAGATGACCTTCTGAGATTTGTTCCCACTGAAATGATTTTATTGTTTGATAACAATATTGCTGTAACTTGATTAAAAATATAGTGTGAGCCTCCCTTTCATTATCTACCTGCCTAGGAAGATGAACTTCAGTGAGTCTGGAAATGTGTATGTTGTATGGCAGTTACTATGTGCTGATTTGTTCTGCAGTCACTCCTAGAGTTTGGTGGCTGTCTCCCATGGGAAGTGGAGTAAGCATCTTTCATTTAATGCTCACTAAGAGCTTCTAGGGCCTCTGCCTCTGCATGGACAGCTAGTCTAGAACCTCATCTAACTGTGGTGAAGGACCTGGCCTTCAGTGCAGCTAGTGCTAGGTGGGTTCATGCAATGGTTGCTTCCTCATGTGGACACCTGGTCTGTGATTTCTCACAGAAAATGTTAGTCGTGTCAATCAGGAACAAGCTGAGGAAGGAGATAAATAAGAATGTAAACATTAATTCTTATGTGCTATCTTAATAAGAGGAAGTGTTCCATGTACTGATTTAAATGCTCTCTTAAGGAGGTTTCCATTAAGGATCTGATAGCTTAAGTATGAAGCTGTAGTGTGTGTCACAAGAGGGCAGTGTTAGAATACAGAACAATCCTACTGCTTGCCACGTTTGATACTAAACTGGTTAGTTTGAAAGGGAGCTATCTAATATAGTTTCTTTGAAGAACTTGACTAGAGCAGATTTGTCTTTTTTTTTTTTAGTTCTATTGCACTGAGACAGTGAAATGTGCTTGCTGCTCCTGACTGGCCGTTAACTAAACTTGGTATTGAAATGGGACAGTGCAATTCCCGTAGAGATGTGCAGGGTAACGTCTACCGAGCATCCTGTGCGGTGGCTGGTCTGTGCCCTGCAAAAGCTGCGTGAAGTTGTCTGGCTGCTCAGCAGTTGAGACAGAAAAAGGCTTGTTGGCTGTAGTAAAAGTGTCATACTAGAAAATACGGGGTAATAAGTTTGAAATTTTTTGGTCTTGCCTTAACTTACTTGTAATGAATGCCCTGATAAATATCATGCTTAAGCTGCACACAGATTTAGAAAGTACCTTTCAAAATAAACAGGAACTGAAGCCTGTTTTGAGTATACCAGAAGAACGTCCTTATTCTTACTTATAAACAAACTCCAAGTTTACTTTTTACTTGGCATTGTTATCTAATCATTGTTATAACTGATGTGTGTAGTAGTATAAGTTCCTCTCTAAGGTAGCTCTTGTTTGGTAATGACTTAAAATAAGACAAGGCAGTTGACAATATTTTGAAGTTTTTCAGCTCTACTTGAAAAATGAACAGATTCTCTAGGGTGAATCTTGAAAAATCCCCAGTGTTAAGTTGGAGATAAACCCCTTATGGCAAAAGCTTGTGTGACAGTCACTGCTGTGTTTTTCCTAATAGTCCAAAGAACTTGCAGATTCAAGCAACAGGATGCCCTTGTGCCAGATTCTGCAGTGTTGTTTCACTGTATTAGTGGCTTTTACCCCCACTAATTGATTGATGTGGCTGTGTGATGCAATGGGAAGGAATGAGGATAGGGAACAGGGTCAAATAGCAATTTAATCTGCAGTTTTGTTCTAGTCTGCCACCTCAATTAGTGTGGATGCAGAGCCAATGTTAGTTTGTGCTACCCTGTCTTATTCACTTAAAGTTCCAAACAAACCAAGCTGAAAACAAAACATCGACTTTACAAAGAATCAGCCCTTTTCAGGAAAGTTAAAGGAAGAGTTAGGAGTGCTCAGTGGTACCACAGTGTCAGTCATGGGGACATGCAGAGAGCTGTGACTCAGTAGCCAAACAAATTGGTGATCCTGATGAGAGACACCTGAATCTGTCTGTATGACCAGAGACGAGTGTCTTGGCTCTCTGAAACTGAGGCCAAATGAGGTATGTGATAAGATGAAATGGAGTAAGGGAAGGATTTTAAGGAGGACAATCACTGCAATACTGTTTTCTGTGCCATTGCCCACATGTATTTCTGGGATAATCTGCATGAAACCAAAGGATAGGCTTGTACTCTGTGGTATAGGGTGAATATACTCAAAATGGCTTTAAATGAGCTTGTTTGAGCCTGAGAACTGGTTCATCCACAGTAATGAAAACTACCAGGGACTGATATGCTCAGCTGAGAAGCAGGAGCTCCGCAGAGGCGCAGGGGTTCTGATATTAACTTATTCACTGGTGAAAAAATTGCTTCATTCGGTCTGCCAAATAAGTGGGGTGGGGGTGGGAAATCAAGATACTACACTTAATTTTTAAAGGTTAGGAAACTGCAATTCCAGTGTGGAAAGCCATTGCCACATTGCCTTTTACAGCAGTCTGGTTAGGCTAGAACATGCTCTAGGGGCAGCACTGGAGCAGGAAAGTCACTTCAGTGTGAGTGACCAGCGTTCATTTATCTTTGTTTCTCTGTTATCAAAGGAAGTTTTGGTTGGGGATGAATTGAGTTGTATCCAAGTAGTAGCAAGACCTGCAACCAGCTGTTGAGAATCCTGGCCTTGGCTCATCTCCAACTAAACACCAGGGCTGTTTGGGGTCCTTGCAGGGGAGGGCCAGAGGTGATAAAGGTATAAAAGCTGCTAAAAAGGTAAAACAAAGCATCAACCTCCTTACACATTCAAAACATCTAATACCTGCAAGTTTCAAAGAAATGTCCAAGTACTTCCCTCCCCACACCAGTTCCATTTCCTATTTTCTTTGCTTCCCCCATAGACACTAGCTGCTTTTCCCCACCCCTCTCCACTGCGTTTGTTCTTTGGTTTTCCTTAATATGATTTCTCATAGGAGAACATATTCCTCGTGCTAACAAGACTGGCAGACTGGCAGGGATTGGACAAGAGGAGAGAAAATACTCTTTTTTCCCCCCTCTTCTGTGGTTAAGCAACGGGTGTCCCTGTGCCCACTGCTCACCCACAGTGTGCAAACTCCATATGCCAAACTGGAAAACAGGAAGCGTCCAGGGAGRAGCATCCGTGATGTATCCTGAGATGGCGGAGGAGGGACTAGGGAAGAGCCTGAAGTCTGATTCTCCTGCCTTCCCCCCGGTGCTCTTACAAACCCGGTAATGCTGCAGATTGATGGGGGGTTTAGCAGCTCCCACTGCATGCAGCTCACCAGCCAGGGAAACCAAATACACAAACAGCCTATGATTTGAACACTGCCTGCCGTTTAATAGCGTGTTCCGAGGACAGATAGCAATGGAAACAATCACATCCTTTTACTTTTTATTTTTTTAGAGAAGTCTTTAATGCTGCTTTTTAAAGAGCGGTGCCAATTCTGGCTGGTTACCAGCAGCCAGAACCCCTGCTGCTTCTGGGATTGCGGAGTGAGCAGCGCCGGGCTCTGGAGCCGGCGGCGATGCAGCCGGAGCCGGCCCTGAGCAGCGGGCGGTCCCGCTGCTGGGGTTAACAGGCATAATGGGGAACGCGCTCCTGGTCCCCCGGCACCCGGGGTGTATAAACAGGAGGCAGGGAGAAAACGAGTCTCTGAAGTCTGGAGGAAGCCGCGTGGGTTGCTCCCTAGCTGGCTGTGAGGAAACCRCATCTCTGTGCAAAGAAATGATGGCTGAGGGGAAAGCTGAAAGAGCCTTTCCTCAATAGAAGCCTGGACTTGTCTTTAATGAACATACAGCCTGACATCCCACAAGGTTAATTTATTTCTGAGGTTGAACAGCTGCCCCATCAAAAGTTCTCTTAGAAAGTGGTCCCTTAACTAACACCTTTCTCTTCTCTATTATGTTTTTAAAGATATGTTTTTGAGGGGTTGCAAGAGATAATAAGGTGATGGCAAAAGGAAGTGGGAAAGAAATAGCAAGATGTAAATACAGCTTGTGATGCCCTTAATGGAAACACTTCTTTCTAGGCCAGGCTGTGAATTTGTTTATTTAGCCCCAAAGAGAAGACTCTTATCTGAATGTATCAAAGTTGAGGATAAAATATTGGAGGTTTGGTGATCAAAACTTGAATGAGCAATAGACATGTTTCCTTTGTAGCTCCTCTGAGTACAGCTGTGAATATAGTAATGCAGTATTTCAACCCCAAAAGCTAAGCTCGTTTTGGTGGAAACCCTGATGCCTAGCCAGGATAGTAGGCTATTTGTAGAGTCATCTGTTTCTTTGGTGCTCATTTGCAATTTTTCTTTCAAATGGTGCCCGTTCATTCAGTGTTCCTTGAAAATTTGTTTCTGACAACTGGTAAATTCTTCTAGATCKTTTCCAAGATGTGATCGATTTTATTTTCCTGAACAGATGATTTTATATGGTAATATCCATGCAAAAGCAATTTGTTATGGTTCAGGGAACTGAACTATTATGGACATTTGTCTTTGTAATGCAATTATAGAGCTACTAACTTGATCTTAATAACATTTGCCTATTACCTCTTACTAGATGCATGAAAGTAAAACAATGCAATTTTAAGCAGAGAAAATGATGCTGAACTATGCTCATGCATCTCCTTGTTTATCAGCCATGAGCAAGGAATGGATGGGATAACAATTTCCTGCGTATATTTTTCCAACCATTTCAGGAGTCTTGCATGTTAAAATGGAGTTGAATTTAATTCTAATGTGCAAATACAATTGGGTAGTGTCTTTTGCCCATCTATCAATTTCTTAGTAAACYGCAGTTTGTATCTATTTGAATCTTTAATGCTGTTGCTATTTTTTCTAATTACTCAAAAGGTGACCTGTTAAGACCAAGCTTAAGATCTGGCTTCACCAAGTTACTTAGTTTTCTTTGTCAGCTGTAGCTTATAATTGATCTATTTCAGGACTATTCCAGGAGAGTTGTTTGCTGAGGGGGGTTGAACTGGATCTTGTTCTGTCACCTGAACACTATGGGTTTATGTAGACTCTTTTAGGGTATAATTTACTGCAACTTCAGAACCATTCTGATTACTCTGAGTCTATTCCAGGTTATTCTGGACTTTAGTTTCTAATATATGACTTATGTGAAATTATATATGTGTGTACATGTGTGTGTGTTTAATCTGGTGCTTAATCAACAATTGACAGATTTACTGGCACTTTCAGCAGAAAGTCTGTGAGTCAGTTAGTATTTATGTGAGCATTGTGTCCAGACCTTGTATGATAGACAAATACACAATATCCTCATGTGTTTGTAATGTGTGAAAAGTGTTTGCCAAGGAAACAACAGTCAAATATCCTTTCTGATGAGGGCAGCATATATAGGGCAGAAATTTGTATTCTAAGATTGCCTTTCTCTTGAATCTTTCTCTAAGACTGCTAGTTCTCTTCTGGTCATTTGTGAGATTTCTGACCTATCTCATCCTAATGGTTAGATCATTTGGCTTTAATTTTGTTTTTCTTTAATTTAGAAGACTGCYGAAGAAACTGAAGGCAATGCTATGAACAACTGTGATATAGACACTTTTAACCCCATGAATCTCAGACCCCAGTCTCATGAAATGTTTAATTTGTCCTTTTACTTTTAATTCAAAGGATGCTGTGACAATATGCACTTTGGGAATAGGAACTGCTTTTGGAGAGTCCATTCTGGATAACACTCCTCGCCATGCTACCATCGTTACTAGAGAATATAGTGAGCTCCTTCGAATTGAGCAGAAGGACTTTAAAGCACTTTGGGAGGTAAATTGAGATTTCTTTCTATGATTACATACTCCTATATTTCTTTCTTGCAGGCATTGCTGATTTTTAATTTTCCCAACTTAATTCAACATACATGTATTCTATAGTACACAATGGAGGGACTTTTATTACTTGCATTTTTTTAAAACTGCTTGCTTTCTACTCACTTGTTAAAATTAAATAAGTGAAGCTTTTTTATGATGGACTTTTTATATATACTGCAGACGTTGATTTATCAACCTTAAACTGCTTCTGTTGCCTGCCTGTGTAAGGAGAGTCTATACCTACAGCACTCTGGTCTTCTAAATTACTCTCCTTCACTCCTATCGTCTCCAACTGCAGTAATTGTAGAATTGGAAGATGGATCGAGATCCCTTTAAAACAAACAAACAAAAAGTTGTCCCATGAAACTCTTCTTTGTGGAGAACATGCTGCTGAGTTTCTTGATCCTGTCATCTGAGTGCACTTCACTATCCATGTTGAAAAGGCTTCATTGACATCTTACGRTGCAACTTTCATGGACTTTAAGCAGTGTATGTGTTTAAGTGTCACATGGTGTAAAAAGTGTCCTGGGAACTGGAATGCATCATGCTGGCCTGGTCTGCAGCAGTGCTAACTTGGACTGACAGGTTGGGTTAAATGGAGACTGTGCAAATTTAGGTTATGTAGAACTGTCAGGTGGTGGGACAGTGTCCTGAACTAGAAGATCTGGTGACTCTAACTACATGTATATTTTTAAAAAAGGAATGGGCTGTAACACTTTAGTCCAGCTTTTCCCAAGCACRGACATGGAAGTTGTAATTTTCAGCTTTCTGAGAAAAAGCGGTATTGTGCTCTGGATAATTGTCCCAAAGCACTAGTAAAGCAAGGCTTTCAGGAAGGAAAATCAAACCTGCAGCTAGTTACAAAGACTAGAATCCACTACTACCACTYGTCTGCAAACATGTTGCGCTGAGCATAGTTAATCCTACAAGATGGCCAACATAAAAGACTGAAGGTTCTGATGATATTTTATTCTGATGAAGCTATGAAGCTGTATTTTGTATCAGAATTTGATGTCTTTAGCTAATATAAAGTATTAATGAAGTCTTATAGCAAGTGTGAAGCAGTCCATAATACAATTTTTCTGCAGTTATACCTGTTCTTCCTCTCTAGGAGCTGCATTATAACTTTCCTCCCTGACATTCCAAGATTAAGCATGCTAGTGCTCTAGTGTGTTTTTTAGGTATGCCGGAAACTTGTAAAGAAGACCATGATTTACAAGCTCATTGTAGGCAAATAAACCCAAGGTTCCTCAAATAAAAATTTTTGCCTTTTAAATACCTTCTTATTTGTTAAGACCTGGATTCCCCTCATGTTATGACTGCTAAATTGCTGGCTGTTGATATCCTGTGAGGAGTATCTAGGAAAAGGGCATGTAAAAGCCCTTCCATAAGATATTCTTAAATATATTTAAAAGTTGTTTTAAGGCAGTGCTCAAGACCTTTCTAATGGCTGTAATAATGTTTATAAAGCTACTGTTTGAGTTTTTTGTTAGATGCTATTAAGAAAGACTATGTTGTTATGACCTGAGAGCTTCAGGGCACATCTTGTGTACTTCAGACTTGCTGAAATATTACAGTAGATATTGGAGATGCTGCAGATGTCAGTCACAGACCACAGGTGAGCTTGGCAGTACCTATTTGCTTTCTGTACTGTTTCACATTTGGTGGTTTTTTTGTGAATTTTATTGTGGTTTCTTTCAGRGAGACAATCCTTATGCTTTTAGTAAAAATACTGGATTTAGCACCTTGAACTTTTACTGGATTGTCATAGCTAGAATGAAGTTTTCATTTCTTTTCAAGCCAATATTTGTCTTGTTGAAATCTTACCTCAAAGCCAACATAAATTGCAACTAAGAGATGATAAAGTTCTCTGAGATGGAAATGTATTTATGATAATTCTCAGCAATATATTAGTAGTAGCATGGTATATATTATCTCATAAGGAAAGACTTTTTTCTTGGACATTTTTTCTATGTTACAAGCTCTTCATTCAGTCTATCTTTATTCTTATTGTTGTTTTGACAAAGACCATTCAGGTAAATGCATTTTGATATAGTGAAGTACTGGTAAGTTTTTAAAATTTGTTTCAAATGAAAATTCAGTCAAGGAAAGA
Source organism: Eudromia elegans (assembly GCA_003342815.1). Classification (NCBI taxonomy): domain Eukaryota; kingdom Metazoa; phylum Chordata; class Aves; order Tinamiformes; family Tinamidae; genus Eudromia; species Eudromia elegans. The sequence continues at coordinate 5,023,063 of PTEX01000034.1, read as the reverse complement.
CCACAGGRATTTGTCGGTCGTACCATGCAGAAGGCAGCAAGTCTGGTGGCATTATAGGCCAAATATGGTGGAAACTAATACCAAATCTAGTGTGCATAATTTTTAACTCTTCAGATAACAGGAATTGAATACTATTTAAGTAGTCTTTCCATAAGGAAAGCATTGAGTAGCTTGAAAATAATGTGCTGCTGTAGTTTAAGGACATCCATAAATATAACTATAGACCTAGGAATCTCAAAGTAGTTAGTTACTGCTTTTATTCAAATAGGATTTTTATGATTAAGAATGCTGGAAAGTGCATTTAATATTTAAGTGTACTTTTTGTACCACAAAGTTTAGTTTTRTTAGAGGGGAAAGAACAAACAAAACCCGATCATTTAGACAACTTCAGATTTTTGACATACTGTGATAGCAGAAATCAAGGCAAGCCCAGAAATTCTGATCTTGTGGGCTTAGCAGAAGCTGAAGTGTGACCAGGTTCACACGTGGCTGAACACTGTTCTCTGCTGAAGAAGCTGGAAGGGGCTCTGGGCATTGCTGGTGTCCCGCTCTGGGCCCTGGCTGCCTCGGGAGAGGGCTAGGGATGCTAGCAGTGTGGGGGAAGAGTTACTCATCCCTGCCATAACACTGTATCTTCCATGGTGCTTTAGGAACGGGAAGGAAAAGGTGTTTTTTATGCTCATATGAACTTGCTTTCCTTTTATTTTACACCACTAGATTAATGCAGTGCTAGCTACTGTGCTTGAAAAACTGTTTCAAAGAACAAAAGGAAATACACAGAAAAATAAACATGAAAATAGAGACTAAACATCAGGAGCTCTGGTCCCTGTATCCTGTTGGGTCCCTGTCTTGCTCCGCCCCAGATAGTTGGCTTCTTGAAATCAGTGCAGTGCAGGAGTGAAACACATGGAGTTGAGCTATGTGTCCTGCAGAAGTTTCCATGGTTCATCCTCAGGCTTGTTCTTTCATTGCACTTGCTAACTGATTACAACCCAGGCAGGAAGGGAGTGAATCTGCTGAGAGGTGACTTATTTTTAGAGCTTTTTCCTACCACAGTGAATTACTCAGCCTTCCTTGGATAACACACAAATAACCAGTTTCCTTTTGTGCGGAGTAAGACTGTTAGAAGTTTCTGAACATGTCTTGAGAAACACTTGGTCTTGACTAAGTGAAGAACAGCCATTACTTTGGTATGCAGTAACTTTGGAGAGAGGAAGACTTGGACCCCACAAGGTCAGAATGAATATTTTAATTTCTCTATTCACATTCAGCAACAGCTACACATGTGGTAGCCTGKGAAACAATAGCATAACTTGCTTCCTGCTTATGCCTGTCTGATATTCCCCAGCATTAAACAGMCTTCACTGCTTTGAAATCGTAACTTTGGGATAAGCGTTTGTTCTTGCTGTCTGTATTTTCTGAGYGACACAAATGCTAGCTTTTGAGCTAATTAAAACCAATTGCTTGTCAATGTAGAAATCTTATGTTTCAATAGAATRTTGTTTGGGAAATATAAAATGCTACGTTGACCTAAATGTTGTAGTRGGGTTCAGTAAGACTTTTGGTTACGGCTTTTGTCCATCAGAGTTGAGGCCACAGCGTTTGGGGCATGTGCACATACATCAGTTTGCCTTTTTAAGGTCTTTCTGAATCTTATGCCTTATCTCAGCCTATGTGTTATGATTATGGCAGTAAGAATTACAAAGGTACTTCAGAAATAAATAAATGAMAGTTTACATGTTAGGATTTTCCTTTGTTTTGCCTACTTGACCRTGATGTAGATACATCCCAAAACACCTATAGGTAATATAGTGATAGATTATCTATTAAAATAGAAATGTAACATAGTAGGCAGCATTTTCCTTTCCTCAGACTACTGAAAAATGTTATACTGTTATTGGAGAGCTTTCTTGCATGCAACATATGTAAGGAGTACTCAGAATACCTGGGGTCAGAATTTCTGATGTACCTTTTCACCAATGAGCACTGCATAGCAGAAACTGTCCAGTTCATTTAAGTAAGAGCAAAATTCATCTGAGAAATGAAATCAAACAATGAATTGAAATCAGATCAGGCCACCTAAATAGTGAAGTTGATTTATGGTATATAACTCTGTCAGTAATCAGTTACAGAAGACGTTGCTATGATTTACTGTTTTCCTGTAGGTGAGCCTAGTAGAGTTATAAAACTCTACAGCTTAAAGTTAACAGTGTGAAGAATATTTAGCTTTTATGACATGGATAATCCTGAGACTTTAAATTAGTGATGTGCTTGGAGTCATCTCCAAACMCCTCTTCCCACCCAAAATATAAAACTGGTCATGGAACATGGAAGCTTTCTGCTCTTGCTTAATGTCCCACTCTCCATGACTGTTCAAACTCTATCTTGACAAATCATCTCTTTACATTTATCAAGTAAAATCCCATTAAAGTTGATCAAATTATTGCAGCCTGCCTTTGGAACCTAGCTAGGATACTGTTTGCTAACCTCTCAAACATATACGTTGTTAGAATATGGAAAAACTATCCCATGTTGTAAGATCTAAAATAGAGCACAGAAGGAAGATTGGAAGAGACCAGGTGTCTCAAATCTGCTGCCTTGCGCTGTTTGAAAATTTGCAGCTGATGACAAATTCAAATTTGTATGCTAAGAAAGTATGAAAGACACTGCAAAATAACTGGCAAGCAGGAGATTCCCACACACACCTCTAGGTAGCACATGGGAGGAGGAGAAACTTAGTCCTCTTCCCCTTTCCACCCTCCTGCTTCTAGAAGGACAGTGAACAGGTTTGGCAATATGGGAGGGCAGCTTTGCGAGTAACTAGCATCCTACCTTCATACCTTCAACGTTAACATTGGCAAAGCAAATAGGTTGCAGGGAGCGACTCCAGAGTTGTGGCTGTACTAGGACAGTGCCAGGTTGCTCTCCYAGTTCTGTTGGTGCAAATTGAACATGTTTCTGATGAATATGCTTTACTGATGAACAGTACTGATSAGCAATTGCTTTAATGTACATGAAGTAACTGAGAAGACCATGGCCTTCAGTGCTACTGTTATAGGTCTTGCCCATCTTTGTGATACGCTTCTAATCTTTTTTGTSAAAAACTTCTAAGAAGTGATGATCTCTTGTAAAGCAGCCCTAAAGCAATAGGGCATGGCAGTCCAGCCTCAGGAGGTGGTCTGAGAACTTGTATCAAAAAAGCTGTATTTGTCAACATGCCATCACAGCAGCTACTACTTTTATTTGGACGTAGCAATCACTTCATACTTTTTAAAAAAGTATCTGTAGATTTCATAAATWTTTATATGGCAATATATTACGAAAARAAMCCTTGTTGTTCTTGATAATGGAGAAACATAGGAAACATGGCCTACATTTTTTCTCTCTACTAACCCATTTTATTTCTTGGTGTGATCCATACTGATGGAGTTGTACAACTGCTGTTCTTTTGAAAAGAACCCATCATAGCAAGGCTTTATAAAAGCATCACGATTGATAATGTCAGAATCGGTGATTATCTAATCTGTTTCAGATGATGTGCTGTGTCACTATTTGTGATACTGATTATTGTTGGTYAGGATTAATGCAAAACAGAAATCCACTTTCAACTCCATGAAAATACTGCAGAACTTTAGTTASCCTTAGTTGAAGGTGACAGATACAGGTGTTTGAGGCATCTCTTCTGCAAATGAGAGACTGGAGAAGMCTGGTCCTTCCTCATACCTGTTCCTACATGTCATCCCTCCGGYCAGTTTGCAACCCAGAGGCGGGATTTGATCTGGTATTTGTTTTAACAGCAACGTTTTGCATCTGTCACATCTTGCCGTGTGGAGACTAAGGCTTTRTAGAAATTACAGAAACTGATTTTTAACGTTAAATAGCATAGTATTTCTCTTAGATGCAATGCTGTGTCACTGTAGCAACGATACCTGTCAGACACTGAGCAAACACATTATTGCTTCTATTTACAGTCCTTYTAAGTGTTTTTATGATTATTAGCATATCAAAGAGTCTTAAATTATATTGTAGAAAGCTTGACTTCTTTGAGACTCTTGGATGAAAGCAAATAGAAACATCCAGGAAGCACATTAATTTCCCTATTAAGAGCATTAAGAGCATGCCTTTTTTGGCTTTCTCMTACTTGAGAGGTAAAGTATGATTTTCTTTATTTCCCTGATTTTCAGGAAAGGAAATTTTTTTGATTAATTCTTGAAATATCTTAGTTACAAAATAACATCTGACAAATGTACACCTTAAGCTCTGCAGATGTTCTTAAGGCTGCTCTTTCTCTTGGAAGGTGTGCTGCCAAAGTCGTTTTTCTATAACTGGCTTTTTTTATTAGCCAAGAAAGCCCTTTTATCCTCTGTGGATTGTATAATTAATTGTGGTATCTCTAAACATGATATGCTAAATGGCAGTGAGAGAAACTATCATAAAACACAACTGAAAGCCTAAAAATCCTATTTCAGGGAGGACAGTTCTGGGCTTTCATTGGTTCCTTTTTATTAGGYAAAAGTGTCAAACAATTTTGGGCAGCAAATCAGGTGTATAAGACATTGTTTGTACTTCCAAACTTCTGTGTTTGACCCAGATTGTCTGTTCCTTCCTCCAGCGTCACCACAGAGGCTTTTGGGGGACTGGCCCTTTTGGAAGGCAGGTTAGGTCAGTGTTACTGTCCCTGTCTGGAGGGGTGGTGGGGTTTTCCACTCCTTCCCTCTTCCCCTCCTGAACCACCCATACRTCCTCTGTGCTCATTCTCACAGAGATGACAGCTGTGTATCCTGAGACTATTCAGCTCCTTGAAAAAAACAGTCATCCCTTAGAAGCTTTTATTTGGCCTGAGTTTGTTGTTCTTGCTACTTTACAGTGACAGGCAGAGCTGTGGATTCCTCCAAGGCGTTTCTTCAAAATGCTTGCATGGTGCACTGGAAAAAGAGGCTCTCTGTTTATACTACAGAGAGGGTAAGGGAARTAGTGTGATCCATTTATTGGATCAATAGATGTATTTTAACATTGACATCTTAATCCATTAGTTTAAACCTACTGGCTTWAAAAAAAAGTTAGATCTTTGATATCTGAGGCAATGGAAGATCTTGCATGTTAATGCAGAAAGCAAGGTGGTTGCATTAGATAGTACCTTTTTTGACTGTCTGATTTAAAAAAAAAAAAGTGAAAAATATTGTAAGTGTTCACTTTCATCTAGAAAGAACAATTTAACCTATAGAAGCTRCTTAGCACAATGGGAATCTCTCTTCCTTTAAGAAAGGAGCACTCAACCTAAAACGCAAGGTAACTAAAAAGCAGACAAAATCAAATTCTTAGCACTCATTTATTTATTAGCACTTATTTATTTATTAATAAATAAGCTCAAAGAGAAGATGCCCTTTGCTTGCCTTAGAACACTTCTGGTAGGTGCTTTTTCTTTTCCTGGGCATAGATCTGTAAGGTCCAACATTTGCCCTTTACCTTTGGCTGGTTCCTCCCCTCTTTTTATCCATGGTGAAACGCTGCCTCATTGAAGTCAATGAGCGTTATGGGATTTCAGCCCAGGTAGTTACTAATTGCTTCCTTTTCCCTATATAATACAACAGCAGCATAAGCTTTGGCACTAAGTGTAAATCCTCTTTACCCTCTTACCCTYCTGTAACAGTTTTTATCTACTTTCATAGCTGGGGTAACACGAGAGCATGAGGCTTGGATCACTCGCATGATTACTCAGGAGTGCTTAACAAATTGGTCAACCCTGTAGTTGTGCTCGGGTAAATGGTACTAAGGCCTTAAAGCTCTTGTGGTGCGCTGACTGACTGAAGATAGGAGAGGCCAAGAAGTGAGCGTGGCATTTCTCCCCGGTGGCAGAGAATGATGAGAATTAGAGGGCCCAGCTTGYCATCTCTGTTGATTATGGCCGGTCCCAGATGTCAAAGAGGGAAAGAGATTTCAAAAATARAAATCCAGTGTCTGTTCTTGCATCAGCCTTGTTTGGCTGAGCAGTGGAACTGCGACACAGTTCTCAGAGGTTAATGGATGTTGCTGTAATCCCATTAGCTCTGTGAGCTACCAAATTCCTAGAACTCTATTCATGGGGAATGTGAAAATACAAGCCTGGAACTTGCCTTGAGGAGACAGCAGACCCTTTTGCATGATCTCATGGGGTTTTATGGAACAACCTGTTCACAGGATATTTTTTTTTTTTTTAAACTGTGATGAAAGGTTGTTTATGCCACAACTATTCAAGAATAGGACATAATATGAAGCGATGTCCTTCTAAGGCATGTACTCCCTGTTCTTATATACTGTGATGAGTGGATGTTCAGAGTTCACATACATACATAATATTTCTCTCTCAGGCAGTTGTCCAAGGCAGGGTTTTAATGGTGATGCTGAAGGCTCATTTTTTATCCTTCATCTTATCTGTGATTAGGCAATGCTATAAAAGCATGTCATACCCTGTGATTTTTATTTATTTTGTTTCCTTTTTGGTATGACCTCCTTTTGGAAATTGAGTCCTTCTGAAAAAGGCCCTGTTGGGAAAGAATAGAGTTATAAGTGAACTTGTTTGAGTTACTTAGGCTTTTATGCTTAATTCTCTCTGGGGATAATGCTGGAGACTCTCAGTACAATTAAGGGAAGATTAAAAGCTCAGTACAGGCTTATTTTCTCTCTTCTTTCTTTCTGCCAATACCCTTCCATCCTGTACCCTCTTTAAAAGCATGAAACATTTTTCAAAGGCCTTTTTTCTCTCTGCCATCACTTCTGTGACAATTTCTAGTATGCTGCTTTTCCATAGACTTATAAATGTGGCTTCTGTTTCTGCGTGGCTTTTTTTTTTGGTTTTGATCTTTCTAGTCTTTAATGCCAGTTTTGTTGATCTTTGGTTCAGAGTTTTTTAGGCATTTTTCCTCAGATTTAATTTGCCGAGTTTAGAGTCTGTTGGGTAACCAGGGGCTGTCAGACAACTATGGAATAACTCTTGCACCTTTGAAGTGATTGGATTTGTTCCATCACTTTGGACAGTGGTTCTAAAGAGTTGATAAAAATGAAATAGGGTAAAAGGGCAGGCAGTTAAGCGGATATACTGCTTCAGTGTATTCAAAATCATATCTGACTATTCAAAAGGGACCAATGGTACCATTTTATATAAGGCCTTTTCAAAGATAAACTGTGCTTCAACCTGGGCATATTATAGCTGGAATGTTTGTCTACCCTGTTGCTGTGCTATGGCTTGTGTAGCAAACACTTTGAGAGGGCAGGGGAAGTTCTCATTGAAAATCTGGTCTTTGCAGGGTTTTCCTGTCTGCTGTATTTGCATATATTTCCTATGTTGAATTGTTTTATTTATGTTGCTAATTCCATTTGATCCCCCACATAAAATGTTTTCAGTCTTTTTTTAAGGGACAGGCTTCAATGCTGTAACAAGAGAATGAGGGTTTTTCATTTCTGAAATTCAAGAGAATGAGGGTTTTTCATATGATCCTTTCTGAAGGATGATATGGCGTGACTTCAGAAAATGGTGCATGCAGCTGGTCAGCCCGTGAGTAGTGGTACTTTGCCTGAATTGCTAACTCTGTGCTCTGAAGGATGAAGTAGGGTTTGAACACTGGGATGCACAGGAAATCCTGGAAATGCTTCAAASCCCAGCAAGGGCAGGAATACGGATTTTTTTTCATGATAATTCTGCAAGGAGTTGGCTTTACGCATGTCTCCATACTGTTAGTCCGGGTGTCTTTGTAGAATGTTATGGGAATTACCTTTCTTAGTATCTTTTAACTGGGCAATGTCTGTGGATGAGAATTCATTTAACCAATCTGGAAAGAAATGTAATATATGGTGGTGGTGATACCCACAAGCAAACCATGAGTTGCTTTCTCTYGTTTTTTAACAAAATGATTTGTAGCACTACTAGTCTGCCACTGTTTTTAAATACATGAGAGAAAACAACAGACCCCCATGTACAACCCTTAAGTTTTTGYTCTGTTGCAAATAGCTCTCTCAATAGCGAGGTACTTTGTAACTGCCTGTGTCCCTCCTGGGTCAGAGAGCCAAAGCGAAGCTCATGCTTTATGATATTATGTGTATGCACAAATAGTATCAAATGTCTAGAGTGAAACAGATGGTGGATTATTGATTCCTGTGTCCAGCTAATATGAAGCTTTAGCTTACAGCTCTTCTGGCCTTGCCACTTACACTTTCAAGAAAAGAAAATCCACAAAAGTGTTATCTTCATTGCGAAAACTGTTTGCTTCACTTCAGTCTCCATGTGTATATCTTATTATCTGATAATGCTGTAGCACAGGCACAAATGAAAATTATTAATGCCCTAGAAATGTTGTTACACAGGGAAAGAGCAACATCTTTTTATTTTTTAAAGCTGTTATAGTAATGAATTCTATCTTTATTAGATATACTCTTTTTAAATGAACACTCTTCAATGGCTTTCTTTGTGCAAGTAGAATTTGCTCTAAGAAATGCCAAGCATGTGAGACTTCCCAAAATAGACTGTTCAGCATGATGAAAATAAATATCAACATATTGGTTTTCACAACTATCCTATAAAATATACTTTTTGTATATTTTTGTATACTATTCTATATGTACTATAGAAGAAAATCTTTCTGTTACTAGCTTAATTTTCAAGTTGCTAGCAGAGTGTCTGCTGCATTAATGTTACTACTGTGTTGCATTCTGAAGTTTCTGTAGTAGGACCTATTTCTTTGCTGTTTTACTGTTCCGTCAGTGTTCATCTTTTCATGATGACTAGGCATTAATSACAAACTACCCCACAGGAGGGCAATGGGGCAGATATTCTCACTTCCTGTGCATGATGAGAGAACAGTGGCACAGATTATATATTTGGAGTCCTCCAACAAGATGGTGGAGTCCYTTCAAGTTGTATTTGTTCTTGTTGATGACAGTACATAGGAAAGCATGGTATCCTTACCCCAAGCCTATCTCGTTCCCCTGCTTTTCTGGCAGTGATGGAAGGAGTTTCTGTCACTCTACGYACTCTCGACCTCCCTTCCAGGGAGGTTGTTCCATAGGGATTAYCTTCTAGTAGTTTGTTTACTCAAGRTAAGTGTCTTTCCTGAATGGCTTGTGGGTGAGTGCAGCGTTAACAGACACAGTCCGCAGCCAAGYGCATCATGTGCTGCTTACAAATTTATTTTGMTTTTTCATCCAAACTTTGGTTTCAGGCTTCATTCTTTAGTACTTGTCTGGACTGCTTTCATTTTCCTCAGACAATTTCCTCTGTCCTCAGTTTTCATATTTGTCATAGACTTCACACAGTTGTCATGTCATAAAAAAAAAATTCCTGAGCTCTTGATTRTTTTTATTACTCTAACTCACTTCAGTTGTAATTATCTTTAAGCAAATCTGCCTTTATAGAAGACAACACAGAATTTCCARTGCCCTGATACATCTTCAGGTACCTCTTCTATGCATTGCTATATTTTATTACCTTGCAGTCATTTAGCCAATTTTTAATTTACTGGACAGTGCTTATTCCCAAGGCATTTTTGGTTAGTTTTAGATGAGTTATCCTGATGTTAAGTACCATACTAATATTCAAGTGTGCTACAACTATTGCATTCCTCTCTTCCRTTAACTTAGTACTTAAATAAGTACTGACTCATTTGTTTTTATATTAATTATAAGATGACTTAGTACCTGGGACAGATACAGCCTTTTTTGAACTAAAGTAGCTAGTGGCATTAGTGCTGTTGTAAATTGTCCCATGCATGTGACTTGGATGAAAAATTAAGGAACTCAGCACCATTCTGGCACACTAGGAGTGTCCATAATCAATGGTGAAGATCACTCTTCTGAAAGAAGGAAAAGTGTATTAGAAAAAAGCACTGATAAGAATGTCTAATACTAATTCTTTTTGACTTTTCATTGCTTTCTGCCCTCCCCACCCCCTTCTCTCCTGAGCTGTTGTGATTTGTCCCAGGACAAAATTCACTTTAGTGTAAACTGGTGCAACTTGTAGTCCATTTTTTGACACATCTAACTTTCAAATGAAAGTAGCAGTGTGACATGAGGTGCTAGGARGCGTAAATTTTATGGCCATCGTGTATTCAAACCACAGCTCGTTTGCTCTGCTAAAAGTGTGGCAAGACCTTGTGTGAAACAGTATGTGTAGTGATGGCCAGTTATGGTTARGAAGCTGGGGTATGTAGAGAGAAAGCAAGGGAGATGGAGTGTCTCTTTTACATGAGACTGAAAGAGCCCATCTTGCTCAGTGTGTGATGTGAAAGCTGATAGCAGTTATGTTTGCTGTGTTTGCATACGTAAGACCATTGAAAGGAGGAAAAAAAACAGTTAAGAGGTAGTGCTGCTCGGGAATAGATGGGTTCTAATGCAGTTTGGCTGTAATTTAGAAGTTGCTTTCTAGCCATTAGAGCAACGAGGTTTAAAAGCAACTTTCTCATAGGAGTCTGGAGGCAAAATCCTGGAATGCTCAAAGTGGAGATGACTACCTTTTTAGGCTTACTTTCTGYATATACTCAAAATAGAAGCTCTGGACCTCTGTTCCTAGCCCAGATTTCAATATTCTGACTAACACACCTTTATCCCTACTACTACCGAGCCCTACATGAAACCACAGGGTCCAGATCTTGTTTCATTTCTCAGTGAAAAGTGTCTAAGCAATTCATCTTGCTCTCATGTTTGRGGCAGTGCTGTCACTTTTGTCCAACACATCCAAGTAACTCCTTTTTGGTGATGACGTCTGTTTGGGAAGGTCAGTACTGTGCCGTCTTCTCTGTGATGCAGTGAATTTTTAATTCTTTTTTGGTATTGTGGCACGTTTTTCCAGGATGGGTTGGGACTGGACTGCTCGGTGCAAGACAGAGGTATTTCTTTAGGAGACTATCCTGAGATATGAGAATTGAGAACTGGTTTCTTACTAGCCAGGCTTTCCACTCGGAATCTAGCCCTGAGGAGCATTCCCAGATAGAGGAGCACCGCCTCACCTCCAGCATCCTTTGGAAGGTTGGCCTCAGCTCCTGGAAGGAGTGGTGTGGGGCATCTCTCATCCAGGGAGACTTCCCAAACTCACACGCATTAAATGCTTACTTGGAATTCCCAAGGAGCTGCCACCTGAAGCCCAGGATGGTCAGATCCTGGCAGCTCAGCACTGCGAGTGCTCTGGAACTCTCTTTTCAGGTATCYTTCCTTCAGGTACGCTCACCATGGCTTCTGGATGCCACTCCATGKTTGCCCATTTCATTYCKGACRCACAGGAAGAGGAAAACTGGAGGGCCTTAGGGAAGTAATGTGAAGTTCAGGATCTAGACCTAAAAATGCCTTTGTAACGTTTCTCGCTAATGGATGTGGATAGTTGTGGATAGATGTGAATAGATGTGGATATTCTCTGTGCTAGACATAAATACATGTATGTGTAAAATCCAGAGAGCACCTTGAAATGGATACTGTCACATCTTGAATTGCAGTTGTTATTTAAAGGCTTTCACATTAGAACARAAATCATCCTTCTTTATTTTGGTCTCAGTATGAAACTCGATCTATCGCTCTCTGTTTATTTTTTGTTTTTTTTCTTTTTTCTCTCTTGCTTTCTTCCATGGTTACCTTAGCTTGCTATGAGTAGTGCTTATTTAAAATGAATCCTGCTAATAAACAGAGAATAGGACTTTAAGTACCTGGATTTTTTCTGCTATTCAAATGTTCCTGCTGTTTCAGTGGCACGTATTTCTTGTTTAATATTCAGATATGCCRTTTGTTTCGTAAAGACGGAGAGGAACACTCCTGTGATCAGAGAGGGTAACTGCTAAGAGCAGCAGTGATGCGAGTCATTCTGACAGTGAGCAAACTTGTCACAGTGTTCAAATTTTCAAGAATAGATGGCTTAAGACATCATTTTTTCCTAAATATTTTTGAAAGTCCTTATGAAAATTTAAATAGCAATGTCTCCTGGTGTCCTGAATTGAAAACATCATGAATTAACAATTGCGTTTTACAGCTAAAATACTATTTTACTGGAAAGTCAAAAGAGTAACATCAAGGTTCAGTCAGATTCTTTTTAATACTTTTAATAGCTGAATTCAAAAATCCATAGTGTAAAATACATCAGTCCTAAGTAGATAAAAGGGAATTTGTAATGAGCACATACACTGTAGGCCAGTGACTTTTTTTACCCAAATGACTTTATATGTTAAGTACCTTTAAGCCACTGCACTTTTTTTTCAGAAGCTCTGTTTACTAATTAATTTCATGCTGGCAACTTCTTTGGGATAAACTAGAATTTCACTGCAGACATATAATACTTTTATGCTACAAAGAGAAAATCCTGTGTTTTTGGCTGAAGTGTTGCTGTATTACAGCTGTCTCTTGCCTAGGGCCATCTGCATAGGGGAATACTCCTTTAATAGAATAAATCATTAAAAGGCTATAGCAGACTTACTGGAATCATTTTCCTGTATATCTCACTGCTGTTCTTATCAGAGATATTGAAGAAGAGGCTTAGTGGATTAAAAAGTGGTTGTCCTGTGTGAGACTACTTGCTTTGCAGTTGTTTCATAGAGGAAAAAATGATCTGTGCTACATTCACTGTCTCTTTAATTCGGATTGCCAATGATAATGCAGAGTCTACTGCTAAAGAAAGGTAGGATGCAGAAGCAGAAGCATTAGTGCTAATCTGCTGCAGGAAGACTAGATAAATCAGCACAGCTCTCATACATCACCAAGAGGGAGGCTGATTGCAACTTGACCATGTGCTTAAGTGGTCACATCAGCAACAAGAACAGASCATGGATAAAAAAACTAAAATGTACCCTTAGGGCTACATGCTGTGCAGGACCTATAATAACACATCAATGTAAGTCCAAGACTTATTTTTTGTTTCTCTTATTGTTTTAAGCATGTTGTTTATAAGATTCTATTACTATTTTGCACAAATTTAAGGAAAATATAATAGAGTGAAGTATAACACTAAGCAGGTAGTAGTTTGATACTGTTTATCTTTGTGAATGRTAATGGGCTTTATTTAGTATTGCCGTGTGTCTCAACATACTGCTTTCTTTGAGGATGTTTTAATATTTAATCGTAATAGTCATATCTTAAAAATTGAGTAAGKTTCTGGGTGTGATGATAGTGAGATTTCTTGTCTTCATATCTGTCATCTTGCATTTCAAAATGAGTTGAGAGACAGAATGCCACAAATATAGTTCTAGGATGAGAAATCATGCATTATTATATTCTTTTAAGAGAAAATCTCAAAAATATTTTCAGTGGATCTTTTTGTATTTTGGTTTAAGTGCAGGTTGTAATCTTCTGTCAATTTTTAAAATTTGTGTAATTGTTTAATTTAATGTCACTTGAGCTTCTGCAAAAAGGGAAAGCAGGAATGACATGGAAACTGAATAAGCATTGATTGTGAGTCTGAAAATTAAATTTGAAAGTTTTTRTAGTGAATCTGATTTTAGTTAATTTTTTACCAAATTAGATTATCATGTTTAAATTGAGGTAAGCATATAGCAAACAAATGTGTGAAACTAAGTGGGTAGCCTCCATTTCCCACTGTGTGAGACTATAAAGATGTTGATTGCTGCCCACAAATATCCTAATTGTTGAATGCAGAGCAGCATGCTTAAATAATGCATGGGGAAATAAAGGAAAGCTGGAGTTTTACTGTTCATATATTAAGGTGCTTTGTTCGAAGARCATGTAATAAAAGCTATTGAACTGTGTCCCTACCTCTTCACGGAAAGAGAAGGGAGAATCCAGGAGAGGTCTTGTGYGCTCTAAAAGTGGGGGAAATTTGGAAGCGCTTTACTCAGAACAATAATGATTTGACTTATTTTTATGGAAGGGTAGGGACTTCAAACTAACAAATGCATGGCCTGTGGAAAACAGTGGTTGGAGGATTTCTTGGTGACAGGAACTTGATTAGTTAAGTGAAAAGGTACAGAAGTGCCTGCAGTTATTTTTTAGTTTTGGATCTGTGGCAAATACAGTAACAGATAGATTAGAGATAGAAGTAGCCTGAGTTTAATCTAMGAAACTTTTCTGTTTGTGGCAATTGAAAAATCTCTGGGTAGTTGTATCTGTGTTGCCCCCTTTACTTCCAAAAAGTAGAAATATTTGGTGTTGGCCAGTTTGGGGTCCTATGATACAGATATTCTTGTTTAGGCTAAGACCTATTCAAAGTGAGGTTTGAGCTACTGATAACTGCAGTTAGATCTAACTGAGAAGGAGAGATGGAAATCCAGAAGGGGGAAGGGGACCTCTGAGAGAAGGGAAGCTCATTCTTTTCAGCAGAACAAATAACCAGCTTCAGTTGGCAGGTGAACTGTGGACAAAGTGGAAAGTTTAGTTCAAAATGCACGTATCTGTGCTCATGCTCTCAGATGTACTTGGCTCCTTAAGCTGAAGTCTCACTGGAAATCCCRTGACTTAAATGGTCTGATTTGAAAAATAATAAACTGGAATGGCAGGAGATTGTGATTATTCTGGTTTACAAATATKATTAAACAARTAACTCTTTTCCTTGTAACTGGTCATAAATTGTTGTTAATCCTTACTGAAGTTAATGATACAACTTGTGTGTCCAGTGCTAAGATGGACAATAGCTGAGCATGTGTTKTGGTCTTAGAGCAAAGATTTGCTTCTTGGCCCTTCTGTGAAGTTTCATGAAGGAATCAGGATTATATTAGATATTGAATGATTTGCATTGCATGTGACAAGGCTCTTCTTCAGGCAGTTCTGTGAAGGTTTCTTTTTAGCCCAGGAGATGAAAGYCTATTGAGTATCTGTCGTAGGCTGAATCTGACCTCGGATGCAGTTTCTGTTTGTCAGGACAAGGCACTTACCCCTGAGCTGAGAACGTGCGCTCGGGGTTTGTTATGCTGAGGGGTTTCAGGGTTAGCAAGYAGCTTGTTGCTCGAATGCAACGTGCCCTTCAGCTCCTCTCTCGGGCCTAGAGCAGGTGCGGGGAAGGAAGCTAATGGAGTTCTTGTTGTCCTTTAGCGAAAAGCACTAATGGACACCGTTCCTTGCACTTCCAGAGCAGCAGGTGACTCACTAATGCCAAATTCAGCTCATTAAAGCTGTTTATACTGATGCTATTCAGGCAGGCTACATACAAGCCTTACTCCCACTGACTTTAATGGAACAGCTCCTGCTAACCAAAGTTACCCAGGAAAGACCTGAAATATCAAAGCAACCTATGTCCTTTTCTCTAGACCAAGACCCAGGAACTCCAGTTACTTGAAGTATGCCTGAAAAGCTCCCATCCTGCTGTAGGTGCACGGGCATGAGTTCCTTGATTCCTTCCACAAGTTCACTAATTGCTAATCTATCCAATAAATGGTATCTAGAATACTCTGTTACACCATCAACTTCCCTGTATAAAAACTCGCAAGCTACAATCTATAAAATACCTTGGGTCAACCTCCATAAAAACAGATATTGCTTGAAGCACACTYGGAAAGTTGTGCTAAACAGTTTGGTCCTCAGGCAGCATCACATGAGCTGTGACAAGAACACAGGTTGTAACCATGCAAACTGAACAGGCCTGTCATCGAAACACAGGTTCCCTCTTGGGAAATGGGTGGAAGAGGCAAGGCAGTTTTACAYGTAAATTTACTATAATGCAAACAGTAGCAGTTACAGCTGACAGGGAAATTGAACTGTTTTATATCCCAAGTGGGTCCTCCACTCTGTCTTGGAGCCTTTGTTGAAAATTGTTTAATGCTTAAGCTCTTTTGGAAGCAGATCATAGCTGGAAAGGCATTTCCTAGGCAGACTCCCCATAGCTTTCAGCCTTCCCAACCTTGCAAAATGCAGGGCTGTTGAATTGGCCTCTTCCAGACCATGCAGACTGAACGGGACCGCACTGTGCTGGACCTGGATAGGAGGCTGCTGGGCACCGAAGGGCCTGGTGGTTCTTGCCAGTGCAATAGCTGTTAGGAGGCAGCCATGGGCCTGAATGCTAAGCCTTGATTTGAAGGAACCTTGGGAAATATGTTCCCAAAAGGAGTCCTGCTGACTCTATCTTTCAGTGGAAATCATGGATTAGACAGCCAATGACTTGACTATAAAAGTGTTTGTGGCACATTATAATTTTATGTCCCTTTTCAGTGTCTGCTGGTGATAATTTGCCTTTATTCATTTAAAGAGCATTAGTGCAAGCTCATGAAGTTGTCACCTTTTCCTTTACAAACTTGCAAGCTGCTTTTTCCCCTCATATAGTGAAAATAGTTTATGTTGAAAGATTAAATCCAGAGTTGCTGTTTATGATCCGTACCTAGCTAGAAAAGGCATTGCATGTGTGTCCAGCCWGGAGGAAGGTCAGTCTGTCAGTTCTTTCCATCTTTATCACCTGGTTTAGTAACTCTCCACTGGTGCTTGTCTCTGTTGCAAGAGGAATGGGTAGAATCCAGATCTAACTGTTCATACAGCAGTAGCACTTGGGGACACTGCTGATGCCGAAGATTCTTGCTGTAGGCAGGAAGGGAGGGGATTGCAGCACTGCAGGTACGCACAGAACAAGGTGCAACAGGAGGAGAAACTTAGCAAAGACAGAAGCAGAGAGAGCAATAAATTAAGAAAATGCAAGAAAAGATTTCAGTTCATCATGATATATCTGAGCTTTTGAGCTGCAGCCTTTTCAGTTAGCCTGTTGTGGCTTGACTTGGCCTCCTGGTGATGCGTGCGGGGTAGAAGTGAAGGATGGTACTGGAATTTGGGTGGTATTCGGTGGGACTCCTGACAGTTTGTTAGCGCTTTGTTATTGCTCTGGAAAAGTTACATATTGGTTAACCATATGGATGATGGYTTAGTATATTTTTAGAAGATTGCTCAGATGTCTCGGTTCCCATTATGGCAGTATTGTCATCCTGTGCTGTGGCTCCRTGCCACGATACCAGAATTTTAGGTACTGAAAATCCAAACAAATATCTGAACAATGGAGAGGGGGCTCAGTGTGAGGAAGGGAGGTGTGTTATAAACTATAGAATCGACCTTTAGCATCTGTGCTAGGGATGGAGAGACTGGGAGTGCAGTGTGACCCGTGGTACTGCAGCGGGGCAGTGTCCCAGTTGTCTTCCCCTGCCTGGGAGGTGGGACCAGTGCAGGCAGCCCTTTCCAGCCCCAGCCCCAGGCTGTCAGTGCTCCGTGACTCCCACCGAGCTTACCGGGGAAGAGGTGGAGACAACTTTGTACCACAAGTCCTTGAAAAMCCCCTTTCTTATGTTCCATTTGATGACGACTTCTTGCCGTAACAAAGTCATTAAATAACCTGCCATTGTTCTCCTTGGACGGATGATGTGTGATGGGAGGAAGGAAGGAGACTGAGAAAGATGTGAGCAAAAGCACACATCTTGTGAAAATTCTTGAGCTAGTGAGTAACTCCTTAAGGCAGGAGTCTCTTATTTTTGTTTGGTACTTGAATATTGCTTGTAAGTATTAGCAATCTGAGTGAGAAATGACTCTGTCATCTCAGTCCATTCGTTGCAGTGTAAATGTAGCCTTGCTGAACTGTTTGAAATGCTAGTACTTCATCTCTTATTTAGGGTTTRTTGTAATCTATAAAGCACCTGACTCTCAAAACAAGGATGTTTCAGGTATTGTAAGCACTGACTTTTTTTATCCAGCAGGGAAATTTGAGAAATACCCAGGCAACAAACCTGCTCGCAGACCAGACAGTGTGGGCTGCTTCATATCAGAAGCTCCATTTCCTATTTTGTTTCTCTGCCAGAAATTCTCTTGCCAGAAATTGTCGTTTGAGCTTTTATCTCCCTCTGAAGGGAAGGAAGTTAACCATCCCAGTAACACTGCYGTCAGTGCAACAACGAAATCTGCAGGCAGTGGAAGGCTATGGAAAACCGGTAACTGCATACTAATGCATAACTTTCCCAGGCCGTGATACGATGGCCAGCTCCATTTTACAGTGGGGAGATCCTTAAGCACTGATCTTTAATACTCAATCTGTGGAAAACTCAGAACTGATGGGGTAGCAAAGGTATTTTTCATGTCTGTTACTACTTTTGCTGTATTGCTACATGTACAATCAGGTATTACAACCATTGTAAAGAAAATCACTGAGATTATTTTTCTGTTATTGGATCAGCCTCTTCTGGAGAACACACAGGCACACGTTATGTTCTTCAGGAGTTTAAAAAAAACTCAACATGCTTAAYGTTCAGCCTTTTGGCTATAGGAGTCAAAGCTGCCTTATTTAATCCAGATATGTGTGCACAAATCATAGGGCTTCAATGGGAAAGGCCTCACATATGTATAAATGAATAGAGAATTTGACCCGCRTGGTTTTTAGCTCTGCAAACAATCTGTAAGATTAAACATGGGTGAGATTGAGCCTGGTTTTTATACCTTATGATGATAGTATTTCTGATCACTGAAGTCTTTGTGCTATGGGAAAGGTGTATGGTTATAGAGAGCATTTGGAACAAAAGCATGTCAGAGTTCTCCAGGAAAGATCTCCAAGTTGTTTGCTGCTGGTCACGTTGGGTTGCTGCTCTGCTGCGCGGCAGAGCTCTGAATCGGATGGGTTTGTTCTCCAGAGCAGTGATCCTCTAGGGAGGAGGATATCYGGGGTCTGGATTTGGTCTTCTGCATTTTTGGTGAACTCACGTCAAAGCAACAGCCAATGCTCTATGCTGCTGTCACTGCTGAAAGTCTGTGATGTGCTTTTGTGCCGAGAGGCAGCCCKTGAATGCTAGCAGAGGCAGGTGAGGAAAAGAAAATAAAGCATTTGTGAGGGGACTATGCCAGGGAATCAAAGTAATATTTGATGCATTAACTTCTTAAAAGAAATTAAGATCTGTAAATGTGCTAATAACCACAAGCAGCGATGACTAAAGCACTTAGTGTCTTTGTGATGCGTATATGGGATCCAGGTTTGAAAGCGCTGAGCGCCGACTCAGCAGYCTGTGGCACTGGTGCCGCTCGCAGGGGGACAGCAGTGGTGGTGTGGGGTGCTGCAAAGCAAGCAGGCTGAGCTGGGGTGAAGCACGGGCTTTCTGAAGGAGCTGAGGAGCTGGAGCACAGGAAGACTGACAGTAAGGCGCAGTAGAGCGCTCACCTCAAACACAGAGCAAGCGATCAAAGGTGCAGCCCTGCTTGCGTTCTCTGTTATCTGAGTGCATTAGTTCCTGTGGAACATATTCCTGAAGGCACTGAGCACTGATGGTCCTTCTCAGCCTGGTATATTCTCCCTAATTCACTGGATTTTTGCTCACATATATATGCAAAGCGCATCAAAAATCTTAAGCTGAAAAATCCTGTGCAGAAAGGATTTTATTTAAAAATAATAATAACAAAAAGCAGGGGCCAGGGGCATGTTTAATGTTCCAGGGGAGACTAGAGTATCTCCTAGGATTAATGAGTAGCTGGGAGGAGCTGATTGCCTCAGGCATAGCCAAGGGCCATTAATTCCCATGTATGCCTGATGATGATGATGCTGTAGTTTCCCTCATAACACAGAAATAGAAAGCTTGCAGACCGCTGGGTTTTGATGGGTGATGTTATCCTTGTGATGAGTGCTCATGCTTCAAAGTGCTCGTGACTGTAGTGTTTGGGAGATTCTTACTTTATAAACCTCATGTATTTCCAGAGCGTTAATGYGCTGCAGGTTACCTACACCTATGCCTGAAGTGGCTTCTTGGCACTCCACTCCTCCAGCCTTCGTACGCACYGTGCAAACCTTGCAACCAGTGTTAGGTATGGGTGCTAGACTCACTCTTGGAAAACAAACGGATTATCTCTAAAACAAATGAGTTTACATATTTCTATAGATAGAGAAAATGAAAACTGAACATGTGGCTCCTTYACTGTGTGRTTGTCATGYAAGATAACATGCAGTTTGTTACATRTGTTAATTTTTTAAAAAGAAAATGCTCCTGAAACTTTTATTTCAGTACCCAAAGAAGTGGTGATCAAGAAGACACCAGAGAAATTGTTTGGAAGCAGTGGCCATCACATGCTCTCTTACATGMGCGTGCGTGTACACAAAGTATACAATGAAAGTATTGCTGGGCAGATCTTAAAAATTCAGGAGAAGAAAGTTCAAACTGACGAGACAGCCCCYGTTTCCCAGCTTAGCAGGTCATGTGAACACACATGACTTCCAAGCAGCACAGGGCTGAGCTAGCAAACAGCAACCGTAAGAAGGTTTTTCGGAATGATTGACTTCAGTCTCCAATAATTCTATTTTTTTTTTTCCTCTCAAGGAGGGAGTTATTTAGTTTTTTTAGAGACTGCTTCCCTGTCAGGGACCCCAAAACATTTTACAGAGGTAAAGTTTGGTAGYGACATGCAGCGGGTGGAGGGAAGATGAGCAGCGCGTGGCTGTGATGGTTCTGCAGAGCTTTGGAGGAGCGGAGCCGGAGCTGGGCGCCCCGGCCGCGCGCTCCGGAGGGCCCGAGCGCAGGTGAGCAGCAAGGCCAGCTCTGAGCACTGCGGCTGCTCCGCGCCAGCGGGGCACGGCAGCTGCCGAGCTCCCTGCAGTCAGTGCTTGTGGTGAGGACGTGGATTGTCCTGCTGGACTCCGGAGTTCCAGCGCTGCGCCGATCCCAAGAAATGGGCATGGGTCATTTCAGGGTTGATTTAGCATAAATGACCACTTCCTACCGTTCTGTCTGTGCTTGTTGTTTATCCAGCTGTTCTTGTCTAGTTTATGAATGCAAAGTTGACCACGGTATAGAGTTCTGGAGCACCATAGAGCAAAAGGGCAGGCTTAGGATATAYTGTCTCTTGATATACTAAAAGTAATGCTGAAATTTATATTTTTGTTGGAGTATTTTTGTTGATTAAGTTATATTTACAGTGTATAAGCAGTAGTGTGGGAGAAATTTGGTATATATGTTTTTTTCTTTGTTATAAATAAAATTTCATTGATCCTTGCGTTTGTATAACAGACAAAAAGGGAAAGGAGCCCAGAGTTCTTTTCATTTTAGGAAATGCTAGTTGGAATTCTGTCTTATTCCATTATTGATGCCCATTTTAACACTTCAGCACCTTTCCTTGAAAAGCAGGATTTCAAGGAAAACTGGTGGTATTCAATTGCTTTAAGTTCTTTCTTTTCCTCTCTCTGACTTTCTTTACTGTTAGTTAGTTAGTTAGTTAGTTTAGTCAGTTAGTGCAGGAAGAAGAGGAGATAACCTTCTTCTCTTGCCGTCCTCCCCCTTCTCTGGCTCAGAATAAATTCTGTAGTGTTTGTGGAGTGACAGAAATGAATGGAGGGAGAAAGAGAAGTGTAGAAGTGAGAATTGGAGGAAACCTTGGCCCTCTGAACTATTTGTGTTGTATTGCCACCCATTTGAGATTCATTGTACTAGATTAGACCATTTTAGTGCATAATGAGTATTTCTTCTTCCATAACTGGGACTTGGCCAGTGATAGCATCTTAACTTCATTTATTTGACCAAAGAACTTTTAAAATCTGGAAGATAAATGATGACTTAGAAAACTAGTCTTGTGGAGACTGTATTTACCAGACAAATCAGGGGAACTATCTGAGGTGCCTCTGGTCTTTAACAAGGTATGGGTAAGGCTTCCTCAAATCCTCATAACTGGCCTAAAAAGTCATGCTGAAATCGGCAGAGGTTCCTGCTGGCTGACAACGCGCGTGTGCGTTGCTGCAGGGYTCATAGGGAAGAGAGGAGTGCGTGCTTATCCCAGAAACTTCAGGGTAGTTTCCTTTGTTATGATTCCTTTTCTTAGCAGACCTTCTGTCTCTGTTTTGATCTTCTACAGGATCTGAATGCACCAGACTCCTGTTTCAGACTGTTCTGTAGATGAGAGTCCCTGAGGGAGGGTGTGTGGAGCTCACCATATACTTCATTCAGCAGAGACAAACTCAGGGCTGCAGTTTGGGCACAGAGAGGAATAACTGCAAACCACTGGGCTAAACCTGCTCAAAGGTAGCTGCAATTTCCAGCATCACATCAAAAGCATCCCAGAGAGGGACCAGCAGCCCTTACGTGCTGTTTCCAAATTGGCATGTCATTGCAGTTGGGTCCTGGCTTATTGTTGTTTGAAAGTATCTCGTTTGAGTTTCCTTTTTCTTTGAAAGGATTTTTTTCAAATATTTTAAAACTTCCTTCCTGATATTTGTCTGTTTTCCAGATTCCAAAATTAGATCAAGTCCCCTTTCCTCATGGGAGTTCTGGTGCAAGGAGATGTTGAGCTTTTTGCAGCCCAGGTCTGGAGTTGCSCGCTCCAGCGGGTGACCTGCGCGGTCGTGCACGCTGTCCCAGCACAGCTGGGCAGTGGCAGACTTCAAAAGTCAATGCATGTCCCCTGTGCTGTCCAGTCCCCATTTCAAATTTTGCTTGATATTGTTGAGTCCTGTATGAAGATACTGCTTAATCCTTGACTTGCCTGCTACGTTTTTCAATGATCTGTTAACTGTTGAGTCAAAAAAAAAAAAAAAAAATTAAGAATGGGTTTGTCAAAGAGGAAGGATATCTTCTCCCCTCAAAGACCTCTAAGGATGAATATTTGATTAAATGTGACTGTAGCGTTAAAATGGATGCCCTGTGTCCTTTTGTAGATGAATGACCAGTGAACTTGTGGAGTAATTTTTAATTGGCAAGTTATTCAGTGAATCTTCCTGGGGAAACTGCAAGGAAGGGTTAGGTACTTTTATTCCTAAAGGTAGTGTGATGATAAATACATACRCAGATTCAATTTAAGTTGCCTTTCTGGAAATGAGGGAAAGGATTTATTCTGGAGTTTGGAATAAAACCCCAAGCGCTGAGATGGGCAACGTAGCATCAAAGCAGGATGYTGGCTTTGTGGTCCTCATGGCTGTGGCCTTCTGCGTGACCCATGGAGCTGCTGCACAGCTCTCTGCTCCGTTTGCCTGCTGCTTTCTTTGTGAGGTCCAGTAGCAGCTGATAAAAATCTGCCCTTGGAAGGGCTWGGAGGTTGAATGCCTGTCCCTTTCACTGCTCTGAGAGGTCACAAGGACAGCTGGGTCTTTAGATACGAAGACATGGTTTACAGAAAATGCTCAGACAGTCACTACAGGGAGGGAGTATAATGAGTGGCTTATTGCTGAGCTACCTAATACACTCTCACAACTCCTAATAGTGTATCAGTCTACTGGAAAATACTATAGAATGAGACATCAGGAAGAAGAAAATGCACAACTTGGACCTGTTTGGATCAATTTAAATTTGAAATTTTTGATAGCACGTTTACACTTGGTGAGGAGAAGAGACTGTCCTGTTTCATGTGTATGGGTCTGGTGTTAGTACCTGTGCCTCTGTAAATAGCATGTAAYAGCTCATAAGAACCAGAATCAGTCATGAAGGGCTGCAGAAACAGTCTCGCTGTGTCTGTCTGGGTCAGTGTGCGGCTTCTGTAAAGGTCTTTGGTTTTCTTTGCTCAGTAGTTGTGAACTATTAGCTTCCTTCTGGAAACAGAATAGCACAAAGTGTTGTGAAATAAAAGACCAAGACCTGAAGAAATGCTGTTACTTCCAAAGTAATYGTTTTTGCTAACCAGCAAGCTTGATGCAAGTGTCATATTCAGGCAATGCAGAGTGCCGAGATCTTCCCTGCCCTTTGAGCAGGCTAAGGATTAGCAGTGTGAGCTGCAGGCAGAGGGACTTTTCTTCGTGCTCTAGGAAGCTGCAAGACGGATGACTGCAAATGGTGACTAATCTGGGTGTTCATGGGTGTGCTGTGGGAGACAGCAAGGCATGCATCAAATTCAGGATTGGGGGGAGACTCGACTGTTGTTTAGCTTCTCTTTCATTGGAAGAAGAGACATTATAATTAGAGGAAAGTTTTTATAAAGAGGTCTTTAATCACCTTTATTCTGCATCAGTATGTTTTTCTCTTGTGGTTGATGCTGATGAAATTGCTTTAGTGAGATACTCTAGAGTACTGTACGGAGCACGTATAGATGTTTTTTCTCTTGGAAGACTATTAGAATGTTAAATATGAGACATAAAATCAAGTTATTTTGCCATATGAAAGCAAAACGAAGTGCTCTGGACTCATAGTGAACTTTGATTACCTTTGTAAGTGTCTAAATGTGTGCATTTGTTGTTTGTGCAGAAAAGTGTGGCTATTTTGGTAGCAGAGAGGCTGGACACCTCTGGAGTACTACCGGCTCAAGATTTCTGTTGCCCTTTTCTGGCTGTTCTTTAAGATTGCAGCTTGTTTTGCAGAATCTCTTAAAAGGCACCTCTGTTCTCTGATCTTGCTCATGGTAGGGCCCTGCTGAGCTCGAGGAGAAGATGCCGTGTTGGGGACAGGAGCAGGAGGAGGCAGGAGCTGGCAGGCCATAGGCCACTGGCGCAGAGAGTGTTTGTTATTGTGGAGCCACAGCCTGCAGCGGTGGGGCACGAGTGAAGGGGTGAAACTGGGTGTAATTTGGATTTGCACTAACTCTTTTCAAGGGAAATTCTAAGAAATAACATTCGTAGATGGAAAACATCAGAGTGTGCCACATCAGTATCATCAGGGTGTGCCACAAAATTTTAAACCAGGAACATAGATAATTAAATGTTGATGAAAAATAAACTGCAAGAGGCAGGGAAGAGGATTGCAAGAGCACAGTATTGAATAGCTACATCGAGTTCTGACTTGGATTTCTTGACAAATAATTTAGATATGAATATATCCTAGCATTTGAAGAGCTTAGCAATTAAGAACTTCAGTGAAGTCAGTGTCTATGTTAGGGGAAAGAGCATTTACAGAAATGTTTTGTTATTTTCATTTACAGATTCAAGATTGAAAAAAAAGATATGTTAAATTTTCTGCAGCTGTTACATTTAACATTAATGTTCCAATGGRTGCATCATCCTTCTTAGGACTCCCTGGTTTTGGCCTTGGTGTTACTAAAAGCAGTAATTCCCATTGCCTCTTAGAAAGCCTCGGAGGAGCCAGGAGCCAGTTGCGGGCCCTGCTGCAGGGTGGGTTTGAAACTTCCCGGGGCTCTCAGGAGACGGTGAATCGTGGTGGCCCCGGCGCATCCGGCGTGTCCCCGCTCTCGGCGCACTGCCTGCCTCTGCTTCCGCACGTCTCGGCCTCCTGGACGTTTCTTGTGTTGACCCCATGACGTGGTATTGAGACTTCTGCAATGAGACCTACTCCTCCCTAACATTTATCAGCTGAACTCAGCATCAGTGCTTTGTGCCCTCTCTTAATACGACCTGCAAGAGCAGCATTAGTGCAGTGCAAGAGAACTGAGGGAAAAAAGCACAGAGTAAATGAAATTATTGGTCTAATCTGAGTTTCTAGTCTGATAGTATGATATGTTGAATTCTGGCAGGCGAGAGGCCTGTGTGGAATATATAGTCCCAGTAGCACTGCTGGACAGATCTTTTAAACTCTTTTTTTCCCCCCTGCTTATAATGGAGCTGTAATTAAAATGCCTGCTGCTGTCACACTAATGCTGCCAGCCGTCCGCTGGACAGAACACTGCCGAAATGTGTGTTATCACAGCAAGAATTTCTCCAGCTTTCCTCCAGCTTACTCTGAATGGGAGAAGGTTTCCCGGTTAGCCAGGAGGGCTTCGTCACTCCCCGTTTACCCAAGCCCTGTGGTGTGCCCAAGCCCTGGGCCATGCTCGGCTCCCCGGCAGCCCCTGCTGGATGTCCAGCCTGGAGCTGCGCTGAGGAGCCAGGGCAGGGGCTCAGGTTAGGACTGCTCTTTTCAGAAACTGCCTCTCACACCAAGATAAGYGAAGTCGGCGCAGTGCTTAGCACTTTGGAAAAGCTATCTTGTTTGGAAAAGCATTTTAATTCTGAATAAAATACTGGGTTGGCCTCTAGCTCATAAATGGCACTTTTTTCACTTCAGTAAGTATCAGTACTGGCAGGTACCTGCATCATGTCCTGACCTTATGTAGGCACATGGCCAAGCTCCAAGTTGATTCTTGGTTGTTATTTCTGGAAGTCCTAGGACAGGTTGTATAGGGGTTTGATTCCTTGTTAGATGGTGCCTTTGCAGACCASGAGTGTGACAGAATCTGACTGGTGTCCCAGCTCCGTGTTTGCTTTCACAGGCACTGACAGCAGGTCAGGTCCTTCCCAGACTCCTGTTGAAGAGTTGGCTGCTTTGGGTGCTGCATGTAGGTAGACAACTGAGGAGACAGAACTTGTGTYAGGATTTGGGAAGCAGCATTGCTTTATTAACAGTTCAAATGATTACAGCATTTCTTTGAGCCTGCCCTGGGCCGCTGTTTCAGGTAGTTTCCTCTCTGCTTGAGCAGCTGAGGGAAACACCAGGTGCCTCATCTACCATTGTACAAACTTCTGATGCTGCTGTGAGATCGCTCCCTGCTCAGGCCTAGCAGGTAATTGCATGCTCTTGGCATTGCAAAGGTGAACCTCTCCATCGTGATTCCCCTTTTTAAGATTTCTTGTGTGTTTAATGGAGAAATACCCCTCTTTTTTTTTAAATAGGAGCATTGGTAAAGCAAGGAGTTCGTAACCTCACCTGGAAGACCAAAATTGTTATATGCTTCTTGAGTGAATATTAAGAGAGACAGTGTTTAAGTGACTGGGTCTCAGAGTGCTTAAATATCTTTCAGTTCTGTCTCTGGTGTCACTGAGCATTAGTGCTGCCTAGTATCTGAAGTGCCCAAGTTGTTACTATAGATAGAGCTTGGTTGTTTAAGTCATTCTGGTGCTTTGGGAAATGTACTCTACTTGTTTGCAGTTGCATGGGGAGGCTTGTTTGCTTACAGATGCTTTGTGTAGGCTATTACTCAAAATATTAACATTAGGAAGTGTATGCGCCTGCCAGATTTCTCTTAACATTTTTATTTAGTGCAGAGAAAAGCAGATTGAGGTTCAACATTCGGTTCTTGATGGAAGGCCCTGTCTCCCTCAGCAATCAAATCCCACGTACGGTACTATATTCTGCAAAGAAATCTGCTAACCTTTCATTTAATATGTAATAGGTTTCATAGCCAGTGCTGCAGAGCCTTTCTCCATGCAGAAGGATTTTCAGCTATTTTTTCTGCTGTCTTAGTAAGATTTGCAAAGGTTCCTTCTACAAGTGCCAGATGATGTGCATAAAACAGAAAATTATATACTGTTTTCTTGCTTACTGAGCAGGAGAGAAGAATTTGCCTTTAGAACTTAACTGGGAGAGATTACTGGAAATCTCAAGTTTAGAGAAGCAGATCAAGTGTGAGAGATGGGGAGGCAAGACAAAACTTGCCTGAATGCGACAATGAATGCTAAATTGGCTAGACCATGGCTGATGTACTGGCATAAAAGGGAATATACTGAATATATTATCACTGTGGATTTATGTAGAGGAATTTTTATTGTAAGATAATTAAATGTGTGTGTAGCTCTTTGTACATACGCTCACTGACACTGATGGGTGTCTCTGTGRAGTTCTAATGATATAAGTTTAAAGAGGCATCAGCCCAGGCACGTACTGGAGTGTGCGCCTGTCTAGCTCTTGAGGGAATGCTCTATCTGAATAGTAATATTTTGGTTACCTTCTCTAGTATCCTTCATCTCCACATCTTGAATCATTTTACACATACTAAGCACCTAATTTGCGGGCAGTCCACCGGGATGCAGTGAATCCCCTGTGTGTGTCCACAGGGGTGGTGATGCAGTGGTGGAACGAGGAGGAGTTCGTCCTTCATGGGCATCGCTGGTGCCCAGCTGGTCACGCTTGACCTGCAGCTTCTTTCCATTTGGCCGCCTCCTTTTCCCAGGGATGTGAGGGGTAGTTGCTGGGCTGCCACGTGCCCCCTGCTGCATCTCGGGGTGTTGTGGTGCCTGCAGCCCGTGCTCTGTGAGCGTGCGGCCTGGGCTGCGTGCCCAGGGCCCATCGCMGAGCTGCGCTGCGGATGCTGCGGCTGCCGTGAGAGGGGAACCCTAGAGGAGCACAAAGCAAGGAGTATTGATTCTCATTAGCACGCAAACCCCAACACGTGGCGTGGAGAATTACACTTCCAGCGAGATGCCTYTCGTCTCTCAGAAACCTTTAATATATGCTGATAAATTCAGAGATGATTTTGCTCAGCCTGTTTAAGGCTTTTTWAATTTTTTTCCCTAAATATAATCACTTTAGCAGTTGTTCATATGCATGGGTGCAGCTATTCTTTGTGCTGTTTGGGTCTGTGGTGATAGATCTAGATAAGATGTAGCTCTGTGCAAGTTAGTTTTAGTTCAGTCCAAAATCTTGTAACTGATCTTTCATTTTTAGAAACAGCTTTCCCTGCCAACATCATCTATTTCTGCTCCTCTTCTGAATTAGCTCTCTGTTGCTCTAATTAAACTGATATATGAGCATTA
This sequence comes from Eudromia elegans, assembly GCA_003342815.1. Classification (NCBI taxonomy): domain Eukaryota; kingdom Metazoa; phylum Chordata; class Aves; order Tinamiformes; family Tinamidae; genus Eudromia; species Eudromia elegans. Next base: position 4,994,802 of record PTEX01000034.1, on the reverse strand, counting down.
TGTGAGTTTTATATCTCTTGGAAAAAAAGTCATGCTGGCATAAAACTGTAGTAACACATTAGTGTATCAGATCGTTGGTATCTGCCCGAGGCAGAGCAGATCAGCGGTGCTGATCTTGCTTGGGATTTTAGTTAGTTCCCACTTTCTCTTCTCTGTTTAATTCTCAGTTAAAATGGTGTGCATGAGGTTGAAGGGGCATTTGACCCTGCTCTTTTCAGTCACATCAGATTTGTGATGCCTATCAAGTTTGCTAAACATAAGTGATATTAGTGATGCACAGACAAACTTGGGCTTTTGCCACAGGAAAGCGCCAGGTGTTATCAGAACAGTGGCAAGARCAYAGCTATTTCATGGAGCTTTGGTCTGCTCGTTTTGTAATCTGTTGTGATTTCCTACATTATGGAGGTGATGACAGTTTTTTAAATTCCGTAGGGATTCCTGTTAAGAATCTGCGTGATAAAGACTTAGCAGAAAGCCTTCTCTCCTGTGATTGCCCCTTTCCTGTTGGTATGGCAAGGACATGGATGGAGCCTGTGAGCAACAGCAGCAAGGGCCTGGGACGTCAGCAGAGCACAGGCTGTCTGCATGTGGCCTTTCCCAGGGATGAAATTCTCTCTGCTAAAGTGAACAGCAAAACTAGTGACCTCGAGGTAGTCAGGCTTCCTATGTCCCAGCCAGACACAGCTTTATCCAGCAGCCTGGGTTCAGGTATCCATGGCAGTGAGTAAACGGCATACTTGGAATATAGCAGAGCTCTCGACATCTAGTCCTCAGTACTCGTGCCTGGCAGGTATGCCCCTACAAGACGACTAATGATCATTTATGGTGCTGTTAATCAACTTCACTGAAACCAGTGAAAGTGTTAATTTATCAGTCCCCACATAATTGTGTATAATGGAATTTAACTCCGTAGGAATTATACAAATAGTAAAGCTTATGTAGATACCCAGCAGAATACCTTATCTAAAAGCTATCAGCATTTTAATAGAAACCTGAGTTTGTAAATTGAAGATGCTGTATAATGTTAAAATTGCATCAGGGATGCTCCCTAAACAAGCAGCTAGCAGTATGTATCAGGAAAATACTTGTACATGGAAAGTAAGCCAGTTAAGTGCATCATGCATATGTCAGCAGRTTCTTTAACGTAAACACTGAATTCCCATCTGTACTACCAATGGAAGGCACACCAGATAAATGGCAGTTACCATACTAAAAAAAATAAAATTAATTTTATATGGAAAAATATTTTTGCCTTATTCCCAATTCATTTGTGTTCATTATAATGCACTTTGTTATTTTCTAATACAGATTTAGGATTACAAGTTAGCAGAAGAATTGCATGCAATGGATTTAGATAGGAAGTCAGTATTTTTCCTCTGTTAATGAAACATTTCTTTAATGCTGCTTTATAATTACGCTTGTGGCTTGGTGGATAATCTCTCTCTGTCTCTCATATGCGAGTCATTTGATTCCCCCGGTGCCTCAAACCACTCAGAAGGCCTGGACTTAGCCAGTGTGACTCACTGTGTAGCTTATTTTACTGCATATGCTATATAAAGGCTTTCTTTGAACGGTGAGTGGATACTCGGTATCAAAGACACGATAACAACTTTGTGTGTCTTGGTTYGTTACAGAGAGGAAAAAGCCTACAGAAACCGACTGGCGTGTCRGTCCCTGCCAATTAGCCGACCCTTCACTTGAGAGGTGCTCTAGCATTATCAGTGGCCTYGTCTCGTCTCCTAGAAGGACTGGGAGTCGTATCCCAGGATGGCAATACTCTTATTTCAGGAATTAATAAGTCTTCATGCTGTCAGAGAAGAGATGAAGTSCATCAGGTTCCTTCTCAGTAAAACCTCTCATTCTAGTATGCGGGGCGCATAACCCCCTGTCCCTGTGTCCTCKGGGTCATAGCAGCAGTCACAAGCCATGGATGGCAGTGCAGCCCTCAGCAGGAGCTGTCTGCCTCGGAGGCCTTGCACCCTCGACACTCATTTTCCTCAAATCCTGAGAAGTTGCAGCTCTAAGGAACTGGCATGTGGTCACAAGCACAGACACTCACGTGAATAGCTAATAATAAGAAATGAAGCTACAAAATAAGTTCCAGATAAGAAAAAAAAAAGTTCAGTGAGAAGGACTGAGAAACTTTGTTTCCTGGCAGTTTGTCTCTGTGTGCCCCCGGTGCTGACCATCGAGTCCCTGATGTATTCAGGTGGCAGCAGGATGGAGTTAGGTGGTGCTGATGAGCCAGCCAGAGTGTGGGCTGGGGGGCCAGMCGGCTGTTGCCGGTGAAGTGGGTGACGGTGCGGCTGTCTTTTCCCTTTCTGGTGACACTATGTTGAGGACCTCTCCTCTAGCTAATTTTATTTGATTTTTAAGATGTTATTTGACTCCTCTTTCAAATATAGTTAAAATTTGTCCCAGTGGACAATTTTATGGTGARGAAGGAAGGGAGTGGAGGAATTACCTGACAAGCAATTTGGTTCCTTTTCATTAGAAAAACAGGCTAAGTTTTGTAACTGAAATTGGGCTTGGGAAGTCTCACACATCGTGGCCACAATTACAACACAGAATAATTCAAGTTTGACTGAGCACTCTTGTAGTGAGAAGGCTGAGGAAATTCAGTGTCTTTTCCAGGTAAGAGAAATTAAAAGGAAAAGATGCTGTCTGCAAAACCAGAGCCAAGCCGTCATCTGGAAAGTAAATGTTACCMCTTGTCTGACTTTGCTTCCCATGGGGTTGAAACAAGAGCAGCCAGGGCTCCTAAAAAGTGGGTGCTGAAGCCTCCTCAGTGCAGTTCATGGAATTGTGTTCCTATCTGTAGGTCATCCTTTAAAGAAAGAACCAAAACAGGGAAATCCGAAGATACCTGAGGGGAAAGAAAATATTGAAAGCAACAGACTAGAAGTTTTACTTTCAAAATTAATTATCTACCATATGTTTTGACTGTGTTAAATCTACCCATCTACTGGCAAAGGTTGAGACTTCAATATACTGTCGGAATTAGTCTCAGTGGTGTGATGGATGGGCACCCAGAAGAAGCATCTGTTTGCTCTAGTAGAGTGRATGCAAAAGTTCAGAAAATTGGTTCAATTCCGAGTGAGCTTACTATCAAATCCATCTTTTTTAAAGCACAGTATAACTTTTAGAATGTCTTTCTAAGAGCCAGGTCTTTCAGAATGGTCAACTAAGCCCTGGAGAGCATCTTTGAACCAGGCCCCTAGAAACTGCCTCTCCCCCAGGGCCAGTGCTTGGGCATTTGTGCTGACAGGCTCTGCATGGTCGCACTCAGCAGACTGTGGCTGGATGACTCTCAGTGCTCAAATCAGCTTTTCTCACTGCCCCTCAGATGCAGAGTTTTCTTGCCAAATCGTCTTGTAAAATTGCTGTGTTGTTGCATTTATAGCTAATTTGGCCAAGTTTAATGGGCTCTTAGTGAGTCAACAGAACCCTTCTTCACTTCCAGCTTGTTTACTGCTTTCCATCACTGTTGTAGATGAAGCTATTCCTAGTAACTGTGGAATAGCAATGTGAATGTGGTTGTGTCAAGCTTAACCTCTGAGACAGTGGTGCTTTAGTTTGTCTGTATTGCTTATACAGCCYTTTAAGTCTGTATAGCTTTAGTGCAAGAAAGTAACCAATGTCCCTCTTGCAAACTGGAGGGTGTTTTCTAAAGTGTTTCTGAATCAGCCTTTGGATGGCTGTCCTAGGATGAATGCCCAAGCTGTGAACATCTTGTCCTTAGGTTTTCTCATGCTCAGTCTCACTTGATTTTCTTTATTTGAACAAAAATTCCTAGTGAAGCATCCACTTCCTTCCTTTATTTAATTTGTGCCATTCTGCCTGCTTGCATCCTACCTCTAACTGTGCTGGGAGCCTTTTTGTGGGAGGAGGAGAGCGAGCTGACTCTTTATGGAGGATTTAGCAAAGCTGCATCGCAGCCAAGATCACTCCAGGGCACTCTTGGATACAGGAAAAGGTTGATTTCATGTAATTATTTTTCTTTCACTATTCTTTTTTCCAGAAATATTTTTTTATTTAATTACTTTCCCCTCTATCTTGAATTCTCCCATTTTGTGACGTTCTTCATGCTCTGGTCTTCTTTTGGTCACRTGCAGATTAAACCTTAATTTCTCTCTGTAGTGTTTTGTCTGTTTAAATCCATTGTGCATCCCCATTATTGAGATMATCTTAAGTGCTGTTTTAGTCTTAAATATGACAGATCATAGTGAGAATCAAGGTTGGTAATGAGGAATAAAAATTAGACTATATGTTTTGTGGTTTTATRTTGCACTGTGAAAGAAACTCCTATTCAAAGAATGAAATAAAAAAACCCACAAGATTTCTCAATGCAAAAATCCCTCCCACACTGAAGCATTTCCTAGCAAACTAGGCTACATGCTTGATGCTCAGCTAAATCTGAGAAAAAACACACATACAATCTCAGTAATTTTGAAATATTGACCAAATGGATTTGGATTATTTTTACCAGGCTCAATTCCTTTGGGAGAGTGTTATGTAATTTCTACATTCATGCCACTTTTCAGTGTCTCAGATGACTTTTGATTTTTGAGGCAGCTTGGACTCTACTGGGATTATACTGTGTTAATCCTTTAAATCTCAGATTTTCTATCCTATTTTCTTCTAATTTTGCTTATAGTTGACATCATGATGACAYGCAATAACAAATACCAGACAAAACTAGTGCTTTACTATGGAAAATAGAAATGGAGCCCATGATTGGAAATTTTGCCTGCTTGTAAATGCCCACGTGGTGCCTTGACCGCTTGGGGTGCTGTATTCTGCCCTGATGTRCATCTGGATCTGCAGAAGCCTTAGAGCTAAACTGCCTTTGCAAAGATAGACTGAGTTAATGAGCCTATGGTCTGTCTGCTGTGAAACGGCTTATCTATTTCTAAGGTATCAACATGTAGTTGAAGAAAAGCAGTAGAGCTGTTTTCTTYAGTGGCAGCAAGAGGGAAGATGGAAGCGCATTTGRTAAGCGTGTCCAGGGGTTACTTCACATTTTCTGTTCTTTTTTCATCTTTAGTGTATCATCATCTCTGAGGTCTATCCACTCCTAAATCTGGCTTGAGAAAGTTGCTTTTTCAGCCTCCAGTCTGCAAAACCTTGAAACTGCTCCATCCAAATAAAGCTGAGGCAGTTGCATTGCACACAGTTAACGCAGTTTATTTAATCCCTGTGTTATAGTGCAGCTTGAATGGTGGTATTAGTGTTGCATTGCAGTGTAAACGCAGTCCGTGGTTCTGATCMGGTGGATCGTTGTGTCGTCGGCTGGGGTGCCCTTGTGCAAGCCCCTCGAGGAGGCTCCGCTGCTCCGGCCTGCCCAGGAGGCTTCRGAGCTGGTGCTGACCAGCCGCTGGTGTCTGGGCATGGGTGGGAGGCCGGGCGACCCAGGGGCTTGTTCTGCAAGGCAGCTGGGGTGCCGTTGCGGAGGCCAGTGGAGGGAGCACCACGTGGAGCGTTTGCTGTGTGCTGTGCTGTACCGGMGGGATCCCGCTGGCTTGGGACACTGGGATCCGTGATCACTGAGGAGGGAGGCCTCGGTGTTTTAGGGTCCTGTAAGTGATATTAATCTGGCTGTGTTTTTTTGTGGCAGAGTGCACTGTTTTCCTTGCACTAGAAGGATCAGACTATTTTCAGCCCTAATCCCTGAATTATAATTATTCAGTTGGGCTTTGGGTTTCTCCCTTCTATTTTGGACTGTGCTTGTTTTGATTTCACAGCAGTGTTACTAGGAGAGCCGCAAAAGCTGCYGTTAAAGCAGCTTTACTCTGTAATCTAAGTAGTATTTTAAAAAGCATTGAAATTAATATTTTAAGGGATATTCCCATGTATATTTACTTATTTGCTGGATATCCTCATTGTTWTCAGTCACAATTGCAGTAGAAATTACCGCTTGGTGTAATTATAGCTGATACAGAAGGCTGTAAGGGTAGAAGAGTGCTGGAAGTGGTTACATGCCTGCTCCTGTGGGCAAGAAGCAAAGGCACAGTGTGGGAATGATCCCAGTGAACTCATTAAGAAGGCTGTATTCGTTTTAGAGGAATTCGTATGTAACCCAGAGTTTCCAGATGAAAACAAGTTTCYAAACCAGCACACTTCCATGCTTGGGGTTTATAAATGTGAGAGGCAGAGGTAAGGCTCAGCTCACCATTTGTCTCAAATCTCCATTTAAAAAATGTAAGGGGGATGGAAGAAAAATGTATTTATGCAYGGTGGATGTAATTCACTGCTGCGCACAGTGGTAGCGGAAGGTCAGTCTGCCATTTAAGTCACACTTAGAGCCTATTTTTAGGACTTAAACGCTGCGTAGACCTTGCGTTGACCTTWCAGAATTTCAGCACAGAGGAGCGCAGCTCGAGCCGTCTGCCGGGGCGCAGCCCTTGCTGCAAGGCTTGCTGCCTTGCCCTTAGGATGCATGCCTGGCTTTGCAAACACTTCTTCAGGCAAAGCCTTTTGTGTCGTTCTCAGGCAAAGCTACCCTGGCCACGTGAGTTTGGCCTTCTCTGTTTGGGAGGCAGCAGCGTCCGGGTGGGTCAACRTTTTTTAGAGGCTCCCTTCGACTTCTGCCCTCTCTAGTGCTTTGCTGTTTGCTTGCTATGGAGGTGAGGATGTGTGAGCAGAACAGAGACCTACATGGTGCTGCAATTAGAGGTTTACTGTTCTGTGAAAGTACTCGGMCAACATAAACCTTGTCCTGGTGTATTCTTTTATCTCAGCTGAGCCTCTGCTCCATAAAAAATGCTAAGGATCAGTTCAGAGAGCAGCAATGTAAGAGACAGTGACAGAGGTGGCCACAGCTGTCCAGACAAGGGCCTGAGGAACTCCAGCTTCATCCTTGTTTCTGTACGTTTATAATCCCCTGCCTGTGCCGCACTCTGCCTTGTAGCTCACCAGAAAGAGGGCACCTTTGGTCCTCCCATCACCAAAGGAATATATCTGAAAGTAAAAACTGTCACTGCGTAGGGCTCAAAGAAAGGTTTCCATACCCAGAGCTTTAGGGAATTATTCTTGGAGTTGGCTTCCCATGTGTGAATGACCAATGATGTGATACTGTCAGACTAAGCTAGATCTGAGGACTGTCCATGGGGATTTAAAGGATGCCCATGATAGGAAAAATGAATGTGTTAATATAATGCTTTTTTCTTAATAGTTTTACTCTTTGTTTTTCAAGTCATATCCTTCACTTCACTAATAAAAAGATGGGTTTGCATTTGTTGGCTTTGTGAAACAGTGTAAAGGGAAATTTCTGCATCACTCAGAAAATTCCTGCCAAGAGGTGATTTTCTGCATCTCTCCTCAAAATGATAATGAAAGAGTAGGAAAGGAAAACACAGCTTGATTTTTCTGATCTTGTGCTGAATGTGAAGTACTAGTGCTGAGAGACAACATCTGATTCTGAAGTGAACAAATACAACAGAGAGATTGCCGTAAGAAAATACGTATGGGCTTGCATCATGGTYGTTTTCAGTCGCTTCTTAAACTTTTCATTAAATGGAGTTGAGTTGCTAATGCTTTTTTACATATAAATACATTATATGTTACACAGGCATAGTGAATGAAAGTACATAAATGGGTGGGAACCTGTGTTCTTTTATATATTTGTTTTCCTTTATGTATATACAACCTTTCAGATTCCTGCCTACCAGCTATGAATCCCCACCCAGGAGCATTTCCAGAGTGGATTTCTCCAGGAGACAGAACCAGAGGGGGCATGATGTCATTGCTGTATTTAAATGAGATGGAGCAGAATAATCTGTGTAATTTGTTCAATCATTGCTCATGCTCTAATTTCCTTGGATTTGATTTTTGCTGTGCAGTCCCATCTTCAGGTCTCTATCCGGGAGCCAGGTCTGCTATTTGGCGTGATTTCAGGGAGTGGGGTGCATTTTTCCTTTCATCTGAAACCCAAGGGGGTTTCTGTGATCAAGCAAATTCTGCACACAGGGCTTTTCAAGCAGGATAAATTGATTTAAGCAGAAATGTGGCAGAAAAATATGTGCCTTGAAAACAAAGAGCCAAAATAAAATCTAAAGCCTGGTTGATTAGAGCCACACAGGAACATTTGGGAAATGGTAAACRGATAAATAAATGGAAAAGATGCGAATTTGTGTAGTATTGTATTGAATGTACTAATTCTGGGACCAGGATTCAGCAATTTCACTACAGGCATTTCCTGTGTCTATTTCATCTAAATATGACTAAATGGTACTTCAGTTCTGCCATTTCAGGCCTTGTCTATCTCCTTGTAATGACTTGAGTAGACTGTTATATACAAAACAGTCTCTTCTCTGCAGGTTGCATAGTAATATATTTAGCCACATTATTTAATCTTTTCACAATGCAAAAAATATATTTTTCTATTGGATCATTATGTTTTTCCAATTTGTCTTTATTCTTTCCTTTCAAAATACTTCAGTTTTGTTCCATTACCTGTACTTGAATTTTATTGTGTGAATATCAGAAGGAAGAAGAAACAATGTATTTAATATTCAGAATATTTAAATATATTCTGCCAATCTGTGTGTTTATGCAGTGTTTGCATGAAATTYCCTTTTCTGCTGAAATAGGATCATCTCTCAATATTCTGACCTGCCATGGGGCAGAATCCATAGACATTGGATTTACTATCCAAAGCCCCACAGCCACGGGACAAGTCCTTTCTTTGATTCAGTTAAGTGACATTGACCTGAAAGGGATGGAAATTTCTGATTAAGATTTTTTAGGACAAATATGCTTAGTAATTGATAAATATTCTGCCAAAGGAATATCTGAAATCGGAAAGTCTTGAGTGTTCTGTGTGCTTCAGCACGTAATTCTGGGTCATGGTAAACACTTTGCAATTGTTCATTTTTTTCTGCCTTTCATTTMACTTTATTTTTTTGTGGAATTCTATAAGAAGATACAGCCTTCTGYGAGTTTTTTTTTTTTAATGGGAAAACACTAAAAAAGCAGTAGGTAAAGGGCTTGATATCTCATTTGCCAGGTAGAACAGTGAAGAGTGGTCTTTGGCACCTCTGACCTGAGCACAAAGGTCTAAGCAGAGGCAGCAATCTCTGCTTGGTGTGGGGGTCAAAAGAGGGGCTAGAGATCTTCTGAGATGCTTTTCCACCTCCCAGTATTGTTCTGGAGGACGGAGAAGAGGCAACGTATCATGCTGAGCTCAGAAAAGACATTATTCATGGCCAAAAGGGTATGACTGGCACCGCCGACTCGCAGGAAGAGCAGAGCTCTACTGAGAGCATCTCTGATCAATTATTTAGTGTCCAAAGAGAACAGAAACGCTGGCCCGCGCTGTCAAGCTGCAGTTTATATCCCCCAAGAGAACCCATTACGGGAGCTTGGGCTGATGGTAGAGGAGGATTTCGGAACTCAGGTAGTCATCAAAATACAGTGGCTGATAAAATGGTTAGACAAAAATTTGAGAAGTGCATACGGAAGGGCCACCTTGGTGTTTGGCCTGGGGTACCTCAAACTGAGATTTGCTGGTATTTTGTGTTATTTTGTATTATTTACAATCTTCTGTCCTGCTGGTGGTAACTGACTAAACAGGAGGTAGCACAAGTGCATCTGGATGATAGCACCAGCGTATATTGAATTTTTTATGGGGGAGGCTTAGAGGCAGAAAGGAGAGGGAGGTGCATATATTCAAGCATCTGCTGTAGTCTGCAAAGCCTTCCCCAGTGTGACAGGACACCCACTTTTTAGTGCCTTGCTATGCTTTGGTTTGCCTTAGCCCAGGGAGGTGTCAGAAGGCTCCCGGATGCTGCGGCCCTCGCTGCCAGAGTCGCTGTTGAGCAGCTCTTAGTCAGATGCCATTTGCTGCCTGGGACCTGCTCGCACATGGGACAGAACCTGCCCAGGAGGTGGTTCCTTGGTCATTCCAAGTCCTTTCCRTTAGGTGGCTGAGGCTCTGCTGCCCAGTGCCTGTGGAAAGGAACACAGGACCATATAGTTCTTCACACTTCACTGACWCCTATTGGAGCATTTGTCTTGTACAGATCACCTTTGCTGCTGCTTTTCCTGCCTTGATAGGGGTATATGGTTCTCAAATACTGATTGAAAATATGTATTTTTTTATACCTCGTGCACTGAAAGAGTTGATTAGAGTTTCACAGATAGTTTGCATCAGCATTACAGTAATYACCCTTCTAAAGATTATAGTATATACGTGTTTTTTTACCTAATTTGGTTTACGGAGTGGAAGAAAATCCACTGTAGTCATGAAAGCCCCTGAGACTAATCAGCAGCTACCCCAGCCTGGTCCCAATAGGAGCATGTGAAGGGACGTGCTGAACACACAGAAATGAGGGGCTTTAAGATTCATGGCATAGGGATGTGCCCGCAGCAGGTCCCCGACCATGGGGTCAGGGAGGTGTCAGCCCTTCCTGCCAGCCCTCGTGCCCTTCCTCCTGAGCACAGTTCAGGCTCTAGCAGTGACCGAGAGGTCTGTGTTCGTTTGCACGGCCACATGGATGTGTTTTGGTCAGTAACTGGAAGAAAAAAACTAGTCTTTATTGCCAGTGCTAAGATTACTAGATGCAGAAAGTGCCTAATCTTTAAGCTAGTGCACAAGCAAAGCTGTAAATGAGGAGACATCTGAAGACACAGCGAATAGGTCACCAAGTGTAGCTGTAAAACAGGTCTGGATTTACAGATCTTCAGGACTTCTGGTAATAAATAGACTTAAGATTATTTGATCGCTGCTGTTGCCTTTCATGAGAAGAGCTTTGCAGAGTTCAGACCACCAGAGGAATGCAGTCTCAAAAGCTTTTTGCAAATGTTTAGRCTGTTGATCTTCAGGAGCATTTTAAATGCCACCTGCCAGTTCAATTTTGCTTATTGCATTTTCTTTTCATTTACAGATGTTATGGTAATAAGATAGGTCTCACACTCAATATTGCATTTTCCTCATTATCTCAGCTTTGAGAGATGTCATGCTTGGAACTTCATTACCCCATTTGATACTGTAAATCCTTATGCAGGTATTTTATATCTCCCTTTGCATGCTTACTTTCCTAGAAGACACTAATCCRCTTCTCAACAAATGAGCGTCCTTTGACATTTAATTTGGCTGATGAGCTGGCACAGTTTTAGGTGTAAATTGTACCTCCTATGTCAGTTTGCACCCTACAGAGGTATTATCTTCGCAGGCGGCCATGGGAAGCCWGTGTCTGCCTTCTTCCAAGACAGCCCCATGTAGCTTAGGTAGCCGAATTCCCGCTGCGGTCCCAGCRGGAACGCCCGCAGCAGGAACGCCCGCAGCAGGAACGCCCGCAGCRGGAACGCCCGCAGCAGGGCTCCCCAGGGCATGTCCGGAGGTACCCCCGGCAGCRCCACCTCCCCGACCACGTCCTGGGCAGCGCTGCTCRCCACGTGGCTGTGCCGTCTCCTAAACAGGCCTGTCCCGTGGTCTTGTAGGACTTGTACGTGCAGGATGGCCGGGTTTGAGCCTCTGGTAACTTGTGCTTTGGTCTCYTGTGTGCGTTGGCATCCAGAGCATGGAGGACAGGAGCTGGATGTGTCCATACAAAGTATCTTCAGGCATCCCTAAAGCCAACCAGGGCATGAATGCAAATAATACAGTATATAATATGGCAGTAGGTGTACAAGACTGGGGAGTAGGTCTCTGCCTGTCAGTGAAAATTAGACCTGTATGCAGAGGTAGATAGCGTTGAGGTTCTTTAAAAATGACAGATTTCTAAGATGTATATTGAATCCCAAGAACCCTAAAATGTCAGCCTTTTATATACCTTACCATAGACACTACGGTGTCTTTCTGTGTGTACTGTAAAACTGCAATACAGTGCCTTTCTGTATCACTGCTGGGTGGTGTGCAGCTGCATCTTTGTTTTGTGGCTTATGTTATACAGGGCAGCTACGCAGTAGAGGTAAAGGGGTTGTGTTTTGGCAGGAGTGTGGATCCGGGCACGCTGGATGCTTAACGTCAGAGTTTTCCTGCAGGGAACATCGTGCATGCATTTGTAGCTCATTGTATGTGTAAGATTGGTGTATGTGATTTCCTTAAGTTGGACTCCCATGTAATTTTACAAGTTTCTTATCAAAGTAGATTAAATGTTTTTGGACTAATAACTTTTTTTAGGAAATTGCTGTCTTGACAAAATAGACGTAGTATCATCCAAAAGCTTAGGAGCATCAGGAAAAAAAAAAACTCTGTAAAATTTGGGTTTTATTGTATTCTAAATGAAACATTTCMATTTTCAATTCTAAATCACATTTCAAGACCAAATTCATTTAACTTGCCCTTTTTTATTATTTTAAAACTAGAAAAAAAACTCTTATTGTTTGAATAATATGTCATTTCAACAACTTTTGTTATAGTTTCCTATGTTTGATTTTGCTCACCAAAATGAGTATTTCCCATGCATTATATGTTTAGTTTACTTTTTGAACTGGGAAAATGATTATTTTTCACATTCTCTCTCTTGCTGAGTTCAGTGGATTTTGCAGGCTGGATGCAAAATATGAACAATTTGGAAAATAAAACAAGAGTTTTATCGCAAATTAAATAGCATTTATTTTGTGTGACTGAGTCATCAGGGATATAATGTAATTTCTTGTGTACAGAAACATTTTGCTCGTATGAGTCTTCAACTGGATTAYGGGTGAGGTTTAAATAATATATTACTAAGCTTTAGCATGTAATAGYTTGCCTAAAAATAGGATTGGATTATTAAGATTAATGTACTCTTTGTAGCTCTTGTTTAGGATGCAAGATGTTCATTCTTTAGTGCCACAATTGATGACATTTTAATATCCATTTCCGAGAGAAAGAAATGCTGAAAGGATAATTCAAGCATCCGTTAACGCGGTTGACAACGTTTTTAGAGAAAATATATCAAGACAGCCCCATAGAGCGAATGATAAAACTTTTTAATTCAAATTGTTGTGTGAGGGATGTTTTGTGCTTCAGYTATTCTGGATGCAGAGCAGCTAAAACCTACCTGACTTCAAACTAGTAGTTTGTTTGCGTTCACCACAGCCTAAGGACTATCCGACACGTTTTATTTATGCTGACCATTAGCATCCTTATTGCACAAGCTTAACTSTGCCAGTTCCAAACCCAGAAATATAGTTGTTTCTCGTTAAGCATGAGCACAAAATTGTGCTATTGAAAACAAAAATGTCTCCCTTATGCTTTGGATGCTTTCTATCTGACAAAAGGATGTTTTTCCTTTGCTATAGTGCTATTTTTTGTTCCATGAGTTTTTTAACACTGCTAGCCTGAGAATTATGTAAGCTTTGGACCTCATTGATCGCGTGGGCATTCACTGAAGACACGTCTGTTACCGACAGCAGCTCCGATTATGGCATTTGCGGTGGTACAGGGGACACTGCTGCTACAGTTCCCAAGTTGAGACTGGYAATACAGTTTTAGTGTATGTGTGTACATGAAGCTGCTATTGGCTAYGTGTGTGTTACGTAACTTTGCAGTTYTGAAAACTGRACTTTTGCTTGCTTAGTCTATTGGAATTAAACATTTTGAGTTTTTACCTTAAAACTTGTACGTTTTAAATCTTGTGGAAATGSTAGTACRTGATTCCCATGAATTCTTAATAGCCTTGACTCCTTGAAATAAAGTAGCTAGCAAATGTGAGTTTGCCTGAGTCATTTCAAGCAAGTTTTAAAAACAGACTTTATAGAAAATCACAAATCTAAGTAAAATATAGGTTTATCAGAACCCTCAAAGTCGTGCTTCTTGGGGAAGTTGAATAGGGAACTGCATGGACTTGTGCTAGAACTTGTGATGGCATGAAGTCAGTATGTTCCAATGGAGAAAACGGGCCCTGTTGTGTTAAGAGTAAAAACGTGCCTGATGGCCTCTCTCTTCGGTTGGTTGTGTGCAGTGAAGAGCAAGGCAGCAGACAGAGGTGTAAATACCACATCATCCCGTGCAAGACTTGTTCATCTTGTGCCTGACTGGATTTGTCGTTGCTGTCTTGCAGAAATATCGCCAGTATATGTCTGGACTTCTCACTCCTCCGTATGGTGTTATGGAAACAGGCTCCAACAATGACAGTAAGTATGAGAAAATACAAATCAGATCTTAAAAAGAAGAAAAAATGTCCTCCATGTTGGGGTGTTTGAGTTTTTGATRTTGAGTTTAATCTACTGTCAGAACTGGATTAAGATCGCAATAGTAGGAAATAATTTGGGACTTGCTTAACTGTACTCCCAGCTGAATGCRGCTGTACACAGAGTATACAAATCCACACTGACTAGATCTGTTGATGAGCATATACAATATTTTTGTAATATAGCRTTTAACTGGACCTAGAAGTTTCATCAATTCCATGGAATGCAGCCATGAGACTGTGAGTAGAGTAAATGCAACAAACTAGCTGATTTTCTTAGGTAGGGTGGGCTCCAAACTTCCTCGGGCTTGTGGGTTAACGCCTGGGCAAGTAGCTTGCACTAATCATGCTGCTGTCTGACCTTAGTTGTATAACTGAGTTTGGCTCTTTCTATGCCCTGTGGGAACCCATGAGATAAAGGTATAGACATGCCTGTAGGTATTTGAATCCAAAGGAAGCTTTTGGTAGTTCATCATTTCTGTAAATTGAGATACTTAGTTCATTGCTAGATGACGACTTAGGTGTCAGTCGAGATAAAGTCTGACCGTCTGCAGATTTTGGCCAATACATTGTGTTCAGTATTCTRTTAGTGAAAGAACAGCATAGCTGGCTAGGGTAAATTCAACTCTGCCTTTGACTGCCAAGGATTAAAACACAACAAATGTTAAATGGAGAGGGGGGAGAAGAAAAAAAAAGAAAAAAGAAATACCTTTCTATGTGCAAAATATGAAATATGAAATTGTAAGAAAGAACTGTGTTTAACAAGCTGGGTTATTGCAATTAAACAAGTAGTTTTTTGTCTTTTGTGTCCATAAGAGGAAAACTTTACCTGAGTAAGTATAGTCAAACGTGCTTTACTGTTAAATAATCATAGATTAATGCATATGCTATCAAAATATTAAAACTGTCCAATTCTTTATTCCATTGGTAATAATTGGTAATATCCTTTGGTAAGTTTAGAACGTACGGTATGTATGACTCTGTGTGTTCTCTTTTCAGGGATGCCAGACAAGGAKAACATGTCAAGTGCTCTTTGCCAACTTTCTAAAAACTGTAATAAGGTAAATCACACCACATCTCATCTCTTTTTTGGAGAGAGGGAGGTGGATTTGGTAATTAAAAATACAGAAGTACAGTGTCAAATTGAGAAGAGCCTGTTGAGAATGCAAAGCATATAGTTGTTGCATGTGAGTAAAGTATAGAAATTATRAGCTAGCTTTWTACTTGATATCTTAAAACTGAAGAAAGCAAATGGTTCAGGATCAGCATAGCTGAAGTTAGAATTACAGTCTGATTATCATATCCCAGTAGAACAGAARCTAAGAACAAGAAAGAAAAGTATTCCTGTGACAGGAAGAGAGTATAGTCAATAGATCATTGACTTCTTAAAACTTATTTAACTGAATTTTAACTGATACATGGAGAGTCTTAACTGATACAGGCCTATGACTTTTTTTCTGTATTGAGAGAACAGCTTTACTTCCCTATTCCCTTTTGTGAAATGCTTCTGTGCATTTAGCCTTGCTAAATCATGACCCACRTGAAGTAACTCATGAATAATGTTCTGCTGGGTTTAAAATAATCATAATAGTGGGAGGCAGTAGTATAGACATCGTTGTGAGCGTTCATCCCTGCTAGGCTTCTTACAGCAGGAGCAAGGGAGTTACAACTGTATACAGCTGCTTGGCTGCTTCCTTTGTGAATATAGGAGTTTAATTAGATGGCTTTGTGTGRTGTATTTAAAAGGTTAAAGGATTTTTTTTTTTTGTTAAATAGAAAATAGTCTTGACAGCAGATAAAGACAATGAATATTTTAGCCTGTTTCCTTAGTGCTAAAATAACTATTTCCGCTTCTCCCTGTCTGTCTGTCCTGCTTCCTCAAGTGCACTGACCTTTCTTAACTGTCACATTTAGCCTTTGCTAAACATACAGATGTAACGGTGTGCAGTTCCCTTCTCTAGGGYCTTATTCATTGAGGCTGTACCACTTCCTGACCCAGCCTTATCCTGCATGAAAATAAATAATTTTCGTGTACTAAGCAGTAATTCTTAGATAGCATCCTCCATTCTGTAAGCACCTCTCTAACATTTATGGGTGTTTACCTCAATGCTTCTCCAAGACATAGGCATTTTGATTCTGTGCTTGGACTTAAACTGAAGGATCAGGGTTCTTGAGCACGTAGAAACTAAATGCGAGAAGAGGGCATAGAATCCAAACAAAAAAAATACTTCTCTGTCTTCTGAGGCAGATAGAGGGTTCCTGGTAGCAAGCTAAAAACATCCTAGGCTCTTCTAGAAGAAAAGGGATCCCTGCAGTAATGGTCCGTGACCCTCAGCCAGTCCTGCCCGTAGACAGTGTAAAGCACCTGCCACTGGACATTCCTCCTTGAGATATCGATAGGGGCAGTCCTATAGAAACCRAGCAAAGCTTTGTGATTAACAGGGCTGCCCCGAGCTGGGCTGTTCCAGTACGCAGAGCTCTTCCCYCACCAAGTGACGTTCACCTGTGTAGGAGACAGAACATGGTTGGGGCAGCCTCAAAGCCCTCAGTGGCTTTTAGGGAACTAAGGTCCTTCATGAACCCCAGCAACTGCCTTTCCAAGACACAYGTATAAAACAGCCCTCCCACACTCTGTGCACATTCATCTAGAGAAATGCTCAGAGAGCAAATCCGTGACAGATGCTCGCCACCTTGTTTAATGCTGGAAGGAGCTCAAAGTCCTATGACAAATGTGCCAGAGAAACCTACATAGCACAGAAATGGTTCATGAATCCCAGTTCTCTGTTTTGACCATATGGCTGTGTTTTTGTTTATTTAAAGTGAAAGGTAAGTGCAAGAAAAATGTAGCTACTCRAGTATTTTGTCTAATATATGCAACTTTTGTTCYGAATTTTACACTGTGCAAATTTTTCTGGTGCTTATGCAACATCTTCATCCTCCTGTCAGTTTTACATACCGTGGGGATGGTGTGATGGCAGGGCTGATGTCCCTGAAGTGTTACCAGCTCTTCAGAATACCAAGTAACAGGTTACCAGAAAACAGTTTGTGTATTGTAGAGATGTGTGTCGGCGAGAAGGTTACTGACTGCTGGGTCAGTGCAGGAGCATTCATCCAGGGAAAGGGAGGATTTGCAGGACATATTCAAATTCCTCTATCTATTTATATGAGCAGAATCATGCCCGCYGGCCTGGTGGTGAGTAGAGCTCAGAGAGGCCTGCAGGCATCTGTGTAGTGGCCAGAAAAAGGCAGGGATGAACTTCCCAAGACTGAGAGAAAGCTTCTCAAAGCTGTTTATGTGGGGAGAAAATGTTATGCTTTTAGACAGAAGGAGATAACGTAATTTCTTCAACCATGTAATTTGCCAGGGAAGTCTTTAAACATTTATTGGGACTCCCAATAAATTTGATTCAGATGAAGTCTGATATATTCTACTCTTCAAATATGAAATGCATGATTTTCTTTTTCTGTTAGCACTGTCTTTTACAAGCAGTGTAATAGATTTTTTCCATATTTGCTAATTATTTGAGTTTCGTCTTCATAGCTTAATTTTTTGTCACATCTATTCTTTTTTAATGAGTAACTTGAAACTTTTCTTCTAATGTATGCTTTGAAAAATTCTCACCATATGAGGATGTTTGGTTTTCCTGATTCATTAAAATCCATTAAAAATTTCTATTTAGAGAAGGCAGCAGAGAGATTTTTCTTTCGCCAAACAAGAATTCATTTGCATTTGGGGTGACATAATTGCACATCATTTAATGCAATGTAACAGTTAAATTGAGCATAAAATACTAAGACAAAGTATGTTACTGTCCTCAGTTATATTTTTAGACATGACAATAAAATCAATTTTAAACTGCCTTGCATAAGGGAAAATAGCCCAGCTTCTCTCTTTCTAACTAATCAGTTTAACATCTGCACACTAGCCTCTCCCCATCTAGCTTTTCAAAATTCTCATGGGATGGATCTGCCTAGAACTGGTTCTGCTAGGTGAGTATAACCCTAAAGCCAAAATGACAAAATCAATAATAATTTCAAATACATTTTTGGAAAAGATACCGGAGAGCACTTAGAACACAGGGAGGTCGGGTTCCAGTGTGCGCACAGAATGGAGAGCAGTTACCTTTCCATATATTACCAGCAGAGCTGGCAGCAGGGTTGCTTGGTGCGTCCCAGTACAAGATCCTGTTTTTACAATTTTGCCAGTTTTTCCCTGTTTAGGCTGAATTTGCCATGCTGAGAGTACAYTTATGGCTGATTTTTAGATTGAAATAGATCAAACCTCTCTGACATTGAGGATGTGGGGAAATGCACAGCACATATTAAATAACTTTTCCCGGTGCTGTTCCAGCAATCCTGAGCTTTGCACCAGGAGCTGGACGTTTGAGGCTTTGGGTAAGGAGTGCGTTAGTGACCCCCTCCCCTATAAAAGTGCATGGTATGATGAAGTCTTGAAAAGTCTGGGTTGAGGTTGGCTCGCTGGCAGCTTGGTAGAGTTGAACTGCATGCAGGATTCCCACCCTGTGCTTGCTGGCCTTGGGGCTGCCAGGAGCATTACCATGCCAGGGCTTTTGCAGTCATTTCTAGTCACTAAAGCAGTGTTTTGGTTATCACAGACCCAGATGCTAACAGAAAAAACATTGTCTCCCTTTTTAAATCCCTCTGCTGTTGYCCCAGTAGGAAACAGGTAAAGAAGAATTAGCCCAGGCTTCTCGGAAGACGTGGGATAGAAGGTGCTTTTAAAGAAGAGGGCATTGCAGAGCTGAGCTGAACTGGCGTGCTGGYTGAAATGGGTGTAAGAACAGAGGACAGACCTGTCAAGGGCACGAACGTCCCTCTGCTCGGAGTTGGGTGCTGAGCTCTTTCTTCTGCCGTCAGCAAGTGTCCGTGAAATTTATCTGCAAATGGAAGATTCTTTTCCTACTAGAGCATAGGAATGATCCATAGAAAGAGTAGAAATCTGAGATCAGTAACAACTATTCTGGTTGTTTGGAGAAACATCCGGGAAGGAGGAAGGTGCTTTTTCATCTCCTTGTGTACAGGAAAGTATACGGAACACAGAGGTAGATTAAGGTTTGCAGATTCGTATAGTTATTCTTATTCTTGCTCACACTAGAAGAATTTTTTTTTTTTTTTAAAGAAATCTCTCCCATTTTATGTTCTATTTCCATTACCTTAACTCTTTTGTCTTTAGATCCCTTTTCTGATAAACAGCTACAGGAGCTCCCTCTAGTGCACAAAGTAGTCTCAGAAAGCTGCATAGAGACGAGGTTTGCAAAGTTTGTTCATTAAAATGTTCCTTTTTCATTTTTCATGTAATAAACTTCCAGTCTAGAAGACTTGAACTCATCAGGAGGAAACTTTTTGCAGTAAARCTTCTTCAGGGCCGACTGAAATACATTTCTGAAAGTCACTTTTTTGTCTGTTGCCTGCCCTGTCTAATTTGATRTGATAAGATACAGATCAGTATTCTTTACTGAATTTTGAATAAGGCTTAGGTGCCTTGCTGATTTTGGTGCATTTAAGTAATTGGAATAATGTGATTGTGTAAACGTAATTTGTTATTTTATCAACTCTATTTAATCAAAATATATACTAAAGTCTTTTAGTTGACAGAAAAGGACATAATCTAAGTGTTAATCCTCAAATGTTGCCATTTTCAATGCTGCCAGGCAAATGAGCATTCACTTATTTCAATTTTCAAGCACTTAACTATAGCTTTGGGCCCTTAAAAGTATACTGTTTGTACAGATGACATTACAATTGAGTAGATATTGCCTTGAAAAGCCCACCAAGACACCAGTAATAATCACGTTCATTCAACGTATTAGCTACCCTAGCAATAAACACGATAATTTCACTTCTGATTTCCCTATATTTCATTTTACCATTCCCAAATGCCTGAGGAGAGAGCATCTCTTTTAACATGTTCAGTAGATTGTCACATGTGGAATTGATAGACCATTAGCAGGGTGCTCTGGGAAGTGTCTCACGTGCTCATGAGATTGTGAGCCTGCAGAAAAGAACAACAAAAGACAGAGAGCAGGAAAGCAAAGAGTGTTCTGGCAAGACTATAGATGCAGTGACAAGGTGTTTRTTTGCAAGTAGTAATCTCTCTGCATTCACATGAAAATTGTGYTTTAACAGAATTGATTTTCTGTGTGGATGGTTTGTATGACCGTCTGCTGATACACGTGCATTAATTCTTAACGTCTCTTGGGCTCTGTGTCAAATTCTCCTGTCTCTATACAATGTTAGCATAGGGTTAAAAG
The DNA here is from genome assembly GCA_003342815.1 of Eudromia elegans. Classification (NCBI taxonomy): domain Eukaryota; kingdom Metazoa; phylum Chordata; class Aves; order Tinamiformes; family Tinamidae; genus Eudromia; species Eudromia elegans. Next base: position 4,974,413 of record PTEX01000034.1, on the reverse strand, counting down.
CTATCCCTTTCATTTTCTGTTTCAGAGTGGCTGCATAAAAGCAACGACTGTATGCAAATATTTGTAAGTAATGTCTTCATGCAGTCCTAACTCCACCAACTACTTTTAAGGGCTGCTCTAATGTTTTGGCACCAGTTTCACATATATGAAATTTGTTTAGATGTCTGCTCAGGTTTTTTGTTTTGCTCTGAGTGGAAGTGCTCAGGGTTCAATGATTAGCAGAGTCTGTAACAATTTGGCTAGTATAGACGCTGTGGATATAGTCCTTGGCAGAGAGTCACATGGTGATGGCATATGGCAGGAGAGATAAAGACAGAAGTGTGAGATGAGTAGGAGTCTGTGACAAATACATTTTTCGTATGTTAGTAATGAGTTTCATYGTGAGAAATGTGCGGGCCTTTATATGTCACCAGACCTTTTTAATGTAAACAAAACTGTTGCAAAGGCTGCAGGTTTACATAAGTAGATTTTATATTAGCAAAATTGTTGGAGAACCACCAGGGAYGGTTTTGAGACAGGAGCATCTCCGGATCCAGCCATACACAGATACCACAAACCTGTACACTTCTCTTTCAAATAGCAGTGTGCATAGGGATGCCTCAAAGAGCTAGCATGCACCATTTCATCTTCTATTACCCACTTCAGCTGCCTGATTAGCTCTGAAATATCTATAAGCCGTGACTTTGTTGCGTATCCTGAAGTCTGAGMCCCTGGTGGAAGCTTCTGGTGGAAGCAGTTTCTTCTGCTGGAGCTAATCATATGGTTGAGCTACAGTCTGACCAAAGCAGAACTAGCCAGAGTAGTCATGGGATAAAGACCTACAGATGTGATAACTACTTACTATTTGGGAAATATCACTGTGGAGGAAAAAGGGAAGGAAAAAAAAAAAAAAACCAAACCAAACAAAAAAAACCCCCAGAATCTGTGGTCTGGATTGCTGTGCATAGACCAGTGACCATGTGAGAATAGCTAAATTTCTATTCTTCAAATTCTTAACTGAGTTCAAGTATTTCTGGTCGTAAACTGTTCCATGAATTCGGAAGTGAAAAGGAAAGGGTGGACCTAAGGAKAAATAAAGCTGCTTGCAGTGACGGAGACTATCACTGATGTTARGAACAGGTAGAGACAGAAGGATGACGTTGCCTAACAACCTTGTAAGGCAGCGGATTCACGTATGCTCCTTCYCTACTCACCACAGTGAGGGGCTTATTTCAAATTAGCTTCTTAACGAGAGCTTTTACTAATTTGTCTTGGATATGACAATCCCATAAATTATCAGTGGATAAATGAAAAGCTAAGTGTTACATATATATATATGTATATATGTAAGTGTAGTCATTTGAAGAGCGCTAACTCGCACTGTTTCTGTTTTTCAGAGTAGCAGTGCTGAGTAAGAGCCTGGGCTGTCAGGGGAAAAGCAGTATGACCAAAGAGACAGTTTCCCTCTCTGTCTCCTCCTGGCTAGGTGGATGTGTATTGTCGTCATCGTTTAAATAAAAGAATAATAAGTGAAAAGTAACAAATCCCTCACTCTGGAATTCCTCCCAGTGGAATTTTTAAAGCACTAAAATGAAGGAACTGTTGGAAATTTCATTCAGTGTTGAAATCACTTTTATATGCAGTTGTGTGGGGAAGGGTAGCGTACTGTGATTCCTGCCGGTGCTAGCAAGGGCACCCTCGTGAGATACGCTGTGGAGTCGCATTCGCTGACTCTTGCTCCATGGCTGTGTTCTGTGTGGCTCTGTCCCCACCCATAGGACATGCACATATGCTCCATTTATCTTTCACAACTGAATGGCAGGAAGAGTGGGTAATTATACTGAGGAGAAAAGCTGGTCCTTTTCAAGGTTCACGTCTTCAGRCAAGTCAAGCGTATACAAGTATCACATTTGGCACTTATATTTGAAAACACAAAATGATTTTTTTGAATCTTGTAATCATTTTCTCAAGTTTGGCAGAAAAATTGAATCTGGGATCTGAAATCAGATTCCTTAGAGTTATTCATAATTTATCTCTCAAGCTTTTTGACTGCCCGTCCTACAGCGCTTGCTGAAAATTGATGTTCTGCAAAGTCAAATACAGTTCTGAGTCTGTAAGAGATAATCAGAGCATCTTACCTGGTCACTGCAGAACCTTTCTTTCAGTCTGCCTACAGGTGACAAAAATCTGAGAGATGAAGGGCAAAGAAAAGCAGCCTGGTGATTTTCTTATTTTTGTGTGACCTAGTCAAAGATCAGGAGCCACTTGTACCAGGTTCTCTGCTAAGAGCACCTCCCAAAAGCAGTGCTGTCCTTGGGACACACATATAGGACCACTCTGGATTTGAGTTCTTGAAGGAAAAGTGTCAGATACCTAAGAGAGCTAACAATGTATCTGAACTCTTATTTCCAGTGATGGTTAGGAGCACGTACTGTTCAGGTATTTAAAGATTCATGGTTTATGACTTTTCATTATTTATTCTTTTTTTGTGCATTTTCTTCTGGAGGAAAGCTTGGCACAAAATTGTGAACGTGTTTGATCTCTGTGTGCTTTATCATCAGTGATGCAGCTGTCTTAAAATTAAAGATAGCAGTTAGTGAGGAAATGCATATATACATAGCTGAGTTGGCTGGTACAGAAATGAAAGGAATGCATAATTTTGGCTCCAAAATAAAAATGTAAAAGAAAGAAAAAAACCTCAGACTTCTGATATCAGTTACTAYACTGCTTCTAATTAGGATTACTCTATCACACTTGTTTTTAGCTTAAGGAAATTAATTTATATAAATTTGCACAACAACTTKAAATATGGATGGGATGGGGAGACAGTAACTTAACTGAAGAGAATTAGTTAAACCACTGCAAATTTCCAGTACTGCTCCATGCATCCTTGTGTTCTAWAGCTGCTGACAACTTAATGCATGAATCTAAGGGACTAAAGTTGAGCCTCGTGTCCTCATGCCGCTCTTCCCTGGGGTATTTCTTGCACCGTGGCTCAGATGGTCATTTTGGCCTGAAGCCCTTTCCTGCCTGAGTGGCGATGGTGGAACCAGGAGCTGGGGCAGGAGCAGGGGCTGCGTGGGAGGAAAGCATGGGGTGGGGATGGAGCAGAGCAGGTTTATGCCCCCAGGGGACCAAGGGCAGGGCTTGCTCTTCCTCGGCAGGACCGTGAGGACGGCGCAGCCCCAGCCTCTCCCACCATCCCGTTTCTCTACCCCGTGCCCTCTCTCTGCTCCTTCGCACTGCAACTGCTGCTGGTCCTTGTGGTGGGGGAGAAGACCTGCCCGAAGGAGATGCGTCCTCCTCGTGAGCTCAGCGCGCTGTGGAGCGCTGGCTTCCTGGAGACGTGGGGCYGGCGGTGCCGAGGAGGGCTTTGCTCCAGCCCCTTCAGCAGCAGAGCCGCGGGCAGGGCGCCCGCTGGCCCGGCCACCTGCGGCTCCCTTGCAATTGTGCTAAACTGCCCTGGAATCTGTGCGAGTCCCACCTCTAGTGTCAAAGTGGGGATTCGTGTGATAGGTTCCCATTGCCATTCGAACACATGAGCAGATTAGGTGAACGTTTGTTCCCCTCTCTTCCCTCTAGGTTGTTTTAATTGTGTTCAGGGCCAGTCTCGTTTAGGGATTTTCCAGTGGGTTCTGGCAGCTATTCCACATGTGTCTGGGAAGGTACCTCAGAAAAGCTGCTATAGCAGCACCAGGCTCTTCATACGGCTTGGTAAAGCTGGGCATGCACGAGGGGGAGCGAGCCCTGCAGGACGCCTCTGGTCTTCAGCTGAGTTCACTCTCTCATGAACGTCTGTGTTAGTGAACATCAGAAAAATCCAGAGTGAAAAACTGTAATGTTATGTTTCTGGCATTGCTTTTTTGTAAATTTATAGCTACTGCTCTACAGCACCACTCTGCCCTGTGTTAGGGTGACGTTCCAGGATTGCAGATACGCTCGTCCACGCTGGGGTAAGGATGGGGAGAGGGAAGGCAGGATACCGCCTCCCTGAGTGTCTGAGCACTGCCCAGTCTGCTCGCTTTTCCCACTGCTGCTGTGTTCTTGAAAGACTGTCTTTTGTCTGACTTTCTGCAAGGAARTGTAAGATCTTTGAGGAGAGAATATGGATTGCTGTCTGGAAGTGTTGTGTGACCTTGAGCAGTACAGAGACGCGGCAATCTGCTCCAACGCGAGGCTTTGCTGGAGCAGAATCTGTCTGAGGAGCACGCACCTCCCTCTGCCCACCTCCCGTGGTCTCCRAGGCCACGGAGCAGCTGAACACGCCTGTGTTAGTGCAGAAAGTGTGGTATTTTTAGACCAACGAGTTAGCTGTGAATACTGTGCGTATGKTGAGTATTTCCAGTCAGGCTGGTTTGGATTACAGTAATTAAACTTCTCTGGAACAGCAAACATTAACTGCTTTTCTTTGCAGTGTGCTCTTAAGTGCTTAACCTAATGCAGTATACAGCCCACAGAGCCCTCAGAGAGTCTGCTAAGCCAGTGAAGGCTTTGAGATCCTGCTTAAAAAGCAGGGGAGTGGTTGAGAGATGTCAGGGACAGAATTCCAGCTGGATGAAGCTGCAGGAACAGGAGAAGGAAGGTGTCTTGGGAAATGCATACAACRGGTCCGCTTTCTACTGCACAAGGGCAGGATTGGTTCTGGATATGCCTAAAAGCCAGAYGTCACAGAATTTACACAGCTTGGATTATAGGCTGAAAGAGATTTTTTTAAAAAGTCATTTTTTTCAGAACTTGCTAAGGAGAACTGGGGTATAGAGTGGTTAGTGAGGGAAAACATCACGTGGAGTAATTTTTTCTCTCTCAACCTTGGACTAATTATTGAAGTGTTTCACATTCATTTGGGGAGCCAAAACTTTTTCAAATCAAAATCCATTTTACATGGGGAGCATCTCAGGATATCTTTCAAAGTGTCTTTCCTTCAGATTASCAGAGAAGATGGGCAGAATTTCTGTAACAAAAAGAACAAATGTGAACAGGCTTGGATTAAATGGTGGCAAGTTAAGCAGCTGCCAGCTCTGTACGAAGTCGAGAAGCAGCAGTTTTGAAAATGTGAGATATTCTTTTTTAATAGTTGTGATATCAAGTTAAGCTTGGCAGGAATTCACAGAAAAGTTCTTAGTGTCTTCTCGGGGAGGATATCTGCTGTTCATGTTAACTGAATGTTTATTGTCTTGTTAATGATTATTCCCATAGGTTCATGGAATCAATGTGAAAAATGAAGTGTTTTAATCCATATGCAGATCTAATAATTTGATTTATGGTGTTGACAAGTTTCCTCAAAGCCGCGCGCTGGTTGTCTCTTGTGACCCGTCTGCTCTGCTCTTGCAGGTCACGAGGCGCCCTCGGGAGCAGCAGGCTCGCGGGCGCTCCCGGTCACGGGTCGGAGCTGGCTCGTGGCACTGCACACAGAAGGTGCTGCCCGGGAGGCTGCAGTGCAGCTGGAAACCAGGAGCAACCCGTGCGCTGCGGAAGGCAGGGCTGGGAGGAGAGAGCTCAGGGGCTCGGCACACCCCGACGAGCCCTCTGCAGCTGTCACRGGGGGCAGGGAGTTTTGAGGATGATAAGAAGGCTCTTCTGTGGGTGCTTGCCAAGAGCAGAGAGCTCGTCCCTGTCAGCGGCGCACTAATATGTAAATTAAACAGGAGTGCTTGGATGGGTTTTATGTTTGKGACTGAAGATTTTAAGCTGTTGAAGTAAGGATATACCTGTCTACAAGAAGAAGGTGCATTTTAGAAATGAGCTCAGCTCTAGCCATCAGTGTTGGACTTCTTCTGTTTACTTTCAGGCACTGCGGAAGCAACCATTAACCTCTATTAGGGAAGGCATTCCTTATAGATGGAAAACCTCTGTGTAGATTGTTAAAAATCAGATTAAAAGCAAATGCAGTGGCAGTTCTCAGGAGACAGAGCTGCTCCTGCTTAACTCTGGGGACATTTTGACTACACTACAGTGAACAGGAGTGTTTTGGCAAGTTTATTTGCTRGAAAACCAGTAAAATAAATACTCCAGAAGTTCATAAATAATTAACTTYATTTCGGCTGGCCATTTGAATATTTGTTGTGTATCTAAGGTGTGTTTGAGAGGCAGATCTTAAGCACTAGGAACCTTGCAGCCTGGGGTTTTTTTGTTTGTTTTAATTATACTTTTCCATTTTCAGCATCATAGTTTGCTTCTCAAGATATAACTAAATTCAGGTAAATGCAATATTAACAAAACTATGGATATTAAGAAACAGTAATTCTTGTGAGGGACAATAGAAAAAGCTTGTTTCTTAGGTTAAAAAAGAAATGCAGCCGCAGAGGAAGTGGTAATGCTGCTGCTTGAGATTGCTGGTGGCGACCACAGCCACAGCTCTGTGCGAACGGCTGGAAGGAACGCTCACGGGAGAGGGAGCCTTTGGTGACRTTTTATTCAATGCATGCAGTATAGCTATAGCAGCCGTTTCGTTGTAGCAAGGGAGTAGAAAAATGACAGCAAAATMAGACATCATTAGCCCTGTTCTGGGGGTTTCTGCGCACTGGTCATAGTCTGTTTCAATATTCYTTTTCCCTTTGACATTCATAGTGAAGTATCATTTTTGGTAATGGCTGAATCATTTTGTGTTAAAAGGACAGACATATACAGTTTGTTGGAGGAGTGCTAAATAATGCAATTTCAATTTAACATTCTAAAATAAATTTGCTACACTGATTGTTTTAGAGAATTTAAAAGAACATATTGCYCTGTTTATGCTATTAATACATGTTGATTACTACAGAAAAGCAATTTTAGAATGCACTTTAAAATACAGCTTAGTACTTACATTGTGTTAAGTTTAAAGAATTAAGATACATTTTAAAACAGTCCTCATTACTCTTGAATATTTTGATAGCAGCCCTTTTACTGACAATATTCAAAGCATTTTGCAAAGGTGGAAATTATTAGTACTTCTGTCTCCAAAAAGGCAAGCACAATGTGATTACGTGATTTGTACAAGGTCARTTAATTCAGAAAAAGAAATAAAACTCAGGTATCTTACCAGTCCTGACAGTTTTCGCTGGTGCATTTTGCTTGGCTTGGTAGTTTGTTAAAGCTTGTATTTTTTAAGCCTATTGATAGTTAGATTACAGATGTTACAGTTTTACAAAACTCAGAAGACTTCTTGATGTGGGTAGTTTCGGTCGCTGTGGAAGTTCTTGACTTTGCAAATGCCCCTGTGCCTTATTCGTGTTCTCCTCTGTTTGTACTGGGTGTTGGTCCGTGTGTCAGCACGTTGTTACACTTAGAATTGTGCCGGCATAGACTAGCAGAGTGCAGAACTTCCTGCAATATTAGTTACATTTTCCTTCAGATTTAGCACCAAAAAAAAAAAAAAAAAAAAAAAAGAAAAAAGAAATCAAAAAGCCCTTTTATGACAGGATCTTAGACCACTTCCACCCTGATATCTTTCAGCACAGACAGAGTGTTTGTAGATGGAACAAGGATCAACAAGGATCTCTGCTATAGGTGTGTAGTCCTGCCTATTCTGTAGCCCTGGGAGATGTTGGTTTGTGTGAGAAAAAGCCATTTCTACGAAGGCTTCTTGTCTTTATGTTTCTTATGGCTATCTTTGGAATGGCTTGGATCACATATTACAAAAAGTAAATGGATTTGAGAAAGAATGATGAGAATGGAAGAGGCAGGTTTGATGGGGGAGGGCTGTGTCGTCTGGGGAATTTTGCTCATTTTCAGCTGCTCCTTATTGACTGGCCAAGGATGTGGGAACGGTTCTAGTGYTTTAGGTAATGTTGCTGTTCCTCCTGCTACTCTTACAGCTGTGCTCTTTGCTCTAGACTGATTTCCTTCCTCCATGAGCCAGGTAGGACGCTGRTAGCTGTTCAAGACATTTGTACAAGGTTATTCAAGCACAGAGATCAGAAGTCACTTGGAACCACTGACAGCTAAGGATGCTCTGTGCTTCCTAAAATGCTCTTAGGAGAATCTAGTACTGTGAAACCACCTTAAAACCTATTAAATCAATTAGAGAGTTCTCGTTGATTTCCAGGGGCTTTGGATTATGCCCCAAATCACCGGCAGCAGTGACGAGTGAGGGTGCAAAGCAAGCAAACCCCGTAGTGATGCGGCTGCTGCTGCTGCTGCCACCGCTCAACTTGTGTGGCTTCTGTCCTTTGTTCCTGGCGGATCCCCTGCCAGCCCGCAGGGAAACAGATGTCACTTGCGATTCTTTTCAGTATGCCAGTTGAAGTAAGGGATCAAGAGTAGGGCACAGGTTTGGCTGATCACCCGGGTAACCCCATATGCCACGTTTACCTCCAACAAATACGGCAGCTTGTTCTCTATTCAAAGATGAGCTGCACTGAGGTCATGGGAAAGTCATGATTCATTGGCTTTTATTTTATTTCTTCTTGGTCTTTGCAGAAAAACACATTTCCTACCTTAACATTTGAGAGTAATAGTTAGGTCCCTTCTATCATTTGRTTCTGCAGGTCCAAATTGCTGCAGGTCCAAAGCATTCGCATGTAAAGCCTGAGAGYGGAAAAAACCTTCCACTGTTATTTAACGAGGGAAATGAAAAGTGCAGTTTTGTAGGAGATGTTCTTGGATTTTATGCAGCAGATTCAAAACCTTTACAATACAGATCTCATGTTAGGTCTCTATTATTGTTATTCATTATATTGTTTACTTGTTTGCATATGTTTTGCTCAGTGGTGTAAGAAGCACAGAAATAAAGGCAGCGCCTGCCTTATAGTTTGTCATCTAAGGCCCATTTCTCCAGAGATTAAATGGGTGCATAAAATTATACACATGAATGGTCCCATTTGAATCTATGGTATTGCTCTCATGCATAAATATTTGAATCTTCAAAGGACTGGAGGCTAAAATTGTTACTTTCTCTGCTTCACCCCAATTTAAATAGGGAGCTGTGCGATTGGCTGACACGGAGGGTTGTCTGAATTGCCTGAACGTGCGAATCTATAAATGTAGAGAGATGGAGTTTGTAAAACGTTAACACTGAAAGCCGTTTTATCACAGCTAGGGACAGCTTCTCGTGATCGTTTTGTGCTTCCCCCTTTCAACACCTGCAGCTTTCTTGCCGCTTCCCTCCCGGCTCTGGTGCACGTTATGCCCTGCGGGGGGGCATCAGCAGGTCTTAGCGCTATCCCTACGTGTGCTAGCTGGAAGAGCATGGAAAGCAGTTGCTAAAGCTGCAAGATGGCTTTTTCTGTGGCTTTTTCGCACCCTGAGGCGAACTAGGAGCAGATCCGCTTGGCGTTATGGTGGCTTGGACACAGGTAATAAATTGGATACACAAGAATGCAGATCTGCTCGTGTGGATGAGTTCTTAAGCAGATAGTTTTCMTCTTGTTTCAGGAATGCTGAAAAACATGGCCATCCAGTAACCCAGTCGTATTGCTCATTGCAGCCCTTGTGCGCTTTCATCWTATTAATTCTCCAAAGATAGCAGAATGTGAATGCGATTAAACACTCTGCTCTCTGCTGTTTTATGGAGAGAGCTACTCCTTTTTTCCCATAGTGCTTCCCAACCATCCGTTYATGGGAAATGGAAATGCTGGAGACATGCAAAAACATATCTTGGACCTCTGGCAAGCTGTGACTGTTGTCACATAATGTGATCTCTTACAGGCTCCGTTCTTTCTTAAGTTGTTACTGGAACACCAGGTCTCCTGTTAATTAACTGGCATTACCTGTCTTGGCTTTTACGTGACTGACTGTCTATAGCAAAGTCAGTCTAAGACCTGTGGTTTYATTTGTTACGTTTAATCTCACAGTTAATGCAGCCTGGGAATTACAGTCAGTACCGTTGGTGTTGCATAACAGAATCATATTTTTTGAGATCATCTCTCTGATTTGGCAAAATTGTTTTGAACTGTGAGCATGCCCTCCAGTGCACTTGCAGGCCCTCCCCTTGTGAAGTAGCATGCAAAACTAATCAGTGTAGATTTTAACTCGGCCCACATTATTATTTAATGTCATTGGATGTGATCTGTCCTTGAGAACTCTTCTCAGGATGTAGCTCCAGTGTGTTTAGCGGTGCACTCATAGCATGCATTGGCTTTGCACCATTTTTTTTTTATTTTTTTTTTTTTTTTTTAAAGAATGAAACTTGGCCTTTGCGGGAGAGAATATCCCATGAAACAGTGGCAAAAGTCTTCCTAAAGTAAAAGGTTGAAAAGCTACTGCATCTTTCCAGTGTGTCAGTGTTGCTACCCAGTCACAGAAGGAAATTGGATCAGTTTGGCGTGATTTGTTCATGGTAAATCAGTGTCGCTTGTGACTCATCTCTCTTTTCCAAGTGCTTACCAATGGCTTCGGGGTTTTCCTGGGAAGGCAGGTTAAGCTGGCGCGTCTGTAGTCTTCTAGTTCCTCCTTTTTCCCGTTTCTCTGTCTGCCTTGCCTGGTCTCTGAGGGTTCTCAGCGATGACTGCGGATGGTTGGGAAATGGCAGTAGCAGCTCTTCAAGGCTCCTGCCCGAAACCCTGCAAACATAGCCAAGGTGAAATGTCTCATTTATGTAATAATGTAATTTCATCATCCATGCTTTTTTTTTTTTTTAAGGCTGAGATTTTACTACTTTTACATTTAAGAGTATTAGCCATTTCTCTGCGAMTGATCTTTCTGATGAAGAATGATACAAAATATCACTACTATTTGCCTTCTTAGTATTACCTGTCAGTATATTTCTCTTTGCTGAGCAGTGAGTCAACACTTTTCCATGTCTTTTTTTAAAATTGTTTTTATCTAATAATGTACTTGTGGAATGCTGTTTTGGAACTCTTACTATTTCTTGCTAAACCTATCACAGTTTAGGTCTTTGCCTTTGTAATTCTGTCCTTCCTTATTCAAGTTATTTTTTTAACCTAGTCCTTTGTAAGTTGCCAGCTTTCCCTGTTCTGTACGTTTTCTTGTATTTGACATCAGCCAATAGCTCTGGCATTAGCTAAGTTGAGTCTTTTCTACACTTTCCAGCTTTGTGCCAGAATGTTGTGTTAGATTAATATCGCTTCTTATGAGTTGTAAGAGGTTAGAGTCACTWTTAATAATTACCAGCCCTCTTTATTACCAGCTTTAACTTTTTTTTAAGCTTAYACTTTCTTCCCCTTGCCCTGCTCCAGAATTTTGCTCTCAGTGATCTTTTTTTTTTTTTCCTCCATGGGAAAAGGTAGAAAAAAGTCTTCCTGGCCCATTGTTCCTACTTTGCTTTTGCAGTATTCTTAGACAGGATCCATCACGCAGGTGATCTGCTGCCTTCTGAGTCTCAGTGGATCCTTCTGGGTTGGTTAGAATCGACCTCAGACAAATGTCCCTCCTCTCTGCTGGTTCTTGTGTCTTCCTGCTGCGTCTTCTCTTTCACTTTGCTTTTTTTTTTCTCCTTACTTTTGAGTTGGATCAGATCTCTTCCAAATGTTCTGTTATATTCTGTTTCAGTTAGGATGGGTAGTTTATTAGCAGTCTTTTTTGTCTTCAATTTTAAGTATTGTTTTTATACATTTTCACTGTAACTTAATTGAAATTCTTTTAGTTAAAAAAATGCATTCATTTTTACTAGCTCATTGTTGTAAAAGTCTTTTGTAAGATTGAGCATATTGTGTTTTATTGATAGAAAACCATCTTTAAAAATGTAGAATTTAAAAATAATTTTCATAATAGTTTCCACACAAATTTTACCAACCATTTAATCATATATTTAACCTTCCATCTCATTGAATTTTATTAGAACTTGAAAGCACTTTAAAAGAAAAAGCAGAAATTATTAATATACCTTTCTGTGCATTAATACACAGGTAATTAACGCAGTCATTTCTGACTTCTTTGTTTATTTACATTCCTCTTTGAAACCGTTACTCGATTGCCTTGCTTGCGTTAGAGGCATCTTGCAGAAGACTCCGGCTGTCCTTCCTGTGCTGTAACTGCAACAGCTCCACGTTGYTTCAGAAACCAACCAATACTCAGAGGTGCTCTTGCTGCCTTCTGGTGAGGCAGAAATGCTTACAACKTAATTGAATCTTTGGAAAAAAAAATTTTATTATTGAGAAATATAAGGAAGGCTGGTTTGATTATGTTGATTTGTCTTTCACAGACTTCTTGTGAGGCGTGACTATAAATGAAAAAATGTTTGCATTACTTTCCATATAGAGACCTCTCCATTAAGATCATCTCATCTTCATTGATTTCAGTCTTGTGCTTCCTTATTTTTCTCTGTCTGGCTCCCATCTGCTGCTTCCCTTGGTGGGGAAGGTGCAGGGACTCCCTTGAACTGAGGCGCTCCTCCTCCTCGTTGTGTTCTCCACCWCTGTGTCCTGGATCACCTGCGCTGTCAGCAAGTACAAATTCATCCTTTCTGTGAAGTTTCCCAAGGATTTGTGCTGGGAATGCATTTGGATCCTCTTAAAAACCTGCCCCAACAGAAGAAAATATTTTCCCATCACTTAGAGATGGCTTCTGAGTTTTCATTTTGTTCTCTGTTCTCTCCCTTTCTACCGTTATTTACCCCCTGCTTCCCTTTTCGCCTGTCCTGTGTCCTGTGTCCCCGCTCTTCCCTTTCCCTGTTCACCTTCCCATGCCCGGTTTGCTGTTTCTCGCGTCCCCCGCTCTGCTTCCCTCYCGCAGTGTCACCGTAGCCTTCCTTCTCGCTCTTCCTTCTGCAGAACCAAGGCACTTGCTCTGCCCTTTCCTTCCCACCTCAGGAGCCCCCCATGGAAATCCCTACTCGGGGAAGCCACGTTTCTCCCCACATGGCCCGGCTGCTCTTGCATGTCAGCGAGCTCTGGGGAGCAGCTGGGAAGAACTGCCAGCCAAGACTCATAGTGTGGAAAAGCTAGTGGGGGGAGAGGTTTTTCCTCATTCCCGTTTCCTCCGTTGTGCCGTGAGCAGGTGCTGAAGGAGGTGCCAGTATCCCGAGACCTGGGCGTTGTGCCCCGGAAAGCTGCCGTGCATGGGATGGAAGGGGACCCAGGGTGGAGAGTGGCAAATGAAAGGGGCTACGCAGCGCCTCCTTAGCCTCAGACGGCCTCAGTGCTACTGCAGAAAGTTTAGTGTGAATTGCTGCATTTTCATGGGTCATGTCATTGCTTTAATGCCGTTAAGCATTAAGAGCCAATTTTGTCCCCAGGGCATGTTAAGAGAACTCACAGCCTTGGGCTCTACATCTTGGTGTTTGGTTTGGCATTTTATTTATTGTGGTTTTTCTTTGTTTCATTATAGTTTTCTTTCTATTTTACTGCTCAACCTTTAAAATTGTATTTAATTTCATTTTATTTTTCAGACACCTCTTATCGAACCTCACATCCCACATCGTCCTACTAAAACCATTACGCAGGTAATAGGATATAGGTGAGCTGTAGAGTCAGGCTGTTAGATGAATGAAAAATAACTCAAATTTCCAGCAAAATTGTGTGTACCAGCTGAAATACTAGTGATGCTTTCTGGTAGAGCTGTGATAATCCTGTGAGACTTATAGCCCACCATATTTACATTACAAAATTGCATTGCTCTGCATTAGCAAGCATCTGTGGAAGGACTTTTAATTTAGGGAGAAGATAACTTGGGTTACGTTTTACAGAAGGCAGTACAGAGATTGCGGAAAGTTTAAACCCTGCGTGTCTTGGTCCCTTTTTTCCTGCATGTTCACCAAGGTTCCTTCGGAAAAGATCCTCAGAGCCGGCAAGATTTTGCGGAATGCAATCCTGTCCCGCGCCCCTCACATGATCAGAGACCGTAAATACCATCTGAAGACTTACAGGTGTGTGCGCTGATTGTGTAGAGGTCTCTGAATTTTTATGCCTGTCGTCCTCTGATTTGTGATTTATGCTTTACCATACTTGCAGGTCTCAAAAGGTCTGAAATTATTCTGTGATGCTATTTGAGTCTTGATGTTATGCAGTCTTTAATGTGCCTGGTAAATCCTTTTTGAAGTAATTTGACTAGAAATTGAGTCTGTGATTGTGAATGGAACATTCACATGCAAAAACTCCTCCAAAGTTAATAGCATAGTTAGCTGGAATATTCTGTATCAAGTTAAAATATAGATTCTGYGCCTTTCAGTATCGGTGGGAGATAATAGCAAAGCTCATTAATATATTATGTTACTGAATTGATTGCTACAGTGATGTTGCTCAGTGTGGAGTGCTGAAAAAAATCACCTATCGAAAAACTTTCCCTATAGAGAGTTTCTGCTCCATTCAAAATATTTTTTTTTCAGTTTTTGTCAGGCTTTCTTCTCTTCCTGATGGTGGCAGCACCGTCTTACTGAGCTAGGATAACAATGGCACTTGAAAATAGGAATCTGAATTTAGGGATTTAAGATTTATCTATTTCTGGCTTGAGAATCAGTTCGTTTTTGCACTTAGTGTTTAAATCAAGTATCCAATGCATTATTCAGAATATGTTTGAATAAAAATTCACTTGAAAGCTCTGAGTTTATCTAAACAGTAAATCAATACCTTATTGTTCCATTTTGGAGATAAGTGCATCGATTTTTTTTCCAATGATATTTCAGACCAAAATATATTTAATTTGATATAGGAGATTTGGAACTTGGAAACTGATCTGAGACTCTATCATGACGTGACACTGGGATTTATTTTGTTCAGAATACTTCTAGAAGAATAAAAGAGCAATGCTGGTCCAAGCAATTGTACTATTTAATCTTCAGCATAACTGGGAAAATGCTTACTGTTTTATCCCTTGGCTTTTTAAATATAGAATACCAAAATTTAGGTTGGACAAAGATTTTTTTGTCATCAAAATGGTATTTAATTGGAGGAGCGTTAATTAAGCTGAATTTAAGGAGTTTCAATAGTATCTGTTTCCATGATCTCTGGAACTGATCCATAAACTGTGGAGCCATGAGAATTTGTCTAGAAGCACCAGCCTCTTTATTCGATGTGTGATTGTTTGTAGRTTTCTAAGTCTTTTTGATCTCGCTGGTCATTTGCTTCTGCTCTTCAGCGTTAGAGAACTCTTTGCCGTCACATTTCCTAGAGCCTCTGGGTAGCTGAGGATGGCGCTTCTGAGGTCACGTTTGCAGGCAGCATGGCTCAGTCAGGAGCTGTTACGTGGTCGTCCCCACCATGAAGAACCTCAGAACTCCACCRACCTCCAAGCCAATCTCCTCAGAAGGAACATGGCCAGAGTTTGATCATGGAGTGAGGAACATCCTCGTGATGTTTGCTCCTCCTGTGCAGGCTGTTCCGCTTCTGCGGTGTTAGATGATTGTTTTCATCCAGGGTTCTGAGAAATTAATAACTATTGCCATCCCATAATATACATGGGTTATTTTCTTTCAAATTTGGGTTGGGGATTATTGTAGCTGTGCAACAATTTTTGCACCAGATGGCATGGCTAGCTCTGATCCTCTTAACATYGCATTTTCTGAAAGATTTGTTGTTCTGCTTAAGTGGTCCTGTTAAAACTGGACATCTTTAACTGGTATTACAAGCACACATGCGTAGGTGACATCATTTTCTCTATAGAAAGATCCGATTAGGACAGGTTATGCAAAGTTTAAATGRCCATTCTTGGCAGATACTGTATGTAATTGCTCTCTTGGATAGCTTTCTTTTCATTTCTGCCTGTTTATTTGTCCTTCAGACAATGCTGTGTGGGGACAGAACTGGTTGACTGGATGATGCAGCAAAGTCCTTGTGTCCATTCGAGATCCCAGGCCATTGGCATGTGGCAGGTGTTGCTGGAGGAAGGTGTTCTTAACCATGGTAAGACAAAGCAGATCAGTGCCTTTCCAGARGCRCAGGCAACGTGTCACGTCCGTGTCRCTGTAGATTTCCATCGTGAAAAACAAAGGGTCTGTAAGCCCACGAGGACCTTCTCATTCACAAGTGCAAATTTAACATGCAAACAGTATTGTCTGCAGCTATCAGTAGACCTTTTTAACKTATGAGAATGTTGAAAAGTAAATAAAATTGCAATATAATAGTAACAACTGTAATTACATTTATTTAGTTTGTGTTCATAATACACTGCCTTGTGATTATGTCGCAAGAGCAGGACAGCACTTGGCCCAAAACCAAGAGATGCACTAACCCGGTATTGAGCTCAAGGTCTGGCACCATTCGGAAGTTCCTGTGAGCATTTGTTGTGTGTTCAAATCTATGGTTTAGGTGGGACACTTTTCCATGGGTTTTGAAGCTCAGAAGTCCAGTGTTGAGATCTGGAATTTTTCTGACTGTATGTTACATGCCTTTCTGTTTCCACTGGTCAGGATTTACCGGGAAACAGGATGTTTTATAGTCCTCAAAAGAGCAGCCTGTTAAAGCAGTATCCCTGTCTGAAGCTTTGTATGTACAGTTTTATTAAGTTTAGAACAGCAACTGTATTACAGCACACTTCCAGTCATCTTCTGTTGTGCTTCCCACATCCCAGGGAAAAATTTCCACCCTGGAAAGACCTGTTGTTGCCTTCACTTCCTCTCCCTAATGGCTCTAGGTTTAATTCTGGGCAGGCTGCTGTGGGACACCCCAGCTCAGCACCCCACGCTGACTTGCCTGGAAGGCCGGTGGTCTGTACATGGCCCTAGCACAGCCTGTCTTTYGAAGTCTTTTCCTGGAAGACTTCCCATTAAGTTCTTCCACCAGGTTGCAGGTTAATGAACATGGTCCTGTGGTTATATATTGATCACAGATCTCCCTGGTAGATGAGAAAGAGTTTGGATGCCTCTGTATTTGTTGTCTTTAAGCCCTGTCTGAAACACATCACATATGTAGAGATCTTTAGAAAGCATTTGTGTTGCAGGACTTACAAGCACTGTGAGCTATATAAGTTCAGCATTCATGAGGAATAAAGGTGTTTCATACTCTTGCACTTCTCTGTAGTTTTCTTTCCCTTAATCATCTGTGATATATACTATRCTATACAGATTTCTAAAAGGGTGATTTTAATGAGGAAAGCTTAATGTGTCATACCTTACGTTATTTTCAGTGGATCAGGAACACCATTTCCAGGACAAATACTTATTTTATCGKTTTTTGGATGATGAGCATGAAGATGCYCCTTTGCCAACTGAGGAAGAGAAAAAGGAGTGTGATGAGGAGCTACAGGACACTATGCTTCTGCTCTCTCAGATTGGACCTGATGCTCATATGAGGATGATTCTCAGAAAACCGTAAGCAAATTAATGGGTTAATATTATATGTGGGTCTTGCAAAGTCACAGGGACACATCTGTGGCTCATACTTTCATTCAGGTTTTGTGGGTCTCGTTCTGTCCTTGGATGAAAATGTGCATATTCCTCAGGCCTGTTTTCCRTATAAGAGGAAGCTACGCATATTATCAGACTTCTTTTGTCCAGTTGCTGCATGTCATTGCTAGGTTGCCTAACCTGTAAAGTTTATAGTTAAATATCAATTAATTTCCAGGCCTTTTTAATGTGTGCAAGTTCAACTATGTACTCAAAATTAAAAGCTGTGAATGTCACCATACTCACCTTACGGAAAATGCAGCATTATGAGTTTTGATGTAATTTTTGAGTCTCTCCAAAAATAAGCTGCAACTAATAGAAGAGTCCTGCTTCATTAACACTTTTCAGTGCTGGTGTGCAATTTAATTAACTGTGCTGATTTCAGTTAGTACAAATGAATGAAGCAGTAGGATAAGAACGCTACAGGAATCTTTCACTCACAGTCACCAGTGGCAAACATTAGTTAGATTCATCTTTGGCAGAACTCTACTGAWTTAACAGACACTGGACTTAYYKTGTTGTAGTGTACTAGAAAGGTGTGTAATATGGCTCCGTGGGTTAATTTATCCATTCTTATTGTTACAAAACCAATACTTTTTTTTTTAATACTTTCTACATAGACCACAGAGGATGTTTGCAATTTTCAGATGGAAAATTGCCCTCAGATTGTATCCTCTCGCTAGCTGGTTGCATGGTTGTCCTTTCAGCAGTACATTCTGGTCATACTGAAAGTTGTGCTAAAGCCTTTTTTTACAGGTAGCTTTATAGCGATAACTTCAAAGCAACTTGTGTAAACTGTGTTTCGTTCTCCATTGAAGGCCACTTTTTTATTTAGCATTTTGAATTTAGCATTTTGAATCTAGAAATTTAATTTGTAATTAAATGCACTGACCATAATGAGAGAAGAATGAATTACTTAAGTGAATCTTTACTAACTATTTACTTGTAAAAGTTCAAAAAACATGAGTATACATAGCTGGGTTGTGCTCCTTTTGAGGGCACTGGCAAAGTTTGTTATGGGGCAGAATTGTGGCTACAGTGTGAGAATTTTTATACTAAAAGTTTGAATGCACCTGGACCACTTAACACAAGTGTCTGTTCTTTTCCTGTTCCCATTGGTATCCTTCCCCTTCATTCCTGTCCCTATGTTGTCCGTTTAGATTGTACTCSTGTTTGCACAGGGACCTGACTTATTCCACGAGTACAACTTGGCCAGCACTTTTCCAAACCCTTGACAAAAGCGATGAATTTCGGAAAGTGCAGTCAAATATTTGGACTCTTAAAAAGAGCAGTATAGCAGTGTGGTGGTATTTTTAAAGGGTTAGGTTCCGTTTCCTCTATGTGGCAGAGGTTTAGTCAAGGACAGCCAGAGGAGCCTTCCCCATCACRTGATAACCATCAATAAACAAGTTAGGGAGCTTCATAAACCCTCGTGGTGTCAGGGAAATKCAATGTTCTGTTCTCCCGGGACGCTGTGCGTTTTCCATCGGGGAGGGGAGCGGGGCTCCTTCCACCTCCGAGCAGAGCGCAGAGCTTGGGGACGGTGGGGACGCGAGGGCTGCGCCGTGGCCGCGGCTCCGCCGTGGCCTGTGCCGCTGGCTCCCGGAGCCGCCGCTCCCGGGGAGCTGCTCCCCAGGCTGTCCTGACTTTTGGCCACCTACTTTTTTGTCCCTGCGTTGTGTCCTTCAGAGCAGCCAGTGCAAGTTCACCCTGSCAAGATCAATGTTAATTATCGTTCCCGCTCCTTGTGGAGAATTGGAAGGTTGGAATGATGCTGTGAAAAGTATTGCTGTCCCCACTGTGCTGCCACTTGCTCAGCATCATTTGAAGGAATATTCATAGGAGATTTTTCATGTACTAGAGTGAGGGGAGCGAGGTCTTCTCCAGACTGACATCTGTCTGACGTCTTTTCCTCTTCCCGGCCCTGAAAGTGCTTATTTTTGCTGCCCTTTGCACATGGAAGCAAGTCTGTACTGTCAGGCACCACATTAACTACTGCCCTGGCATTCGGTTTGCACACGCTATGCCTCTGTTAGTTAAAGACACAGTCTGTGCTGAGGTGTATCAAAGCTGTGGAAATCCCCGTGGATCCTCAAAGTCCTGCGGGTTTTGCCTAGACCCCATTCCAGCTGCCAAAAGTCCAAGGAATTGTCAGGGCTTCAGAGCGTCTGGCTCGAGCTGGCCTGAGCAGGACCCAGGGTTTTCCACCCTGCACAGCTGCGTTTTATAACAGCCGCCAGTCCCGGAGAGGTTGCCGAACTCGGATAATTACCATGGAAGAAATAAGACAATATTCTTTGATGAGAAGATTACTTTGAGAATTTGATTGTATAATGAAGCCGTTGCTTTGAAAGGTACTTTCTATTGTTCAAAATCCAAAAATCTCTAGTAAAAAGTGTCACTTGTTTTGACAAGCGACTTAAAAAATTCTCTGTTTATTACATTAACTGCAGCATTTTAACTGTCAAACTGTGAAAGAATGTTCTACAGTTTAAAAAACAGAATAGAGCTCAGGGAAATTTTTGGCAGGCTCTTGTTGCTATTGCTATTTTTTTCTTTATTTCTTTTTCTCTTCTTTTTTTTGGAAACACAGACACTGKGAATGTGAAAATAGCTTTTTGTGTAGCAGCAAACATGGCTCTCTGCTCCTTTTAAATGCCTGAAGCACAGGTGCAGGCCCTGAGCAGGSCCCTGGGGAAAATACTTCTGAATTAACACAGCTCTCTCTTAAACACTTTTCAATTCTTCAGCATGAAAATATATCCTAGAAACAATTTAATTTTTTTATTTGATTTCCATCTTGTTTAACCACAGCTAATTTGATAGCTCTAATTAAATAGGATGCCACAGTACCAAACCAGATGCCATAATGGCAGAATCCTTTGAAGAGAGCATAATGTTCATTAGACATAGTATCAACTTAGACAATGCTTTGCATCATATTCTCTTTTAATGCTCTAGGCTGCTATAAGTTATCAATACAACTGAAACAACGAATCCGTGTTATCTATTCTTGGTGACTTCACTCAGCAYGTTTTTTTCTCAGTACGAGGAGTACTTGAATCCACACATGATCAGTAAGCAAATTTCAGTGTCATTTGTAGAAATATGCTGAACAGGATGTTAGGGATAGGAAATAGAAAAGACTTAAACGAGGYAAACAGCACAGAAGATATATCTATATCTACAATAAAATAACCATTTAATTACCATTAACAATCTATAGTTGCATGAAGGTACTGGGAAAATTAAACAGTATATATCTCTTGCCTCAAAGAATTTTTACTTATATGTCATTTTCCACCCAGTTGTAACTTACGTATACTCCATGTGGAGTGTATCCAGTTCCGTAGTCCTTAATGGGGTTTTCTGCCAATGATCTTTAATAAATCARGTGTTATTCCTGGGACAGGAAATACAGATTGTCTTTCTGAGTATCAGTTCACTGATATTTGTTGCTGTTATGTGTGGTAAGTGGAGTTTATGGCCTTCATCAAGGAACACTACTTCAAGTAGCTTCAAAGACTGGATTCCGTGCTGGAGTAAATGAACTGGCACACACCTTCAAAAACAGACATAGGTAGTGGGGAGAGGTACTCTKGTCTGCTGTGTATTATTTATAGTATATGTTCCTTACAGTACTAGARCACAAAATATTTAGCCTGGAAAGAAGTGCCCTTCTGACATATCATCACAATGTTATGGGACCTCTGATCTTTTCCCTTGTTTTTCTTATCTGAGAATGCTGTGGTTAACTGTCTGCTAAAAATTGTTAGTGATATTGCTTGTACGTACATAGTTTACCAGAGCCCAAGCAGCATGTTAGTGTCAACATGCTAGTCACAAAGAAGCTCAGTGTCTCTGACCTTGATAAATTCTCCAAACAATGAACAATTTTTATTGATCACTTAATATTACCTGAGCTCTCCTGTCCATTAATGTGTAGCCTCGTTCTCTACCTATCCCATTTATTATCCTGYCTATAACCAGGCATTGCTGTTAGAATGTGTCCCCTGCAGAAACTAGGTCTTTACACAGCAGGATGCTACAAATCAACATCAGTGGGTCACCACACAGGTTTTACAGAAGCCCTGATGCCTAATATCTCTCCACATGACATCTGGAGAAGCAAAAGTAAAGACTGGGTACAACCACTATAGATTGTCAGTCCTCCCAACGTGATAACACAGGAGACAAATGGACACACTGAAAGAAGAGTGTTCCTTTTGTCTTGGTAGAGATCTGATGCAGTTAGACATCGTTCTTTCAGACTTACATTTCCCACTATTTTCCAAGAAATGCTGGTTTTATGAGCATGTAATTAATGCTGTTTCTTCCCATGGGAAGTTAAAATATTTACCCTGTGTTTCTTAAAGCTGCAGTGAAAGGTAGGAGGTACGGGCTTAGCTTTATTCTCTTCTTAAGTAAGCGTCGTCTTCCCCACAAAAATCACCGGGAGTGGCAGGCTCATAATTTCAAGACAAATTTTGAAGTAGCAGAGAGGGAATATTTTGAGTCACTAGAGGGCACAGTAGTACCAGATCAGCTTCTGTTTCCTCCTCTACAGTTTATTCCTTTTGGTRTAAAAAAAGAATAATTCCATCTAAGACATTTCTGTTCTAAATTGGTCTTTCATCTGGGCAATAAGAAGTGCATGTCATTGGTAAATGAAGAGCAGATGAGAAATTTAGCTTGCTTGGCAGACGGGAGCTCAGTTGTCCTTACGTTTTCTGTGACCTCCTCAGCGCTATTTTCATGCAAAAGAAGTCTCCATCAGACTTCCTTTTTGAAAGGCTGAAATATAATCCCGGAGCAAGAAGATGGCTGGATCCTGCACCATCTTTCTCCCACTATCTCAGACATGTTTTAGGTAGACTGTTGAACCAATAGATGATTATGGAAAATAACTACAAAGCAATTTATCCCCCTTTTATTTGGCTTTCATGACCTTCTAGATGCTAGATTTTCCTGGAGTATTGGCATTTTAGGAGATAACTTTATATCAAAAATGTCTATTGTTACTTATCTTTTCAAACTCCAGAGATGCAACTGTGCAGATTCCTTGGAGGTCACCTGCTGCAGAAAGGGGGTTTAGAGCCGTGCGCTAGCCTGTCTCTCATGCAGCTGTGCGAGCATCCTCCTCGGAAATGTCTGCCCTTGCGCTTGGCTTTCKTGCATCCCCTTTCCACGCTTAAAAATATGCTCTCTCTGTTCAGTTGCTCCTCTCCTCTGCTCTTGACCCTTATGAATCAGTAGTCTTATTATTTATATTCTGCTTTTCACAAAACTAAACTGTATATTGCTTGGAATGACAGTCCTCTGAAAGGAGCTTGGGATACTGCTTCAAAGGAGGGAGTGTGTGTGTGTCTGTGTGTAACTCCAGTATGAAATTACATYATGGGAGAATTTGTGCTTTTAGATAATAAAAAGTTATCAAGCACTGAAACTAGAGAGGATCTTGTGAGTGGGAGGTAGATTGGAAGCTGTGCAGAGAAGTTCCTTCGGCTCCTTTTCCTGGCTACTCTTCCTTATATCCTCCAAAGTGTCYCTGGCACGCTGCAGTCCTCAGAGCATCCGTATCCTTTTTTAGCAATTGACAAATTGGCTGGTGTATCGACTCTGTACAGAAATGCCGCTGCTCCAACCRTGGTGACAGCCGCTTCCCCTCCGAGCTGGAGGAGGATTATTCCTTCATTGATACATGGTTTTTGTTAAGGGAAACTTCTTGTGTTTATCGGTGAGAGAAGCTGCAGTAGTGAAGGGTCCTGGCTTACCTCTGAGGCTAAACAGCATTAACTCTATTGCAGAAACATTTAATGTCCTCCGAGGTGCCCTGCTCCCCCTTGGAGGAGAGATTTCTGTTTGTCAGAAATCTGAGCAGTCCTTTCATTCCACCGCTACTCTCTGTGTGCTGCAACCAAGTACTGCAGCCGATGGAAAACACTGGAGAACCTGCCATGGCTTGGGAAGTCCTTGCAAAAGAAAAAGCGTTGTGTATTTTTTTTTTAGCCTGTTTGGCCATTTTTGGCCTCTTTACAGGTGACCTCTTGGCTTGCTGAGGAGGGCTGCCTGGCCAGGCTCGCGGCTGCGTGGTGGCTGTGGCTGTTCCCTTCTCTCGGGCAGCTTGTGGTTCTTCTAGCCTGCGTGTGCCGCTGCCTCCAGCCGGARCCTTTTTGGTCCCTGGTGAGCAAGGATGATCCCAAATGCCTGAAGTGAAGGTGCACAGGAGCCGCCTGCTGCCTGTAGCCCCGCTGGGACCCTTGGCCCCGCGAGCAGGACCCAGGGGCACCTCGGTTCCTCTGCCAATTTCATGGGATGCTCTTTACTTTCCTTGGCCTTTTCCTCCACCCGCAAAAGACACAATTTCTTTGAGACAAATCCAGTATACAGTCATTCTGTGCTTAAGAATTTTAACCAGCCCCTTCTGCTGACAGTACGGCAGCATTTTGTGTTGCTCTGTGCTGTCAAAGGCATTTGTTTTGGGAACTTAAGCATCTTGCTGTCCTTTTTCTTTTTTTCTTCTCTCTGTAGGCCTGGCCAGAGAACTATGGATGATTTAGAAATCATATATGAAGAACTTCTTCACATTAAGGCCTTATCTCATCTTTCTACCACAGTAAGTAATTCTAAAAATAATTCTGAAAACTCATTCCCAAAGGCAAGGCTGAGCTGTGRCGCTCTTGGTGAGTAACCAGGACCCGAGAGCCTGCAGACCATCCCACCCAGAGAGCTGCTCCCGCTGTGGGTACCACACAGGCAGCACGCAGAGCTGGGGCTTGCCTTTTGGCTGGCACACGAAGCTCTTCCAGGGGCTCCTCTTTCTGCACGGTTCCTGCATGGTTCCTCCAGCCACAGTCTTGGTCCGTACGTGGGTTTAAATGAACATGTGCGAGATGAGACTCCGTGACTAGGGTTGCCCCGCTACTGAAATTCAGCGGAATGGATCCCCCATTTCTGAGCTTTTGGAGCTCTCAGCTCAACCAGTTTGGAGGAGTGAAGGAAAGTGAAGGAAAACTAGTCTGACACCACCTCTCTGAGCAGTCAGCTGAGCCAAGAATAAACACCCAGAGAAAATAGCTGGTGTGGGGGCAAGGCACCTGCTAAGTCTCGCCCATGCTGGCACACTGTGTGCAGCTAAAATGCACTTTTCTGGCCATCAGATGTGCATGCTCTCAGGAAAATGAAGCCAGTCACAAAGCGGGTTTATTTCTGATAATAACTTGTTCAGAAACTCTTGATGTTTTTAATAATTTTCAGCTAACTTTGACAGGTGAAGCTAATTATGGAACCGAATTACAGAAAGTTAGCACCCTGTGCGAAATTATAGCATCTGRGAAATGTTTTTTCGAACAGAATATACAGTCAGAGTGAGTAACTGAKCTAAAATATTCAGTAGCCAAATTCATAGGCGTTTCTGAGATATGGAAGAAAAAGCATTTCAAGAAAGGCTTTTAAGTCTTTCTTAATCTTAAAAGATTGGGATCTTAAAGATTCCAAGATCTTAAGATTAAGATAGATTAATCTTAAAGTTAATTAATCTTAAGATTAAGATCTCTTAAGATCCAGAAATTATGCTATTCACATCAAACTAAAGAAGTTGCTCAAGGTAAACGGATATTGGTAGAGACTAGACATAATCCAAAAAAAGAAAAAAATGCAAGGAGTGCAGTTGATGCCATGCTTTTCAGTCAGCATTTGGAAATACCAGCCTGTTACTTACAACGTGATCTGAGGCAGAGGACAAAACCTACGACCGATTTGGAGGAGTTCTTCAGAGGAGCGACAGGAAACGTTGCTCCTGCGAACCACAAGATTAGTGAAAGCAATGGGATGGCTATTCATTTTAAGCAAGGCGTAATATCCCAAGTAATAAATTTTCTAGATAAGCCACAGACAACAGAAAGTAAATGGATGAAACTCAAGTCTTGTGGTGCTGAACTAATCCCTGTTAAGGAAGTCTGCAAACTTAATATATTAAGAAAAAACTATTATATAATGCAGTGTTAAAAACAAATCAAATTCTTGGCTTCAAGAGGATTCATTGCTTGCAGAGGCAAATGCCTGAAACAGCTGAGAAGACACCTSAAAGCTCTCAGTGTTGCACGGGGAAGTGCTAGAGCTGACCCGCTTGTGTCCCTAGGGAAGTTTCTTTGCCTTCAGGCAGAGCCTGTGAGGGAGTCTGGTTGAGCTACTTGTTATGGAAATTAAAGATCAATGGGTGCATTTGCTGGTTGCTGGAGGAAAAGAAAATGTCCARCCCCCCTCTGTGCATCTCTCCTTCCCCAGCTGCAGCCAGGGAGTGCTGGAAGGTCCCTGTTGGGAGGGAACTTGGAGAGRGGTGGCTGGTGTTGGGGGATCATGCTTGGCACCTGAGCAGAGCTTTGGCAGAACATTTAGGACGTTAGAGCATGATTTTATCTGCTCATCTTAGAAGGTGCAGCCACCTCAGACTGTGATTTGACTTGTGTCCAGAATTGGAGGGTTCCTCATCATGTTTTTTGATGGTCTAGATGGTATGCACCTCTAAATCCAATTCCTTTAAATCCAATTCCTTTAAATAGTTGGGAGACTGGTATGAAAGTTCTGCTACTAAATATATATTGGAGTGAGCTTTTCATCTGTTACATAAGAGTACCCAGACAGGAATGGTGATGAACTGATATTCTCTGAAAGCAAGAATCTCCCTGTCTAGAAGCTGTCAGCAAGCTCGCTGGAGGCTTGCAGTTATTTGAAGAGGGGTTGGATGTTAGTTGGTTAGTTAGTAGTAGTGATGATTTCATGTGATTTCATTGCATATGAAGGAAGCTGTAGAGCACCCTGTCTTAAAGATGCCCTTGCTGGAGGCATCCGAAGCCACCGAATGTGGAGGCTCGTGTTACCTAAAGCTGAGGGTTCAGACTGGACAAGGAGGGAGGCAGAGCGCTGCCTGCGTGACGCACGGAGCAGCACAGGGGGAGGAAAGTGCTGGCAGGGGTGTGTAGTAGGAGCTTCCTTTCAGCAGCGAGGATAAAAGACCTAAGAAACCTATGTTTTTTTCTCTGTTTTAAGGTAAAGCGAGAATTAGCAGGCGTCCTCATTTTCGAGTCGCATCCCAAAGCAGGAACAGTCTGTAAGTAAAGAGTCCTGTCAGTTCGTCTTCCTTCAGTGGCRCGAGCATTTATATTCTTAATGTTTCAAGGCCAAGAGCAAAACATGGATGCATACCTCAGCCCTTGCTCAGTGCCCCGACCCTGCATACGAGCTGTTGCCTTATTGCCAGCTACAGGGGCATCTGCAAGATGAAATCCACATCCTTGGTTGGATATATGTATTCCCTAATATTTGTTATTTTAATTTAGACCAATCTCTATTTAAAGTGTATTTTAACCTTACTTTTGAAGAGCCYTATTAATGCACAAAGTAAACTGTGTAAAATGTTAGATTGATCAGATCTGTTTATACAGAGAAGTTTCAGCAAATGAATGCCACATTTATAGCTGCTAGAGAATAAGAGTTAGAAGTTTGTGCTGCTGGTGGGATCAGATCGGAGTGCTGCTTAGAAAGTGATAACCTGACATTTATCGCTAAGTACCAGTTGCAATTGTCATGGCAAATAAAAACAGCTTTCACACCAATGTAACAAAAAAATACTGCATAGTATTTGTGGGTCCTTTTTTTCCCCCTGAAATCAAAGGAAATGGCTTTTAAAGTCATGGTATGACCTTTTTCAAGGTAATCATTAATATAACTACAGTAGTTACCTTGAATTTTATGAGTGCAGAATCTGACCCATTTGCATTATGAATGTAATTACTATTCTCACTGTAAAATCTTTTCTCTCTTTTCTAGTATTTAATCAGGGAGAAGAAGGCACTTCTTGGTACATTATCCTAAAGGGATCAGTAAACGTAGTCATTTATGGCAAGGTATTTTTCTGAAGCCATTTTATATTATTCTTATTAATGAAATTGTAAGAATAAACTTTGAAAGAATGTGGTTTAATTTAGAGCAAAACTGTTTTCTCAGAGGAAACAAATTGAATGTAATTTTGTTAAGAAGTGATCCAGGGGTATCACTGATTGTACTTTCAGCTGATTATTGCACAATTCCAGGATATATTACACACTTTCTGAGTATAATTTAGCAGTTACATCAGTATTATTAAGACAGGTAATATGCTGGAATTTGGTGAACTGCCAGATTTCTATCTTACGTGAGTATCTCCTGTGAGTTTTCGCCCTGTGCCTTTGCCACCACATTCTTTTACGTTTGGATGGCAAACTTCTTTCACAGATGTCAGGCATATCTGGCAGAAATGCTGCTCCATGGCTGGTGGTTCTCAGGWGGAATGAAACCCTCCCAAACCTATTCCCTTTCCATTTGAGTTACACTGAAGACCTAAAAGCACCTCTACTAAATTTCTTGTGTGTGAGGGAGATTTTTCAAGGCACTAAAAAAGACTTTGGTACACCTCAGTCCTTTTGGTCTTTGAAAATCTGCCTCCCCTTATGAATTTCTCTTTCGGTGACTGAGACATCTGAATTCTGAACACTGAGCATTTCATAGAAATCTGCCGCATAGACCCTGGTGCTCTCTTTTCTGAGATATCCCAAGTTAGGTACCTGAACATTTTTTGCATCATAGGATAACGAGAATTGCAGCAAAGGAATCTCTTCTGATTTGTACCAGCACTGTGATGTGTTTCTGTGCTGGTTCAGTGACAACACACCTCCAAAGTGCTCACGAAAAGTATTTTAATATATCTTTGTTCTGAACTTCATCACATACCTATCAGATACATTAATTACTGAGCAGTCTTTGCAGTCACTTCATAGCCAACTGTTGCCATTTTAATGATCRAATCTGCTCTTGCTACAGCACTGCTTGTATGTGAGTAATTTTCCCATTTTCTGTGAGTAACACTGTAGTATATGGGGAATGATCAGCTTGTTGTATCTGTCTTGGAAGGTAAAACTTTAAACACACAGTTTCACTTAGACAACAACAAGTAATATGCTTTAAGATGTAGCATCAAGTTAGAAATAGGTCAGAATGAAATCCAAACTGCAAAACAGAGACTGGAACTGYTGGAGAAAAGAATCTCACTCTCAATATGATGTTCTGAAAATATGGTCTCTATTTTTCAGAACCTCTTAGAAARAAAGAATCAACAATTTCAGCAAGGCTAGAAGAGTCTTTCACTCAGACTCTCGTTTCAGAGAACAAGCCAATTCTTTTCTATTCTTGCATTTTTCTAGGAATAGTAATAACCAGCTATCAAGTATTGTTTCCTAGTCATTATTTTGGCTGTTGATTTCCTGCCAAATAGATTTGTTTTGGTATTTGATTGTGAAGTCTGGTGTTTGTACGGGGACTTTCAATAGAGGCCGCGGTAATGAGGGGTTTCAGCACGTAAATGTTTTGCTGTGCGCAGGGTGTGGTGTGTACTCTGCACGAAGGAGATGACTTTGGCAAGTTAGCGCTCGTGAACGACGCTCCCAGAGCGGCCTCCATTGTGCTGCGTGAAGACAACTGCCACTTCTTGAGAGTGGACAAGGAGGACTTCAACAGAATCCTCCGGGTAAGCGAGGGAAGGGGCCCCCTGCATGCCTCGGGTCGGAATGTTCCTAGAACCTGTCCTACTACCTGATCCATTGAGAGAGGGACCTTGTTTGAAGGATCCCCTCATTGTAGAACGAAGAGGTGATTGCCTAGGAAGTTAAGCAAAGAATATAAGACTTTTTCTTCCTCTTTTTTGCTCCTAACTCAGCCCTTAAAATGGGACTAGCTGGAATATTTTCTAGGTTTTTCTATGTGATCTCCCATCCAAATATTGAATAAAACAAGACTGCCTGTTGTCCTATATAGGTCTATATCGTCAATATATTACTATCAAGAAGTTCCAGGCAGAATAATATATTATTATCAGTAAGTTCAAGGCAGAATAAAGTGGCAATTAAATAACCTACAGATAAAGACACAGGCAATCTTTATCAGAGGTCTCTAGAAAGATATACCTACCCAGGTTTTGTAGCTGTTAGTGTTAGACCCAGTGCATTTAAAATCCAGATGTAAATCCATGATGGAAGCTTCTCTGAGGTCGTTCTTACTTCCAAAATTCAAAATCATGATCATGCTGTATTGGAATGTAGTAAAATCCATAATGCATCAGTGAAAGCAGTCCAGAAGAGCACTGTRTTTGCAAAACAACCTGTGATTGTTGAATGTTTATGGTACAAAAGGGAGCTAGGATGTCACTGGGAGTAAGGCTGGGTTGGACACGGAGACTCCAACTGAGCAACCTCTGTCGTTRCATCAAAGAAGGCTCAAGTCTGTGGCCTTAGTGATGTTCATTTGTGTTGTTTGTGTGCATGCTATATTCTGGCAGTAGAAAATGGAAAGAAATCAGTACTCCCAACAGTTTACTGGGCTAAGACTCGTCATTTTTAGATACTATTTTATTTGAAAAAAAAAAAAACTAAGAAAAAGGGTAATGTTCATGTAAGAGCAAGGATAGAGATTACATTGCATATTGAAAGTCTGGAAGAACTCTGGTTTTGGCAAGCTTGCTTTGCTCTGCCTTGTCCAGAGACAGTTCATGGCAGTTGCTCTAGTCTCTCCCACGATTTTCCGATTATCCCAGTGCTTCCCTCTTTATTCTATTAAAAAGGCAGAATAAAGATGGTTAAACCTAGGTCAGAAGAAACCTCTTTTATGATTGAAAGTCATGCACTTATTCAGAGACCAATCAGCCAAATCAGGAGCAGCTRCTTTATTAAAAACAACTTGTCTTGCAGGATGTAGAAGCAAATACAGTAAGACTCAAAGAACATGACCAAGATGTGTTGGTATTGGAGAAGATCCCAGCAGGAAACAGAGTTTCTAATCAAGGAAACTCACAGCCTCAGCACAAGTATGTTTTCATTCAATACTACAAATGTCAGACTATGATTAACCTTTTCATATGGTATTATTATCCAAACAATAGCTTATTTCCCCTTTCTGTGCAAAAATGCAATACATATAAAGTTTTTTTTTTTTATTTTTTAGCTGTCAGCTAATCACATTCCCCATAGCAGGCAGTATATCCATTTCCAGCAACACACTATAGTTCTATGGCTTCATACAATAATTCTCTAAAAATCTCACTGTAAATACTTATCTCCTGTAATAGCTTCTAAATAGGCTGCACATAGAGAATGCTGAAATCCTGTTAAGCCATGGTACTGCATAAAAGACACGAGGAAAATATATTGTTTTATTGTTAAGTACAGATATTTTCATTTTGCATTTTAAACTCTTGATTCTAGTAGAAGTTTGCTCGTTACAATTTATATACAAAAAGAGGATTTCAAGCAATGAAAGTCACACAGCTTACCTTTCAGAATAGGCTTTTGCTGTAATAACAGTATTCATTATGTTCTTTACTGTCTRAAAGAGAAAAAGTACAATTCTGTTTGCTACTGTGGTAAGAGTGGAGTGAGGTTATTATCATTCCAAATGCTGGTAAAACTGCTTAAGGCATTGTAAATGTAGTATTTTCCTGCATGTGGAGAGATGTAGGACTCCACTGTTGTAAATACAGCTGGGCTATTGTGTTCATTACTAAAGGAGTTTGCATTCCTCCACTGCAGAAGGAGTTAACTTTGGTACTCTCCGTTTTCATCCGTACACTCCTCCAGGAACAGGCACAGTTTGGGCAGAYGTGTGTATTAATGAGCATAGGTACACACACACAGACAACAGCAATCCTTAGAGAAGAAAGTACAGCAGCATTGTCTTTTCAAGAGATGCCATTTCTTTGTTGAGATGAAGATTTTTGGCACAAATAAGGATGCACGATTTGCTGTAACACAACCATTTTCCTGAGCAACGTTCAAACAACTCAAAATAAGCGCGAAAAAATTTCAAGTCTCTTTGGCTGTGCCTCACTTTTTCTCAGCAAAACAGCTAATTTACTATGAGACATTCTGAATATAGTTCCTGTCTGATCTGTGATTTTCACATATCTATTTTATCTGTCTAAGTAAAGTTTTCATCTGTGAAGGGTTAGACAAACCATTCTTTATATTTTCACATACACATTTCACATATTTCAGAAACTGCCATTTCATCTTCCACTTCATCTTCACTTACAGAAATGCACTGTTCTCCCAGGAAATAATTGACTCTTAGAGCAAGATTCCCTGTGCCTAAATCAGTGAAACTTGACTACAGCCAGTGGATTTGCATCAGCAACTGCTATAGACAACAGCTTAGTCCTAAGTTTGCATCCATTTTCTTGAGTATAATAYATTTTTCATGCTTTCAAAAATGAAAGTTCTATTTACACATATTTTAAACACCACCTTCCTTGCAAGCTCATTGCACCAGCATTATTTCTATTATTTAAGATCTCCTTGGTCAGAATTTGAGCTGGTTTGAATGACAAAAATAGCTAGACCTATTTACATTCCCTGCTAGGCTGTGTTTTTAGGGCTTACATTCCAGGAATATTTGCAGTGAAAGCTCAGAATTTCCTTTTTATAGATATTTTATGCATTTGAGCAGCTTTTGGGCACTATAAACATGCTAGGAAGGGAACTTCTGCTAATAATGATGACATATAGGCACAAACCATCCAAAAGAGAAGAGACCATGATAGTCTGCCGAATATGTTTCAGCAGACATATTACTTTGCTAAGTGTGTTGGCAAAATCTTTTTATTTTAGGTCTTTCAAGATGTTTTCACTGCTTTTGAAAATGGCATTCAGGCTTTGCTCCCTAACATATCAAGAACTTGAATTAGAGAGATGTTCTGCACCTCGTTCTTGTTGACCACGAGATGCAGYTGGCCAGGAAAGAAACCCCTTAACCTTGGGGAATGCTTCCCTTTGGAAGCAAATGCCCTGAGCTGCAGTGCAGATTCCAGTGCATCCCTCCTGTGCGGCCGCTCCCGGAGACCTGCCTTCAAACAGGGACAGGTTTGCTTCGGAGGGCTAGCTCTGAAGCTCTCCCTCCTAGATCTCACTTCCTCTTCATGGGTGATCCCACTCGTGCGGGATAAATCCAGCAGCCCTGCGAGACCCTCCTCTGTTCCTTCTCACTTTCATATTCAGAGTGCAGCAAACTGSAGCCTCCCAGCTTCACTCACTCAGGTACTTGGTTAGTGCCTCTGCGAGAGGGCGCGCTGCTTTAACAAGTGTTTGTGTTCTTGGGACATCAATACAGATCTTCCAAAGGGGCTGGCAGGGGAAAGCGCTGTGACGGTCAGCACTCAAAGTGAGGAGAGGCTCCCAGGAGCTCAGCTCCACCACTTATTTCTCAGCAGGAGCAGAGTATCTTCACTTCTTGGGGGTTTTTCTTTCTTTTTTTTTTTTTTAAGTTTTATACCTTATCAGTTGGATTCCAAAATTTAAAAAGAAAAAGAAAAGAAAAAGATGCAAAGATTGAAAGAATGGAGAGAAGGATTAAAAATAATCCTATCTGCAGGAAAAGGCAAAAGGCAGTCGGACAAGTATGGCAATATCCTATAGCATATAGTATTCTGCTGGCATTTGCGGTAGGCAGGAGTAACCTGACTATTGCACTGATTTTTTCCCCTCCCTACGTTTACTACTGAAAATGATACAACAGAAAGCCTGTCCACTCGCAAACACTTCCTYACTTTGGATAGTTGAAGCACTGCAAATGTAAAGACGTGGTGGGATTCTCAGCAGGGAAGTGTTTCTGCTGTCGTGTCCCTGGGTTTGCAGYGGTGCATCTCTGTGGGCTGCAGTGAACTGTGGTGGTGGTAAAGGGGAGTACTGGTGTGGGAGAGGGCTCTGTCATCTCACGCTCCCTGTACAGGGAGGAGAGTGTCATCGCTGTCATTTTACAGGTGGGAAACCACCAGCAAAGACTGTGAGTGATTTTGATCCTGAGATCCAGGTCGGAGCAGGTATTTGCCCTCTGGCACTCAGCAGGCTTGGATCCTCCTGCTGGTGTCCAGGTGCTCCTCCGCTAACCATTTTGCCTGTAAGACACTAACAGCTGCTTTCCCTCCCTCAGGTACATTGTGATGTCAGGAACACCAGAGAAAATTTTAGAGCACTTTCTAGAAACCATGCGCCTTGAAGCAACTTTAAATGAAGCAACAGGTAGAATTATGTGATGAAAATAYGTGTTTCCGTTAATGCATGCGCTGGTCTTGCTAGGGGTACACTGCAGTCTGATGCTTTGAAAAGCAGCTAGTGGTTGTTTTCTCTCAGAATAAAAACTTCCAAAGCTCTAAGACAACCCAGAGAAAGCCTGGAGAGTTCCAGATAACAATCCATTCCTTCCAGTCTATTATATTTAGATTATGTGTTCAGAGTAGAACAGCACCGTCTCAAAAGATGCCAGCCCACTGGCAATGACTTTTATTAGGCACAGCTGTAAGACCAGAGAAGATGATGCATTACCTGCAGATCACAGTGTTACCCATACTGGCTGTTTTGGCTGTCACGTAAGACTGTGAACGAGCTTGGTTCCTCTAGCTGTGCTGTTAGGATAGGATAGTCATCTGAACTGATCGTGTCCGTATCACGGTACACGCAGACCTCTGTTTTGGCAAACCTTCCCACGGGCAGGGAGAGAGGAGCTCTCACCGGAGCGAGAAGAGCCGAGCACAGCATGGGCCGGGCTGCCGCACACTGCGCGGGCTGCCAGGGAACCGATAGGGAATTCAGACCTAAGGGTGTAGGTACTTGCTGACTCGTTATCGGTAAGCATTTTGATTTTTTAAAGAAGAATCAGAAATAAATCCTACTAATTATGATAGTATTGGAGAAACCTGTGTACTTCACCCTATATGGTGAAAGAATAAAAAGATTTTAGAAGCACTTTTACAGTGTGTATTTAAGTCATTTTTAAGAATAAAAGTCCTAATTATTAGGATTAAAAGCAGAGTATTGTTCTTTACTCTTGCACATACACAGTAGCGTGTTTACTTTTCGTACTGTGTGTATGTTGTGCATTTTCTAAGCAGTCTTAGTGTCAAAATCCTTTCAAACTTTCCCCAGAGCATCCACTGGCAAGTTTAGWTCCATACAGCCTAATGGAGCCTTAGGAGGTAGAAGGAAGCTCAAATCGATGAAAATTCTAATTTGCAGCTTATGCATTTTTWAATTTAAAAGCTGTTAAAAATCACATTGTTCTGCATATCATGCAAACAAAAAGCCCCAGCCTTCCAGGGACTTTAGGAGCACAGAGTTTCATCTGTTAGGAGATATTTTCAGATGTGAATTGCAGTGGAAGCAATGATATGATCTGGATGGTATAATTATCTCACCAGATTTTGTCTGACATTCATTACTTAAGATGTTTTTAAATGTTTCTCCAATATGAAAAATGCACTGTAGAAATGGTACCCCAAGGGTATTGTGTTTATCGTTTCTCAGTGATTCCATATAAAAATTCCATACTTCAAAAAATAAAATAATATTCTAACTKCCAAATCTCCAAACTTAGGACTGTYTCCACAGCCAGGCTGTATAAATCCTTCTTGTCATCACAAGTACAAAGATAATGCAAACCCTGATTTACGCTCGTGCAACCACGCATCCCTTTAAGGGAAGATAGAGCTTTTTCTGCTACCAGATAAAATCTCATAGTATAATACCAATGTCCRTATATATTGTGATGTAAATGTACTAGCTGTGATCTTTTTAAATCAAAATAAAAACAGATCATTGACTGTGCTTTTAAAATTTTCTCCTTACTAGGAAATCAGTGCAGAATTGTAGTATTCGTCCCCTCCTTTAGAGAATGCACTGCATGAGCTCTTTGCTATTGTAGTTCTCTCCTGCCAAACCCAGCAGCATTTAAGATGCACTCAGATATGGCCAGCCTGGTGCTTGTTGTGCTAAGATAGCTCCGCTTATGTAGAAGATGTATATATCCAGATATTTTGTGCATATATATAATTTTATTTTCTGTGCCAAGTTGTCTTTTGCTGAAGTATTTTGGCAGGGCCTAATGAAGTTAGAATGCCATGAATCTGTTCCTCAGCTAAGTACAGATGCAGCCAAAGCTTCTTGAATCAAGGCTACAACTTTGCTCTTTAGAGTAAACAGACAAGAATAAAAGCTTAGTATTTMATCTCACATTTGTACAGTCTTTATATTCATTCTTAATAATGACCTCATTATTGTGTGTAACTACTAAGATCTTTTAATCTATGAAATGATGGAAGAAGCTTTATCCTCATAGTCCCCAGATTGTTTGTGGTACCTTAATTTGCTGCTTTCYTTCTTTTCTTTTCACAGATTCTGTTTTGAATGATTTTATTATGATGCACTGTGTTTTTATGCCAAATAGTCAGCTCTGCCCAGCCTTGATGGCACAATATCCTTTTGTAATGGAAAACTTGCATGTCTTTTACAGCTTTCTCTAYCAGTGATGAGGCTGGAACTTCTCGTATGTAAACCAGGTTTCATGCAGGCTGTGCCCTGTGGGGAGGTTCTCTATGTTTGACTAACAGCCTGTCTGTAGCCCACAGCTCTGAAATGGATGGGGAACGCCTCAGCCCTGATGAGGTGCAGTCCTGGCGCACGGAGCAGTTACCTTGCTGTGGGGCTGCTGTGTCAAGGAAAGGAAGCCTCGAGTACCTTCACCAGCTAGTAGAAATACATTAGGGTTTGGATTACCCCTTTTATAAGCTGCTTCTTTCCATCTGTCTTGATTTTTGCTGATTAACAGCATCTAAGATCTTTATTTTTGCAGATTTCAATTATCTGCTTTATAGTGGGCCTGCTAAATCCATCAAAGAATGCCTAAATTTAGTTGTATTACAAGTAAGCAGTTCCTAGACACTTCCTTAATGCAATTAAGAATTAAAAAATAATAATTTTAATAATCATGTACAGCAAATGTTAGCACTGTGAGAAACTTAAATGGTGTGTGAATACTTAGGAAATGAAAGCRCAGAGTGGATAGCATGGAGAACTGGAGGGGATTCTCCTCCTGTTGGCAGGTTTTAGAAGGAGTCCAGGAAGTGAAGATGAGCCACTTTCCTGCAGGTCATTTAGCTTGGGGAGCTGCTAGGCACTGAAAAGCTTTCCTTTGGCAGAGGGAGTTTAAACTACATGAAACTATCAACAGACCTGGAGCATAAAATAAACATGTTTGYGGTTTTATAGAATTCTGACAGGACTGTAACAACTGCAATTCCACATTTATTTTTTGAGTCGGATTGGAATGAAAGAGCGTGTGCTTTCCTTGGAGCTCAGCAGGGCGAGTGACGCCTGGGAAGGCAAGCACCCCGAAGCCACAGACCAGAGCATCGCGTCGTTGCGTGGGAAGCTGGAGAATCCATTGCTGGTTCTCCTAGCAAGGCGCGTAATTGCTTTGAAACCTTTGCACCTACAGAGCGGGTCTAGAGAAGATTGTTCATATACCTACAACAAACACATTTTCCAAAAACACATAATTTTGGATATCAAAAATGAAATGCTGTTGCTGGCCCCTTTTAGAAGGGAAAAGGGGACAGCATTTCTTATCTTTTTTTTTTTTTCCCTTGGGTTGATCTAGCTCATATTATTGGATCAATCCGTTTGATAGCAAGGCTTGTCTGCCCTTAGTTATAATGGCATAGCTCTGCTACCCAGCAGCTGGGAAAATCAGGCACACAAGCAAAATGTACCTCATTATTTACTGGGAAAAAGGTTTTCTGAAGATCAAATGATGGTGTCACTTATACATTCTGCTATGATGAAATCTGTCCTGGAGRAGGGGATAAGCTGATTTCTTTCCAGGAGGAATAGGAGGAGGTTGGAAGGAGCAAGTATCCCACTGCTTTAGTGTTAACTTTTCCCAGAACTGCATTGCTGTTTATTTGGTCCATTCTGAATATGGAAAATCAAACTGTGTTCTGTTGATTGGACCATTGAAATTTATTRTTAGAGTTGAAAGGTTGCTGACAAAACTCATCTTTTTTTTGAGCAAAAATAAAGAAGTACAAAACATGTTTGCCAGTGCTGGAAGACTGAAGAGAGATTAGTTATGCTCAATGAGGAAATTAAAATGGAAAAAGAAAAAAAGCAGAAAGGTGACTCAGGCAGAGACACTGTTTTTGTTCCAGCTCCCC
This sequence comes from Eudromia elegans, assembly GCA_003342815.1. Lineage (NCBI taxonomy): Eukaryota > Metazoa > Chordata > Aves > Tinamiformes > Tinamidae > Eudromia > Eudromia elegans. Next base: position 4,937,172 of record PTEX01000034.1, on the reverse strand, counting down.
ATTTTGAATCAATACAAGTCTATTTTTCTACACCCACTTAGGAGACTATTTTAGCTGGCAGCGTGCAAGTACGAGGAGAACTAGACCACGGTGGTGCTCTCGAGCAGAGTGCAGGGTATACATTATTTAGCTTTTCTCTTYCTCTGCTGCAGCATTTGGGCATCTGTGAATTTTTTAAGGCTGAGAGGAATAGTCGGGTGCACAATTTTGGCTAAGGAATGTTACTGGTTACTTGGGATTCAGGGCTTATGCTGCCCTGTCCCCTGGCACACCACTCTTATTTGGTTATTGAAGTACATGGGTCCCGCAACACTAAAAAATCAGATAGTTGTTTTTTATAGGGAAGCAATGGACCTGCTCCCATCTCCTAGATCATGTGATAGGCACCTGTCCTGGATATAGTTATAGGACCAAGGCTCCRTTTCTTTCTCTTCTTCACCAGGACACAAATGCTCACTGCAGGTGATGATCCATTGCATGTTCCATTATGAACATTTGTTTATCTCCAGTTTGACATTCCTGCCTGCTGGAAAGACTTCTCTGTATGTTCCTGTGCACATGGGAGAGAGAATGTGTGATACACACTGATCAAATGTTGCATATGGGCATGTTAGCCACACAAGTTTTGAGCAGAGGTTTCAAAGCTATGGTTATTCAGAATTTCTGGGCKGATTTTGTCAGACTTTGGTGCTTTGGGAAAGCCAAGAGCTTTATAAATGGTGTTTCAGGGCCAGTTTTCCCAGTTTTGCTATCTGAGTGTCTCTCTCTCTCTCTCTGTCTCTGCCTCCTCTCCCCGTTGCATAAGCAAGAGGTGTCGCTGCTCCTGCGGAGGGTTTTGGGCTTGCTCACGGGGCCTGCAGGATGGCCACGGGAAGCCGCTGACAGACCCGCAGGGCTTGCTTTGCCTTTCACCCAAGTCTGAAACTTCAGTAAATACCRTAATGGAGTTCTAGTTATATGATAGCTGTTTTTTTTAAACAGAAATGTATCTGATATAAGGGGGAGAAGGAAACCGGTAGTTATTAGACCTTAATAGCCACTTTTGCACAACACTTCATGTATGTTTTATGAACCTCCTTTATCATCATGCCAGCAAAACAATTTCTGATCCACGGTAGTGATGGGTACTGGTTTCACAGAGTTACTGATACCGTTAAATTTTCCCACGCAGCAAGGAACAGACTTCAGAACTGCTTTCATTTCCTAGCATATGCTAGACTTAGAAATACATATATTGAACTCGAACCATGGTGGTGTTGATACATGCTTTACCATTATCTGACACTTGCTGCAAGAACACATTATGTTCTATTTCTGATTGCGAGCTGCAGTGAATCTGCATCCTGTAGATCCCATAAAAACTGATGAAGCTTTCACTGACTTTCCCTATGATAATATTAATAAAAGAGCTATTAATATAAATGAGCAGTAAAAATACAGAAAAATTACCAGTGCCTGTGGTGAGTCAGTTAATAAGAAGGTACAGAATATATATATATATAATAAGAATGAAATACATGAAACAATTATAGTGTTTGAACAGTAAAAATGGCATGAGAAAAATGACTCAGTAGAATATTAAATGTGCTCCCTGAGACATTAGAACACAGAGCTTACCATATATTATTTATTTATTATGACCTTTTAGCTTATTTGCTCTTATAAACACGCCAACATGTTTTAGTTCCCTAGTCATTTTAAAGCTTTCTAAGCAAAATTAAAATGCAGATTTCTAGCAGTTTATTGGCTAAATGGTTGCCCCAGTAATCCTGGTAGTGTATCTAATCTCTGAGAGGGGAGGATTGTTTAAAAAATATGAGCTTAAATAAATAAACATTTTCCCTATTTTTACTATAAATAATGTTAACACTTATTAGAAGAAAAACTAGTGAGAATTTGTTTCAATTCTAAATGAGAAGCTTAAAAATGCAGATCTTACAGATCATCTTGCTTTCTAATTAATATTTTAACTTTCTAATTAACGCTTTTACATCTTAAGTTAGAGGTACTTCAGCTGTTGCTTGTAAGAATGCTGGACTTTGTGATGAGTAAGACAAAAAGTAGTATTTAAATGTTAAATATTCCTCTTAATTGGGAGTGGTTTTGTTCATGAGAACCCAGAAGGAGAATTTTGGTGACTGCACTGTGCACTGTACTTGCTTTCAGTCTGCTCCTTGGGAAACAGTTGAAATATGTGTTGGGAACCTCTCCTCAGGGGGAAGCAGGTACACAAGCTGCCGCATCCCCTTTCTGCTGGGTGTCCTTGTTTATTTTTACATAATTTAAAGCCTGAAATTTCCTTAGCCTAGTGCCCAGCCTGGGCTTTGTGAGAGCTAGCAAAGCCTTCCTGGGCAGCGGTTTGCCCTTCTTGCTTGGCATGTGTTGCTGTAGGGGAGACAGTGAACTGAGTCCTTGTGAGGGAAGTAGCAGAGACCTGCACTAAAATAGTTTAAAATGTCCTGTTGCCCTGGCTGTTGTCACTGGCTAAGGAGGCACTTTGGAGGTGGCGAGCAGGAAGCCTCTGGTTATAAACACCTTTTCTGCTCCCCAGTGGTTCTGGCTGTCTCTAGGAAGCAAAGCAACACCATAGGTCTCCAGTGTATGAAACCCACATGATAGCCAGGACCTGAGGAAGTCACTCCTGCTGTATCTCCAGATGAGGAAGTAGGACAAAGGTAGACTTGCACTTGATGGAATCTACTGGAAATTATTTTGGGCTGCAATCTCTTTTATATAGGTATAAAATTCTTTCTTTTTAGAGGACTCACTGTGTTTTTATTTTTTAGCATAAATGTAAAAGGTTTTCAAGTCCTTATGCTAGCATCAGCCAGAAATCAAACTGTATGCGGGAACATTTTGTATAAAGGCTCTGAAAATTGCTTACTGAAAGTCAATTATGGGTGAATTTGTAGCGATTCTGATATTTTCAGTCACTGAGCATTTCCTTGACACCGTGGCACCTACCATGCCCAGCCTTCCCAGGGTACAGAGCAGGAGAAAATGGATTATGCCCTCAATAATAAGAGGCGAGTCATTCGACTGGTTCTGCAGTGGGCTGCTTTATATGGAGATTTACTGCAAGAAGATGAAGCAGCGATGGCCTTCTTGGAGGTATGAAGAAGTTTATTATTGTCTGGAGCAGTGTCTAGCAAGGAGGATGAGCTGAAAAGCTGTTCTCCAAATTCCATTACTCTTGCTTTAAATCAGTTGGAGATAAGCAAGTAGAAGTAATAAAGGGCCGAGCCCAAAAAGTGTTCCTCTTTTTGGGTTGTCACTCATTATAATCATTAAACTATGAGATCTTTCTTCATAGTCCTCTCCCTTGTGTACTATTCATTTACCCCTTTAGTTATGTCAACACTACTCTGTCTTTTACAGGAATTTTATGTGTCTGTATCAGATGATACAAGAATGATTGCAACACTAAAGGATCAACTTCTAGAGCTAGAGAAAATCGTAAAGCAAGTGTAAGCAGCATTTGCTTCTTTCCTTCCTCCCCCTACCCCTTTTTCCTTGGTAAATAGGTGGAGAAAATTTGTTGCTTACATCTATTAAAAATCAATCTTGTAAGTGGTATTCAGTCACACAAGACCACGTTAGCATGAATGCTTGTTTGCGTGTGTCTGTGACCCTCTCTTTCAACATCATTCTTGCTGATGCCAAACTCTCTTGTAAATGGGTTTGCAGAGGAAATAAGAAATTATGTACGTACCATTGAAACCAAATTGGCTGCTTGTTTCATACTTGCACATATTTTGTGTAGTATTTTCCTTGCCTCAGTCATAGATTAACTATGGTATTTATCTAATCTTTTAATATAAGAAAATATGAATACACTAATATTGAAAGGAGGTTTCTGTTCCTTAGATGATTTTGTAGATAAAATCTTCTAGGTAGTATTTAATAATATGTTTTATACTTAATCTCTTTATAGTTCAGAAGAACCTAAAGCACCTCAAAAGAAGGTAAGATAACTTAATCTGTCCATTTTCTAAAATCAAAGCATTAGCACAGGAATCTGAAACCATGGTAATCTTAGCTATATCAAAACAAATACTGAGAAGGTTTTTAACATTACAGTATTGCATCCCTCTGCATTGCAGCCCTCTTTTCTGCCATTGCTGCAGGATTTATTGTAATTCAGGTCTACCCCATAATGATGCTTCTTGCGCTAACATGAATCACGATGGTTAATTTTGCAGCATAAAGTTCTTCTGCAGCTGTTTAACACGAGTGAGGACAGAGCCCAGAAACGCCAGCCTATCCGGGGCAGCGATGAAGGTGAGTTCCTATGTGCAGTTTTCCCAAGCCATTGGGATTTGCAGTCAATTTGCCACTCTGCAAAAAGAAAAAAGAAAAGGCTAAATAAAAACATCTACAGTTTGCAAGCTGTGCCTAAAGCAAACTGTTTGCTTTTGCTTACCCACTAGTCTCCTTCATCACTGATTTGAGACACCCCTGCCCATTTCCATCAGTTGTTTGCACTATAAAACACTCTGCTTCCTCAAAGGAAAAAGTAAGAACCTTTAAAATAGGCAATGAACAAACCAAGTGAGAACCGGCAAGGGCTGTGTCTGTTGAGGTGCAACACGACGACTGCTTAGTCTTCAAGATCATGCTTGGCCCTCCCTCCCTCTCCCCTCCATGGTTCTGAGCTAGGGCACGCAGCTGTTTCCCCCAAATGCTCCTTTGGGAGATAGTAGGAGCAGAGCCGAGGAGCCTGCCCTGTGGCACACAGCCTGGCGGGCTCAATCTGCTGGTTTGCCCCGTGGCTGTGGCGGGACTCCTGGGGAGAGATCAAGGTGAAATTCAGAGCAGCGCCTCAGTCTCTCACTGCAGTTGTACGAGCCGTTCACATCATCCTGTGCTGCAGGCCAGAAAAAGCTCTGCTCTGTCAACACTATCCTGAGCCCTGGTGATGAGATCTTTATCAACAAAGGTACACGCACATTAAAACTCATGAATCCAGGTATGCTTTTTGCAACTGGGGCTCTTAATGGCTGTTTTGATGCTTCTTCATCACAAACAGACCATTCACCTAGCAAATCAGAGATTCAGATAAGAAAAAAACATAGAACAACTGGGGAGCTTGGGGCTATCAAGTAAGCTGCAGTGATTTATTGTTGCTGTAGCTTTTTAGTAACCACTGCTCACAGCTGAAATGAAAGTGGTTTGTGCCACATGCATTTGTTACATTGGCACATGTGGCATACTCAGCACAATCTTTTTGTCTTAGTTCTGTTTAAGGTGTACTGCATAGACCAGACCTACACAACTATCCGGGTACCAGTGTCTTCCTCTGTGAAAGAAGTGATCGGCGCAGTGGCCGATAAGCTGGGCTCTGGAGAAGGCCTCATCTTGGTGAAGATGAGTTCAGGAGGAGGTACCGTGTTTGCAGTGTTTTAAACACTTCTCATTTATAGCAAAGCAGAACGTTAGGAGGGAGTGAAACGCAGTGCTGGTTTAGTTAAGGCTTTTCTAGCTGTGCATATATTGGGCTAGCACAAAGCTCCTCTCTTAGAGGCACGTCCTTTCCCCAGGACAAGCATGTGTCGGTGCTCCCATGGGAGACGAGGAAAGTGGAGAAGCTCATGTATCTGCCTGTTAGAGAACAGAGCTGCTCCAAGTTCCCTTCACTGTAGGGCTTTTAAGAGCTTTTTAACAACAGAAATGTGAGGTAAGCGGAGACAATGTCAGGTTTAGATACATGAATCAGCGACAGCAGAAAATGCTGCAGTGCTGCGACATTCCAGCAGCAGTCCCTGAATCCCCTTCTGGCTGCTCTGTCCCAGGAAACCACCAGTGAGCATCCTAGTGCCAAGTCCTGCACTGACCTAGTGTTGGCAAAGGGTCAGGTATAAGATGTGGCAACGGGAGAGTAGCTGCAAGGTGGATTCTGCTGGACAAGTGGCATTGCCAGAGTGCTCTCTGCCTGACTGTGACCATGCGGGCACACACAGAGCTGACGTGAGCTCTGCTGGAAGGCATTTCTGCAAACAGGGACGCTGGCCAAAAGCAGCTCGCTTCCTGAGGACTGACACCAGGCAGCTCTATTTTTGCAGTTGCAGCAATTTTTTTATTGCCAGCCAGCACATGCTAGAAGAGACTATTTTGTAACTTACTTCATACTCTTTTCTTTACCTGTGATGTGCTTCTCTTTTTTTTAGGGCTTCTGTCATGCCACTTGAATGCAATCGCATTTCAGCATCTCCTTAGGTAGTTAGTGTCTTCCCAGGGAATTTTCTGGTAAGGAAAGCTTTCCCAGCTCAGCAAGGAATGGAAGGAGTCCCAGACCATGGTCAAACTGTTGCAGACAGTTTCCAGAGGGGGCAGCCCAGGCTCCTAGTCCTGCCTGTGCAGCTTGGGGCTGGGATTACAGTTCTGCAGGCAACAGAGCCTGTTGCCGCGTTGCTTCAGTACAGAAGACCTTGCTCTCATCTACCCGGACATTGCTTGACTGTGAAAACAGTCTAGCCACAGTGCTGATCTGTGCAGCTGTTAGGTCAATCCTGCTGTAAATTCTACATACATTTAATAAATGATCTTTTGTTTCATATTTACAGAAAAGGTGGTGCTCAAACCTCACGATGTTTCAGTGTTTACAACTCTCAGTGTTAATGGACGCCTCTTTGCCTGCCCGCGTGATCAGTTTGATGCGCTGGTATGTACACATGGAGCTCTCAAAAAATTCCTGCAAGCCCAAGAACCTCTTCGTAATTGAACTTTTGGAAACTAATGGCTCCAGTGTTTCTTGGCCTATTTTTGCCTTGTAAATGTTTTAGCTAAAAACTAGTGGAAACATTCATAACAAGCACTCACTGCCTGTAGCAGTACTGTGGGACAAGCCCCAACATTAAAGACAGGATAATGTCATAATTTCCTACACTAGAGCAGAAGTCTATCCAGTATTATTTGTGGAACTGTTCGTGTAGGAAGAGCTAAATATTGCCACCAGGCCATGCAGTGATGTTCTGATTACAGAATTACCTCCCACAGCTGCAGGGATATCTTCTAGGAGACAGATGCTACCAATTAAAGTGTTCTGGAAACTTGATTCCAACAGTAAATGTCTTAAAATCTTTTCTTTCTGAACACCCACAAAATACTGGGTAAAAATCTCAGCTAATTCTAACAAGAATCACAGAATATATTCCAGCTAGAGAGTCTGATTTTCCTTATGAAAAAAAATGTTCATAAGTACTTACGTTTTATACAGTAATTCTAACAATCTCCATGGGGTCTTCTTTTATAGAGTTTCATTTGACTGTACTTTTTGTTCCTTTTATTTCATTAAAAACAAATGTCATTGCCAAGTCATGTCAGCATGAACTCTATTACTCCTAGCCTTGTTTCAGCCTCCTGTATGCTTTTAACAAGCCACTTAGTATGTATGTCTGATTTCTTTTATAGATAGGGTAAAATCTGTGCTTTGCTGCTGCTTTCAATTTAGGAGCCAGGGAACGCGAGTACAGCGTACTGCAGTTCCACGCAGAGATGGCTCTTGTGCAGTTTATTAAATTCCTGTGCTCCCCTCGAGTTAGTTAATCCTGCCAAGCGGATGCCCTTACGGGGCACCAGAGCTGCTCGGAGCAGGGCGGTTGTGGGAGCGGATCCCCCGCTCTGCCTTGCCAGCGCAGACCCCACTTTGGCAGCAGACTGCGTGGCTCTGGGTGCCATTTCCCCTCTGCTGCCTGTTTACTACATACCCAAACGCTCCCAGGAGCTCAGAGTGGTGAAGCACTGATTTTCAGCAACTGACCTGACGTCAGGAGGAGTCAGGGGTGTTCACTCAGCACCCAGAAGGGGTTTTTCAGCACTGCGCAGTGCAATGCACCCCTCCTCAGATGCAGTTTTGTTCAAAAGGACATTTTCAATATCTTGAAAAATCTTGAAAATCTCTGCCTCTCTCTCCACCTAGTCCTTTCGCATTCCAGTTTCTAGCTGCTGCCTGTGTGTGTCCGTTTATTCTCATTGCACTTGGCAGTCCTCATGTGAAAAGTGTTCTGGGTCAGATGAATTTGCAAATATGCAGTGAGTTTACAGCTAAGTGCTTCTTTCCTAGCCTTGGAAAATATGTGTTTGTTATGGTAACAGTTATGTTGTGTTTGCCTCCAAAGAGGCGGGGGTAGAAACACTCTTTCAGTTTGTGGAAAATTCTCTTTCCACAGATTTCCACAAATTAGGATTTTCTACACACACAAATGGCTGCTCTACTCTGTCTTAAACTAAACAAACTTTTGTGCTTGTGTAAATTGCAATGCAGAGGAATCTGCAGACCATTTTATGGTAGATGGCAACCATGTTTTTTTTTAAGATAATACTGAGTTTAAATACATATTTCAAATATTGTAGATGGAGCCTGTGAGATTCTTGTGCTTCACTGCAGATTATTTCTTAATTAGTTTGAGTTATATTGATATTTGCAATACAAGCTTTTCACAAAGCACAAGGCAAGAACTCAAACAGAAAGAAAAACCCCTATATACTGTGTATTATTGAGAAAGTGACTTGATGGTATATTAATCCAGCAAGTGCTTTTTACATTGGTAATAAAGTGCTCCTTCGTGACAGGAGATTCATTCAGTAAGCTCATCTTTGATGCTGCAATGTGCAGGTACAGGCTGTTAGTCTTCCTTCTCTGTTCAGTATGCACTCAGAAAGGAGCCTGTTGACAATTTCCTGTTCTGTAATTATTTAGTGAAGAGAAATTGAGTAAGAAACTTGTAAGTGAGCTCTAGTGCCCTCTCCTGGAAACAAAATAATTAAAAAATGGATTTACCAGAAGCTTTAATGATGCTTTTCGAAAGGGAATTTCAGTGTGCATTTGGTTTTGCAAGAAAGTTGTTTGTTAGTGTGCTAGCAGGGCTGGCTCAAGCACCTCGATCTGTGCATATACTGCATGCTACTCCAGATGGGGGTGAACCTCAAAACATGTTTTTAAATCACTAATCTAAGTTTTATTGGTATGAAAAACTGTCAAAACCGTCTTTTTATTGAGTGAGATGGAAATGTCATTCAGAAACATTATAATGCTTGAATTATTTCAAGGCCCCTTTCCTCATCAGACTGTGCATATCATGTGCATATCATTTCCATTAGAGTAACTGGGAGGTTTTTAATCGCAAGTGGCTGGCGGTGCATCCGTGTACTGAGAGAGTATGAGGCCTGCTTTATGCGTGATCAGAAGATCTTGCAATTGCTGGAAATTTCTAAAGTATGGTATATGTAATGATTATCTTTAATAGAATCAGTTACTTGCAAAAATATTTGCCTTGTGCTTTGTGGCCTAGATTTCTGTGTGTGTAGAAAAGAGAATTGATAACAAAGGTTTTTTTGGTCTGACCTATGCTCCTATAAAAATAGATATGCTTTAGGGAGCACTAACCATATCAAAGTGTTTATTTTTGGCTTCAAATTTTAGAACAATGCTAAAAATAGCAGTGAACAATCTGTTATATTTTCCTCACGGTGCTTCTGAGCAGCTTTCAGAATTTCCCTAACCATCCCGTGCGTAGTGGATATTGATTCTGTGCAGCGCTTCTCGTTTCCTAAAGCCAGCCTGCAGTTAAAACACATGCCAGTTTTACTATTATAAACAAGCCTAGAGAAGTGGTCACCTTGTAGAATTTAGAAGCATTATGGAAGAAGTGTGCCTAGTTTGCAGTTTAGCATTTCTAAAATATTTTTGTGATGTTTTTCCATCTGTAGGCACCATTACCAGAACAAGAGGGACCGTCTGCTGGTACGGTAGGAACATTTGAACTGATGAGCTCAAAAGATTTAGCATACCAGATGACAATTTATGACTGGGATCTCTTCAACTGTGTACATGAGGTATGAGGAACCCTTCAGCCTATTAGAATCTCTTAGAAAATGTTTAATTGTCTGTTTTAGGTACACACATTTGCACTTCTATAGGCTAAGTGCAAAAATGAAATTAAACCTCTCCTGAACACATGCTGCTTATTGAATTACTTCAGTATGACTTATTCAAGGTATTAAGCTATTAACACATAGTCTGGAGTTATGTTTTTAGCATGCCTCACCATGACCATTGGCCTTGCAGCCAGCATCCTTACCATCTATACAGCAATGTGCACAAAATACAGAGCAAGTTTCAGTCATGTACAGGCAGTAGCTACTTACCTACTCCTCCTTAGCTTCTTAGTTTGCTGTCCAAAAAGGAGATTTCTAAATAAATTCAAAACTGTTTTCTTTTTCCTAGCTGGAACTGATCTATCACACTTTTGGAAGGCATAATTTTAAAAAGACCACAGCAAATCTGGATTTGTTTTTGAGGAGATTTAATGAAATTCAGTTCTGGGTGGTCACTGAGATTTGTCTCTGCACTCAACTCAGCAAGCGTGTTCAGCTGCTAAAGAAGTACATTAAGATAGCAGCCCAGTGAGTATACATTTATCTGTGATCTGGAAATAATGTGCACAATTGTAAATTTGTTGTTACATGCCCTCCTTTAGTTTCAAACAGCTACAAACATTAGAGATTAAAACATTTTCTATTAGGTAATTCCATTTCCGTAGAGTGCAAAATAGATCCCTGATGATGCTTCTTTCCTGTCCTATTCCTCCATTGATCCTTGGTCTCTGAGCTGTTAGGGCCACATTTTCACATAAAATTTGTGACTAAATATCTTTCAGTTCATTAGGAGAATCCCTCATGTGCCATTACATGCATTAGCAATTACTAATATGCAAATTAGTATGTATTAACAAAACTACGCCTTAACTTTGCCTAGAGCAGAAGTGCTTCTGGTGCTGTTTATTCAAGGCAGCCTTTCCCACCTTAGCACCAAACAGCAGGAATACAGAGCAGGACAGCAAAAGCAACGAAGCACAGAGATGGCAAGGCTGAGGCTTCCCTTGCCCTGACAGGGGTATTTCCTAGTGCTTGTGTTTACAAATGGGCCATAGGGATGTCCTGTTGTTTGGCGCTAACCGCTGGACCTGGAGTTGGGTAGCAGGCAATTCCTGCTCTCTTCTGTTCTTTAAGTCATATGAAACCTTAGGCTCTTTGGAGCCTTCAGGTAGGGATCCCCTTCCTGTCACTGTCAGGAGAAGGACACGACTGACTGCAGAGGGAGCAGAGGCATGTCCTTCCCCTGCTTGGCTACCTTCTTGCTCTTTTGCTCTTTTTTTTATCACTGTTACCTTCCTCTCCAGTTCTTCATGTATTTATTGTGCTCACGGTCTGTCCTCCTTGTGCGGGCAAGCAGTTCTCTCAGTTACAGCGAGAAGCTGCCTCTTCACATGTTTGTCGAGGCCCTTGGGCACGGTGACCGCAGCCTGTGGGCAGTCCTGCAGCACAAGCACTCAGAACTTGCAATTAAAACACGAATGTTAACATTTTCTGCATTGCTACGCGTCGCCGTGTGAAGGAGGAGATGTCCTTGGCCGCCGTGGCTGCAGTGGGTCCCTCCTCCCAGTTCCCAATTCCTCGTAGCCAGTCGGTGTTCCCTCGGATGCTGCCCCTGCTCCCATGAAGGGATGGCTGCCGCCAGCAACGGGTGCTCCCACCCATGGCCCTGGGGCCTGCAGGCTCCGAGATATCCACGGCCTCGGGGCGGGGGGATGCGGGATCAGGTGCCTACTCAGGGCAGAGGGCAGAATTCACCGCTTTGGTTTACAAAACGCGTGAGTTGCGGGTCGAGCGGGGCTCGGGCCTGGCGGGCTGTGCCCAGGAGAGGGCAGTGGCACCCGCGCACACRCTCGTCCTTGCACCGCTCCCGGGCGCCGTACGGGAAACTCTTAACGGTGTACAGCACGGTGGGAATTTCTAGAGACACTTGAAATCGAGGGTCTGGAAAGCAAAAGGTGAATGGCTCCTAATGCAGCACCCCAGCCAGTGGCTTCCTCTATGTCATGGATTTCATCTTGTGCTATTTCCAACTGCTTGGCAACCTCCTGTTTACTTCCATGTTTCTGGTATCACTRCAGTGCTAAAAATACACGGCTAAAAGCGGCCTGCCCTGCTCCGAGTCCTCTTTGTCTCCTGGACGCGGAGCCACGTGAGGCACGACGTGTTCCTGGGGACGAGCRGAGCGGGCAGGTTTGGTGCCAGCCCGGCAGCGGCACGGGCGGTTTTGCCAGGCCACGCTGGCCGCGCTGCCATGGTGGCAGGTGCTGGGGCTGCCGTGACAAACACCGCGGGGCGGAGGCACCACGAGGAGGGCCTCGGAGCGGGGCCCAAGGACATGACCAGGGCCTTGGAGCATCATCTTTGCGCCTGGTGTGCTCGTGAAGGGCCTGGAAGCCCCTCGCCCTAAGCAGGAGTCCTGGGCCTATTAGGAAGTGGTCAGGGCGAGCACCCGCTGCGGAGCCCACCCCACGGGCAAGCCAAGGACACAGGTCGTGTCTGCTAGGGTGCATTATTAGCACATATTCTTGTGCTGTATTTCTGCTAACAGGTATACCCACATTCTGCTTAGAARCCTTTCTTTGTGTAAATCAGTCCATTCAAGTGCTTTTACTCTTTTTTAGAAAGTAATTTTCTGCATACATGCTTATAGTATAATCCCAAGAAACCACTAAGACCCTTAGGAGGCGTGTGTTCACACACAGAAAATGCCAAGCTGAATACGCCTGTGTAATAACTTTTAGCTTCATAGGGTGTTCTTTGTAGGAGAAAAGGATATGCCTGTGTTTGCATTTGYAAGTTGGTTTGGAGATAATTTTTCCAATGGTTGGTTTGGGGATGCCCGAGTGCAATTTCGTCCTGACTCCCTTCGGTGCCCGGAGAAGCTTCTTCCCRACGCTGCCGGTCTGTGCAGTGTGGCTGCTGGAGCCGTTGGTCGTTACAGCCTCACACTATGCATTCCCTTGGGAGCGGGATGCTGTGTAGCTCCAAACCTGCCGGAATGCCGTGCACCTAGCCTCGTGTTAACAGGGACTTGGGTACATTGCTTTGATGCTCCGTGTCACAGGCTGCGGACAGATATCCCCTTCTGGATGCCGCGGCACCTGGGGAAGGGGTCATGACTCGCAGCCTGTCCTGGCTGCTTTTCATCCTCGTCTCCCCTCAGATCCGCTAACGAGGCGCTCCCTGCCCTGCTCAAGCCGGAACAAGCTGGGGTGGCTTTGGCATTTCAGCTCGTGCTCAGGGACGTTGCTCCCTGCGCCCGGCGTGGCGAGGCAGAATTTGCACGAGCGGCTCCAGCGGAGGCTCTGAGGGGCAGCAGCCCCCAGCCCGTCGAGGAGGGCAGGTCCTTTCCTCCCAAGGAGGGTGTTCACACGCTGCAGCAGGAGYGAGGCCCTGATCTGAGGGACTCACCTGCTCCACACAAAACTGGTAAAGGGAGAAGAGAGGGAACGGAACAGCCATCGGGAGCGGGGGCCAGTTTTGGAGTCAGGCAGGCAGTGACATATGGGCTGATTACAGACTCTGTCTGGAGCTGAGGATACCGTTAGTGGCTTCAGTGTCAAAGAAAAACAAAGCTGGAAATCAGAGTTTGACTCCTAGGAAAGATTTTTTGTTAAACAGCAGCTGAAGCAGAGTTTGAAGGCTCTGAAAGCAGGCTTTGACAAATTAGAGATGAGAAACAGCAGATTATTTGCAGGAGTCTAGCAGGGCACAGGCTTCTGGGCTGAGGGCTTTTTTTCTCTTCCCTTGCCGTGGAGTCGAGGAGCTGCACGGCGCAGCTACAGTGTGCCTCAGACCCCAGCCGTGCCCAGCCCTGCACAGCACGTGCCCACTCTTCCATAGCGGCTATGTCCCCCCTCTCCCCTGGTTGGTTGAACCCCTGGCTGCTGTCAAGGCCTATGCGGGTCCAGATGGATCTAAACCAGATGACTCTTCAGATCTACACACATACTTTTGCTATAATCAATATATTTGAGTTAAAACCTGGACCTTTGTGTTTCAGCTGTAAAGAATACAAAAATCTGAATTCCTTTTTCGCTATTATTATGGGACTGAGTAATGTTGCTGTGAGCCGTCTCTCGTTAACATGGGAGGTAAGTGGGAGCTAAAATCCAGTTGTAAGAAATTTGATGGGAATTTCTGCATTTACTAAGCCAAAGCATGACTGGTGCGGTTATCATTGATAAAAGTAGGTCTGATAATTCAGCTGCTAAGGAGAGCAGTTACAACCCATACACTTAGAGCAAAAGGTGACAGTTTTTATTAATAAAGCCATATATATCTGTGCTCAAGATGAAAAGATAGTAAGTTGACAGCATCAGCTTGCACTGGTGCCCAACAAGATAAGTGAATTAGCCAGTTAGCTGTTACCTCAGCCCATTCTCAGTTTGACTTTTCTGTTCATTTGTTGACTTCAATCAAGACAAACTCTAAAATCCATCCTGTATTTATCCTTCTTATATTTTGATATGCATATGAGCTCTGATAGCTTAGTAATATATGGGTTTGTCCAGACCAGTTTGGACATTGCTGTCCATTTGGTTTTCATTCCCAGAGCTTCTGCTCTTTTCCGTGGCTTTGCTGTTTTGTTTGTGAGCATGCAGAAAGGGYACAATGTCCAGCAGGACGAGGTAGCCAACACACACAATACTAAGAACCTGCTGATTGTCAAAAGCGGTGCAGGTTTGAACGGGCATGTGCTTTTGTCATTAGAAACTCAAAATAACCGGTCAGCATGACGGAGGTCACTGATGCAACTGAGACCTAAATTCAAATACTTTTCCAGAAAGTGTTCAGAAATGGGTRTTCAGGCTAACACATATGACAGCAGCCACACCTCAAAAAGGCACATGTTCTGAGTGATTTATCTAACTGGCACTGAAGACGAAGGTTTGAAGGTCAGTTTCTCAAATAATGACCCTTCACTTCTGACTACTGGGAGGAGTAGTTGAGAGAGCCAAGTATGAAGAGAGGAGAGAGAATTTAATGTATAAACTACATACAGCAATCTGACATTGACAGGGTCTGAGCTGGAAGGGGAACAGATTATTTTTTGTAAGGGATATGAACTTGAGTTCAGAGAAATGTTATCACTGTCTGGTTCAATAGGGCAGTCTGCTTAGCAGAAGGAGCTCAGCACCTTGGGGTTTTTTTTTGCCAGATTTATGTGGGGAATACATTTAAAATTAAGCATATAAAGATGTCATTTTTKCTAAAATTATCATGCATTTACATTAGTTGCATGCACAAACTAGATATTTGCAGGTGCAAATGTCCAATTATAGCACTTATTTCACAAATACCTAATCTGCATGCATATGCAAACTAGRCACACAGTTGTTCACACACATCATTAAAAATTAGGCCCTTGCTGTGGCAGAGTGTAAATATCTTGCTAGGGTACACACTCCAAATGTAGAAAGTACTGCAAAAAAATAATTTCTGCACTGTAAAATCTCTATTAATTTTAATGTTACCCATTGCCAGTAGTAGTCTCATCCTATTCAGTGCATGATCAGATGACAATGATTTATTCTTGTAGCTTTTGTGGACTGAAAATTATTGATTAACTTGCACCCCAGAGAGTAGTGGGGAATGTCAAGAGTTTTGAGCAAGAGTTCATGGTACATTTGCATGAACTAGGAGATTTTTCTCCTGGAAGTGTCCAGACATAGTTACAAAGGCAAGTTAYTGTAGGTAGGAATAATTATGCTGAGCTACCCCTACACAAGCTGTGGGTGAATTACATTTTCAGATAGGCTGTGATCAGGAATATCCTGAAATTGTTGACTTGAACTTTCACTTGCATTGTGAGTTCAGGGATTGCCAGGTTAGGCAGCAGCACTCCAAGCGAAAGTCTGGATCTAAACATCCCCAAGGAGTAAATTCAGGTTGAGGTTTAAAACGGGAGCCAGGTTTCGTGGCTGGTCCCGTCTCTATTTATAATCTGGTTGCTAGGAGACATGTTGTATTTTAGATTAGCGAGCACATTGTTCGAAATATCTGGCCAAAAAAAGCACTTTCCTGACTTAGAGCATTGTGGAAGAAATTAGCATTTACAGTAAAATTATCACAGAAATTGGATCTAATTAAAGTTCACTATTTTTGTTTTTATTAACAGAAACTTCCAAGCAAGTTCAAGAAGATCTATGCAGAATTTGAAAGCTTAATGGTGAATAGCGATAGATCCCTTATTCTCTGCGCAATCTGAGCTAATTCACTTTCTGAGTATCTGATTTGAATTCCTTGATTCAGAACATTTTATATGTCCTTGTTTGACTTTAAGAAGTTTATGATCCCATTTTAGAGCTGCTAAAACAAGTATGTATGACTAATAAATTATACTCTTAGGAACCTACTCTGCGAGAACTTATGTACCACTCAAAGTTAATCTGGGAAACTCAGAAAAGCTTTATCACATCCTTTCCCGTAGTACATATGGGAAATTACATTTTCCAACTTGGGTTTTTCCAGGCTCTGCATTTTAGTGTTATAGCATATGCAAAAGTGGATCTACAGAAGCAAAGGAGGGATGTAGCTCCTTTTATGAACAGTTTGCTTTGTAATTACAGCTTGCCTTGCTATTGGTATGAAAAATCTTCATGTTCAGCTGCTGCATCCTGCAAGCTGCATGGGAGAATGAGAAAAGGTGTTTGTAGTTTACAGATGCACTTTGTAAAGCCACAGGAAAAAAATAAATGAAATAAATGAAATCTAAATGAATGCATGCAGTGTCTTAATATGTATTAGTAATTAACCTATCTTTCTTTTTCCTTAAGGATCCATCAAGAAACCATAGGGCCTACAGACTAACTGTAGCTAAATTGGATCCTCCAATAATTCCTTTCATGCCACTACTTATAAAAGGTGAGCTCGGATGATTCCAGAACTATAAACTTGAAAGCCATTTGTCAAACACTTGAGGAGTACAAGTAAAAAGCATCAAAAAAGCAAAAAACAATCTCTGTGTGAGGTATGATCTTTACCATTATAAAAAGCATGACACAGAGATGAGAAAAAAAAATGCTTTAGTACGTGTGAATAGCAGCCTTCAGTTTTACTACTCTTAGAAATGCTATAAATTAAAAATTATGTGTTTTACGGTTATAACTGTTTTGATTTTTGTAAGCGATAGTCAAAATATTCTGCTGTTTTATATGATCCTAATTTAGCTACTTATGGGCTTTTACATGGCTTTTCTTTCTCCACAGACATGACGTTTACTCATGAGGGCAACAAGACGCTCACTGACAACCTAGTAAACTTCGAAAAAATGGTATGTACGGCACATTTGAAATGATGTGAGGGAGGAAAAATCAAAAGGGACTCCATCCTCATCTCTTCAGCAGTGAAGTTCCCAACAGTGACTTTAAGGCTGAAGAGATTGAAGGCAGGAGCAAGACCTGGCAGAAGTTATCTGCTGTGCGCGCACAGTCCTGGGGCTTTGGGCCTCTGGAAAAGCTCATAGTGGTGGAGAAGCAACTGCCCAGGGAGCCACGCACAGCCCAAACATTTCCTAGGAGAGGCAGTGACAGGAAGCAGACCTTTTAGATACAACCTTTAACAGCCAGTTCGGGACCAAGCTGTGATTTTAACTGCTCTTCTTTCAAACAGGGCTGAACTGCCTCAGCCTGAGATCGTTCTGCATTGCTCCTCAGAGTGAAAGCAACTTTAATACAGAACACTCACGACATTTGATTTTCTTCTTTCCTTTGACAAGTGAAAGGAGATTCCTGAGACTCACTTGTTTTCCTATTGAAAAGAGAGATCAATGATAGAAGGTCAGGTTGTACGCAAATTTGTTTTATTTTAAATCCGGCACCTAAGCTGGTGCAAGATTTTAAACATAGCTGTTGAAAACTGGAGAAAGGCAACTTTCCTTGGCAGAAATTACAAGCAAAACTCAAGTTTCTTAGTAGGAAGAAGCTGTTTTCTTGGTTGCTAAGGCCACATCCTTAATTAAGGTGATTAATGGCAGCCAGCTCTGACAACTAGAGGCAGTCAACCCCCACTATAAGCAACTGCACTACAAACCCAAACGGGCCTTGCTGTGTCTGCAGAAAAGCTGCGTTCAGCCGTGCAATAGTGGGTCTGTTCTGGGGCCCGTTCTGGCTTGTTGGCGTTGCTGCAGGCATCAGAAGCTCTCGGTGGTTGTTGCTGCTGCACCGAGTGCACCTTCCCCTCTGGGCACTGGCAGTGCAGGAGGGAAGAGAGGGGGACTTGCAGCTCTTCAGTAGCACAGCCTCAGCCGCAGAGAAGTGATTGATGATCACTCTGAGTTCTTCCCTGAGATTGTAGCTGGGTTTAGTCTGTAGCTCYGGGACAGCCTCTGTCCTATGGATGAAAATAACTGTCTACTAAGCTGAGAAATTTTTTGCAGGCAAATGGTAGTGCCAGTGACTGAGTAAGGGCCTGACCTCACTCTGCAGTAATGACATTGTGTAATTGCATATGCAGACTGTGTTGCCATCTCCTCCCTAAAGCCTTGAGCTTTCTACCTGGAAGGAAAAAAAAATCCCCAGATTATCTGTTTTAATTAGGTAAATGTATGTGTTTTAGTGTAGGTAGTCAATATTGGGGGAATGTAAGAGGATCTCGGATCTGGCTGGAGCACTTCCCGCCCAGGAAGGATGGAGCTGTGTGGCCATAGCTCTGCGAGTCACGCTGCAGCTCAGCAGCTCCGTGCTCTCCAGCTCTCCTTAGCCACCCCAAGCCAGAAGGAGCGGTACCTCGGCAGCCCGCAGCGCCGTGCGCCTCTGCTTCCTCATCACGCCTGGTTTTGTGTAAAAGCTGTGACAGGAGACAGGACCTGGCCTGTAGGCACCTGCACGGACAGAATTAGATGTTCATCCTGAACTTATCATTTAGGAGCGGTTCTGCACCACTCTGTACCACAGTTGGGTGCTCCCAAGGCCAAGAGTGAATTCTGTGGCAGCTTAAACTGATCTTTATCTGGGCTGCTGCAGAACTGCCCCTGCCACCCTTGTCTGCACGTTCCCCTGGCTTCCAGAGGATGTTACAGCCAGAGCATGGTTTTACTAGCAGCACTCTATGGTTTTAAATACATTTTTATAATATATGAATATAATATCAACCCTTTTGATCAGTAATCTGAGCTTGCCAAATACTGACTAGTGAAGAGAAGAGCGCTCGGGCAGATAACTCTGTGATAAATTCTGCCGCCTTTTGTGTGAGTGGAAGTTCTGGCTAAGTATGTAATGTTATTCCATTGCTTTCAGGAGGACAGTGTGAAGCAGATTTCCTCCCTCAGCTAATGTCCTGCCACTTGTCTTGCCTGTCTGCACCATGACCTGTTAAAAGTGCATGTAGGTGCTTGCATACAGCTACTGCTTGCACGTGGCCAGTCTGTTACGGATCTAAAACATCTTTGTTCTTTGGGAAATGACTTCCTTTGACCCAGCCTGAAGTTTATGAATAAATATAGCAGGCTGGTTCCCCTGCACAGCGGCAGTGGCCCCTGGGCCTCTGTCCCATGCAAGGGCCGTGATGAAACCGAGCACAGCCCCTGGCGCCGCGTCCGCGCCCTCCCCGCRGCGCTGAGCCCGACAGCTCATGTGCTGCTGACAACTTTATTCCTGTCGCTGGCAGCCTGAAGCAGGAGTTTGGTCTAGTCACATCCCTGCAGTTGAAGCAGTTTCCTTTGGATCCTTCGCGTTGTCTGCTGTTACTTGGTTTAAGGGGTGCATCTTAAAAAGCGCAGGAGTTGTCGAACGGTGGTGGAGCGCCCGAAGCAGCGAGGCCTGGTTACCTCTGGCTCCGAGTTGTGCCTCTGTGCCTGGGCGGCTCCTTCACAGCAGGAGCATCTGTGTGGAAAGGCTTTGTCCTAACCCCGCAGCTCGTGCTGCTTCCCAACAGGGAGGAGAAGGAAGACCAGCCTGGGCAGCACTTCCTGTGTGTGCCAGAGCCCTCTGCCCCAGGCCTGCGTGAGGAGGGGAGCCGGTAAGCTGCCCCGCTTGGTCTGYACGTGATGTGGGGAAGCAGTACTGAGTGCGTGCCAGAAATAGACCCTCTCTGTGTCCTGGGGCTCCTGCTCTGCCCCTGCACCGCAGGGAGCAGGCGGGGGGAAGTTGTACACACTGTCTGTGCTGCAACGAGTCATTCGTATTCTTGTTGGTAAAGAGACAGGCTGCCTAAATTGCTGATAGTGTTAGTAGAAAATGTGTTTAGTAAATGGCTTTGTTGTTGTAGCCCCCTTAATGACCTTTCAGGTGGAGGAGAGTCACTGATTAATTCCTATAAACTCTGTATGAGTTAGCAAATATGGACCAACTTACTGCCTGCAGGGCAGTACATGGCGATATATTATGTACTGTGATACTGGTTTTATAACTTTGTTTTTAGAAACAATTTTTAAAGCCTTTTCTTATGTCTGGTGAGAGAACAGAGAGTAAAGYGAGGGGAGTACTGGGCATGGCCTTCCTCAAGGGGAGGCAATATTTCGTACGCATTCCTCCTGACCACCTACTCATTTGCTGCCTTTTTCCCAGCCCAGCTAATAGTCATGCTCTGGTTGCCACTGCAGAATTCCGTAATCGTAAGGAAAGTTGCAGTTATTTGGGAACTTTATCAGAGCTGTTTCTCAGCCAGCACAAAGGTCACTTCACCTGGCACCGTCCCCACGTGACGTTGCCCCGCGTGCCTCGGAAGCGGCACCTGCAGAGGGAGCAGAAGCCCCGGCAGAGCGCAGGGCCTGCTGACCTGCCCTGGCAGCACGCGGCAGCGCCCGGTGCTGGTCACGGGCTCTTCCCTTTGTGGAGCCTCCTCACCCTTCAGGTGTGAAATGAGGATTAGCGMATCCGTGCACATCGGTGTTCAGGTTTTGTGGAGCTGAACAAAGGAGAATTCACACTCTGATCCTTATGCTAACAAGGGCAAGCGTTCTTTTCTGGAACATAAAGATTATGCAAAAAGTGTGTGACTAAAGCCCCGGGTAGTTCTGTATGGCATGTATGAATATTTATAACATTTTAGGAACCTGGGTTAGGAATGGATTAGAAGATAATGTGCTGGCCTGCTGCCACTGTTCCAGGCTCGGTAAAACTTGAAAGGGTTTTGTTGTGTATATACAGCCCGCTCCTAGGAGCAGGGGCTCTGCTATTATGCAGTTGGTTCTGTTTCAGAAAGAGCCATATTTAGGTCTGTGTGGCTTTTCAGGAATGGCCGTTCTTAGAACAGGGAGTAAGCAGAGGTTAATTTTTGCAGGCATTAACTTGAGGTAATCCTCTATGTGAAGAAAAAAGAGTTAAGGAGCTGGCAGTTAGATTTCTGTGTGAACATTTTCTCTTTGCACAGTGTTTCCAGTTTCCTTGAATCAAAAGGACAGAATCCAAATTTCCAGCTTACCTGCATGAGTCAGGGAGGAAATACTTGCTATTATTCTGTCCCACTGCCACCTTTCAGAGATCTCTCTCTGGCATTTCTGTTAGAAACTACAGCAGAAGTTGCAAAAAGCACCAAGAAGGGAGCTCTTTGAGAAACGAGTGTCCCCATTAGGTTGGGATGCCCTCCGCTGACCGCAGCTTTACTCTGTACTCCACCTTAGCACCCACTTCCTCATTCCTTGCATTGCATCATTGCCACTCCTCAGGAACAAGCATGGGAATTGGCGATTCCTATTCTTCAGGAACAGGCAGAGTAACCTACAGTGAGGACTTCAGTCAAATGGAGGAAGCCAGGCAATTCGGCTCCTGGCAGGAAACCAAGGAGTTCATGGCCGCTTCTGTTGCCTTGCCTGGAGTAGCCTATGCAGGGCGAAGTTTGGAAATAGTGAGAACTTTAGTAATCCTCGTTGCACATATCACTGGTCTGTCAGTGCAGTACAGCAGTACAGTACAGCCACACAGTGCCTACCCTGAATGCTATGGTTGTGGGCTTTTTTTCAAAACATTTTTTCCACATAAAGAAAATAAAAAGTGTAGTGCATCTGTGGAAGAGCTGGTTTGGACAAATTGAATCCTTCACCTGAGAAACTCAATATTAAACCAGTCAAACACAGTGGCTAGAGTCTTTCTCCAAAGATCACTGTGAAATAAGGCTTCAAAAACTAAAATTTTACAGATATGAAAAGTTAGGGTGTGTATTGAGAACCCTTTCAGAAAACACATCAGGCAATACCAGCCATCCTCATAAAAATGAAGTGTCCTTAGAAACTAATTCTTTTAAGGTAGTCACTCCTGGAACTTCATGAGATCAATCAGTCTCACTCAGTCTGGTGATGTCTCTTGGAGATAGTTGTTTTAGTCGAGCACTTTTGAAATAGTTTTGAGTCAAAATAGCAGTATCACTGGTAACAGTGAGAGCCAAGTACATATGAATGCATAGAGTTATGAAACATTCATGTTTTGATGTTTATATTTTGAGGTTCATATTGTTTGGGTGAGACTTGAAGAACCAATATAGGAACATGCAGGACACTGTGTCCAGTGTGAAACGTATGCTCACTCTGGAGTATTTAAGGAGTTCAGCTGTAGCCAATGGGATTTACTAACACAACGACTGACACGCTTAGTGTTTAGCAGGTAGGCGCTAAGATAACACATAGGAAAGATAAGTGCCTTCTGCCAGATGAGTTCCTAAGAAAATTTGTCAAGTAATAATGGCTTGAAGAGGTATGAAAATTAGTATAGTACATAAGCAACTCATTTACCATCACTGAAATGGCAGATCTCATGACAATGTTTTATTTCTAAAATCATTTTCCCATAATCATGTATTAATTTTTGGAGCATTAGGTTTCCCTGTAAGGAATATGTCATTCCACTGTTTGTACCTTGCTACTCTGGCAGAGTGTTTCAGCAAGGTGGGAGGCAGCCTGGCGAGGGCTGTCGTGTTGGGATGTGTGGGAAGTGCTGGACCATGTGAAACACGCTGGAACAAACTGCAGGCCCTGGGAGGTATAGCCCTTCTCCCCTCTCCTTTTTCTTCATCTAAGCAAAAGAAAATGTAACAAAACTTGTGTTTATAACAGTGATTGGATCAAATTCCCTAGCCAAGAGTTTGACTGAAGTTTCAGTTTATTTGATATTAGGCAGAATACCTTGTTGTGCCCAGCACAGGTGAGACTATTACCTGCATAAAGCTAATTGCACAAACCAGTTACAGTTTTGCAGCCCGCTACTAGATCTGAAATGTTTTCCTGCACGACTTAGTTACAGTCATGCTAAAACCTTCGCTTTGAGCTTATTTCTGTTCTTAGAAGTCCTTGTGATATGGCATCCGATTTATCAGAGCAAATGTGTTCATCATTATTTGCTTCTTCACTGAGTGAATGTTGCTTTCTCTATGGAAGAGCAAGCACAGCCGAGAAGGACCAAAATGACGTCTGCTTTTGGGAGGAATTGCCAGTAGTTTTTTCCATGAAAAATGAATCCCTTTTTCATGTTGAGCTGGACACCCGTGTGCAGGGTGTCCCATACAGTCAGTCGGGTCTGCAGGATGAAACGTGTCATCGGGGCAGTTCCAGGCATGCAGCTGTGACCTGAGCATGTATACCTGGGGGGAATCGGTGAACGTGGAACCTCACGCGGTCGTTCCTGCGGTCACTTTGCAGCGCGGCTGCGTTTTGAACTCAAGTTGCTGTGGAACAGGAAAGCTCTTTAATTGCTGAGCATGTTCTAGAAGTGCCCTTGCTGTTAGGAACGGGTGGACTTAAAATGAAAATATGCGTATGCTCCAAGCTGTTGTACCTGCTATTCCTTTTACTTTGTTAAGGTAGGAAGATGGTGTAAAAGAAGTGCGTTTTAAGGGGCTGGTTTTCATTTTTAGTTGAGACCTTATACAGCATCCAAACAAGGAAATGGGTCCCTGAGTGCGTATAAATTACACTCATGCTCATTTTATGCCTGTGTAAATGAAAACCATACCCTGCATGTGAGGGTACCAGCACTAAAATTGTATTTTCATTCATATGATTGTTTTTATCAGTGTAGACCTTCGTACTCAGCAGYGTTGGGTGCTTGTTTCAATGTGATGCAATGCAGTTCTTCTCTGATCGCTTCCCGTCTGTTCTTTCCAGCGTATGATTGCCAACACTGTCAGGACGGTGAAGTTCTGCCGAAGCCAACCTTTCAGTAAGTGTATCACAGCACCTGCATGGTCAGCAGCACTGCCCTCCGTAGCGACAGAAAACACAACTAACCCTGTGCGTCACACAATCGAAAAGCCTGTTCCCAAGGAATCTGCTCCGTTTGGGACAATATTGCACAGGGTGAAATACCCTTTAGGGTTCCCTCATGAGCCCTTTCTTGTCAGGGAACGTGGAGGAGCTAAATGTCCGTGAGCGTTTGACACGGCCGCCCYGTGAGAACAGCTTGGCAGGAGCCGCTGGCTTGGGAGGGGGTGCGGTGAGGCCGGCGGGCGGGACGGTCGCCCGTGCGGGGCTCGCTTGCGTGAGCCTCCCTCCCCTGGGGAGGCCGGCGGGCGGCGTGACRCGTGTGCGTGACGGAGCCGCGGGAGGCCGGGACCTTCCCACCGGGCTGTGGCTTCAGTTGTGAGAACCTCCCTGGCCGTGTGGGGTGGCCGACGAACACGATCAAACAGGCCTGCTCGGTGGGTCCCACCCTGCCTCCTGCCTCCTGCCCTCAGTGCCTCCTTCCTTCCTTCTGCCTCCCAGCAGCCACCTCCTTTCTCTGAAAGGAAGGATTGAATAAATAGGACACAGACATATTTTTATAAAAATAATGTCTTTCCATGTGGATCAAAGCTTAGCTGTAGAATATCACACTTAATAGAGCTTTTATTTTGTTGGTTGTTTCCACATTTTTCTGGCTATGTATTTTTTAATTATATTAAGTGAAACTTGCAGGCATAAATGACTTAGAAATCAAAGTAGATTTTCACTGTGTGTGAAATAAAAACAATTAGTGACCAGATGGATTATAGCTAAGACCTATGCTAACTTCTGTGTGTACACAGGTATATAATATATATACATATGTGTATGTATATGTGCTGCAGTGTTTTCCCTTAAGGGAAGTTTGTTAAGTACCAAACCACATTTTATTACCTTGTAAGCTGTTTGCTGCAGAGTTGAAGATGCTCAGATCTGAGCTGTTCTTTCATAATTGCTGTGGGAGTTAAAATGTAGTTAAATAATGTAAATAGATATTAACATCTGAGGCTTGAACTGGGCCACTAACTAAAGTGTTGCAAGTACTTAATGATGAATTAGAAATAGGATTATTTCATGAAAGGAGGCTTAAATCTGTTATACAGTCTTGTACATGTGTGAATGCTCCTAGTTTAGAAGCAGATGGGAAGCTTTAACTCAATAGTTAGCTACATAATTTATAGCTTTTGACTGGTAAGGTGATGTATAAAGCCTCACCCAAGGGCCATCAACTTGAGTGAAGGTAGCCACGGATATCTGGGAAAAAAAGTTAATTTGTAGGGGAAGTAACCAGAAAGATTATCAAACACAGAGGCAAGAACGAGATTTCTAAACATTTTCTGTTCAGCGCGCCGGGATACGGTGTTTCCTGTGACAGCTTGTGAAGAGYGATGCATTCTGTTCAGGCATTTGTTCCATTGAGTGTATCAATCCTACATCATTTCTCTTTCACCAGATCCTGACGCAGCCCTGGCTAATAAGAACCATCAGGATGTTCGGAGCTATGTACGGCAATTAAATGTGATTGACAACCAGAGAACTTTATCACAGATGTCGCACCGGCTAGAACCACGTCGAGCATAAACATTTGAAGCAATGATAGGAAATGATCTTTTATCCAGTCAAGGTCACTTGTTAAGAACTTCACTTCCTCTGCTACTGCACTGCCACTACAGAGATAAGCAAAAACATATTCTAAGATCTTAGGCAACGCACAATGTACCAGCCCCTCAGARAACTCTGGCTGATGAAGAATTTATACGCTGTAGCTGTAAGGGTGGCCTGTYGTGCACTGCTAATTCCTTTTAAAGTCTACTAAATGATTTCTCATAGTGAAAGTAAAAAGGCAAAAGGTAAAGTACAATAGTAAGTGAAACCTGCAGCAAAAACTCCTAACAATTCTGAAGGAAATAGTGGTTTTCTCTCTAATGAAAACTCTGCATTTTAGGATGTATTTGACAGTTCAGGACCAAAACTAGCCATCTGTTTTGCTTGCCAAGCTACTATTGACCTCAGTAGAAGATGTATGTTAGTAGGTTCTAGAGGAGTCCAAGATATAGCTCCGTTCAAAGAATGCTTAAAAGTATTTCCTTTTAAAATGCAACAGAGGATAAGAAGAAGAATTTCTAATCTCAATTATACTGCCTACTACTCCAAGCAGTGTGGCCATCTCAGAAAACTAATAGGACAGAAAATATTTTGAATGATAAATAGATTAATTGTGTTTACATTTTACTTSTTTTTTTAAACTGTGGACCAGGTTTTTATTAAATTCCATTATGAATGAATAAGGTTGTTCAAATCAAGAACACAAAAGGTAGCAAAAGACTGGTTCAAAAAGAGCACAATATGCACAAAGATCTCAAGAGAATAATTTCCTGGACATGAAAACCTTAAGCATCAGCTATAAATAATTGTGGCTGTTTAACACACATTTTCTGGTCTTAAGCATTTACAAATATCTTAATTTTCAGCCAATTGTTTTGCACTTTCAATAGACTGTAAATAAAAGTTAAATCATTATGTTCTAGAATATTTATTTATGTAATAGCTATTGTGCCAAAATAATTATGTTTTATTTATTTTACTTAGCATGTAATGGAGGTGCAGCTTTTGTCTTTATAGTTTGTGTGCATTTCACATGTAGGAGTTGTATGATGCAAGTTTGCTGTAAATAACCTGCTGCAGTACCTTATTAAATGTAATTGCCACAGAGGTTTAGTCACGGGCCTTCTTGTCCTTTCAGCYTCATTGCGGCATGAATGCTCACGCTGTGAGCCGGCTGGTAGAGCAAAGCTCGTGCTGGGCCGGGCCGCGACAGCGCGCGAGCCCCATCCACCCTGAGCCCGCRCGGGCCCGCGAGCGCAGTCAGGTCCTCCCTGTGGCAGGGGTGAGTGCCCGGCAGTGACATAACCCTGTCACTGTTTAACTTGCTAAGTAGGCTCCSTGTCCTGCTAGGTAGTGGTGGAAAGAACACAAATTGGCAAGATTTAAAAGCAGAAAAGATGTATTCCTGCTTGCAGTTACCTGATCAGATCGTCCTGCTCATTCTCTAATGACCACTGCAGCCTTAGCTTGGATAGGATTTCACCTCCCCTTCTCTTAACTGATGTTGAGACTTTGGCTAATGTGGCACTCAGGAGGAACTCCATTGCTTTTGCCTTCTGTCACCCCAGGGAAATATGGAGACCATGAGAGGGGGTGATTGAGCACRTGCTCTTGCCCTCCAAGGTCACAGGTCTTGGCCTGGGTATTCCATGGGATAGCACTGCTGCTCTGCGGGCCTTCGTGGTGGCCAGGTAAGTGCCAAGGGGTATTTCTGTGGCCAGGTCATCCCTGTGGCATTCGCAGCAGCTCCACTCTGAGTCGCTGGATGCCATAGAACTGATGAAGCAGATGCTGGAAGTGGTAACTATTATCTCATCATTAAGCTGGGCAGAGAACCTCATTGGCGTTACCTGCGTTTCTCCTCAGAGGTACGGGATGCTTGTCTTGGATTTGACAATTGCAGGATTCTGCAGGGTCAGTATTCACTTTGAAGGTTTTATTTATTTTACCTAAAAAATAATTTMATCCTTTTAGTTGCAAGGTGAGTTCTGCAAAAGCTGAGGGCTCCCAGGAAAATGCTGACACCTTAGATGGCTGTGCATCYGTTCAGTACCTACATTCTGCAAAGGAAAGAATTACACAGCTAAGAAATATTCTGCAGGATGATGAAATTATCTATTTTAGCTTTGCTGTCTGACTAGGAGTTCARGATGATTCAGAGGAAAACCAGCCAATACCATAGAGACCAACTTGTGTCTTATTATTTCGAGTGAGAATGATTTGTTAGTTCTATCTGCACCTCTCTGGGCATATGCTTCATAGAGCCTTCTCAGATGCAGAGTCTTCCCAGAAGCAAAGCATCCAGTAGATACATGGTCAGAAATAATTCATAAGGCATTTTTATCTTTACAATCAATTTACAGCATCTGTGACTTTGTAGTTTTATTTGTTCCAGATTGGTTTCTGTTGTCTGGGCTTTCATTTATTTCGGTGTTAGCTGGTTTATAAAGCTGCCAAGTTTCAGCTTGGCTCTGCACATAGACCAATTCATCTTCTGTTCAGTGTTTTTACCCCCTTAGTTTATTCTTCTGCTCCTTAAAATCTCTAACGGCTTCACTTAACAGTTGCCCAAGAGCCTCCCTGGCGGCCCCACGGCACCTTTGCCCTGGCACTCAATGGCGTTGGCCGGCGCGCCCGGTGCTGGCCCTGGTCCTGGTACCACCGCGGCCCAGTGTGGGATCGGGGGCTGAATCCTGCCCTGCAGGAGGCTGCGCTGGTCCCTGCGGGCAGCACCCAAAGGCTCGCCCTGGGCACCCTGYTCAGCAGGGCCCAGCCACGAAGACCTGAAGGTATCGGATAAAAGAATTCCAACGTGGCTGCAGGACCCCTCGACACGGAGGGTTYGGGGCGGGGGTTGCCTCTTAAGAAAAACGCTGGCCAGGAAACACAACCTCTGCAGACCCAGGGCAAAGGGGAGACGGAGACAAAAAATAATCCTGTGTTTCAAAGAGACRGTGGCAAAACAACCTCCTAAGTACAGGAAGTTTAAATGCAATTTAGAAATCTTACAGAGTCAGTTAGAAAGTTATCAAAAGGTGTAACCTGCAGGGGTACCTAAAGAGATAAGGAATTTCACTTAAAAAAAAAAAAAAAGAAAAAATTATTTTAACAAAATGCAATGGCAGAAAATTATAAGTCTAAATTGTTAACACAGCTTCTTAGTGAGGTCAACCGCATAATATACAGAACCTTAACCTCTTCCAGCGATTTTTAAACACCTTGCYGCTTAAATAGACTACTTGTGAATTCCGAGGTATTTCTTCTGGGAGCTCTGAATGCAAATCACGAGGTAATAGTGGAGGAAAATTAAAAGATGTGCTGCTCTCATTTCATTTTTTGTCYGGGTAATAAGGAAAGCAGCACAGAGTGCGGTACGGCGAAGGGAACCGCTATCTTGAATAGCTTTTCTCTCGCTGTTCATCTGAAATGCATTACACCCTGCCTTTTCAAATACTCATAATGTTCTCTGCTGCGTTCGGCATTAAAGTTGAGCGGCGGGCGCAAGCAGCGGCTGTCACCAGAGGTCAATGTATTAGCAATCAAAGAAAATAATGACCAGATTAAAAAGTTGCCGTTAAAATTGCTAACCCAGGGACTTCTCCAGGGCTGGTCTTTGCTTCGGGCATAAACACGCCCCGGAGGTGCCGCACGCGTGGGCTGAGCAGGGCCAGGGCTCCGCTGGCAGAGCCGGGACCCCGCCAGCCAAGAGCTCCCCGCTCGCAGCCCTGCTCCGGCTGCCGGCCCCGCCGTGGCCACTGCTCGCCGGCCCCGTGTCCCCTGGGGGCAGGGGGTGACAGGGAACCTTGGTCACCCGCACTGTCACCTGCATGGCTGCTGCCAGGCCCACCAGGCAGCCGGAGGCCGGGTGCTGCTAAGGGGCATTTTCTTAACAGGTTTGTCAGTAAAAAATGGGGTTTTTTGGGTGTTTTTTTTTTCAATTCAAACTAATTTCAGAAAGCACCATGAGAATGCACAGGGAACGTGTTATGACTGACAGAGGCTGGGATATTTTTCTTGGAAACACCATGCTAGTAAAAATGTGACACGCYGGGGTACTGGTAAGAGGCTGACCTTTATTTCCTGGCCCTGGGCCACTAGGGTCAGCRTGACAGCGAGTGGAGCCTCTGTCACATGGCAGGGGGCAGCGAAACCGCTCTAATTTTTCCCTTTTTTTTTTTTTTTCAAATGCAGATAAGGTAGAGCAGCCATGAAAACAAAGACAGCAAGTGAACCTATCAATTAAAAACGCACTTATATTCCATGGGGGTAGTGAGGCTGGGGGCAAGAGTGGACACACGGACACCCTCAGGGACCACAGTCCATTTCTTCCCGAGCTTCTGTGAACAGCGCCGGGCCGCGCGCGCCCCGCGACCTCCTTGTTCYTGCAGCACCGCTCGCGATTCCAAGCAGTCCTTTCCCGCGAGGCCGGCGTGCCGGCAGCGAATCCGCCCRCCGGGTGCGTGGTTGCTCCATGGCCCTTCGCGGGGTGTCCCGCACGTTGCTCCCGCCCGGCCGCCCCGCCGGGTCGTGGCTGCCTCGGATGGGAGCGCGCCGGAGCCACCGCGCACTCCCCTTTGGAGCCCCCCGTTTTCCAACACTTATCCTTCCTGCCCTCGTGTTCCCCAGCTCCGGCTGCCTGCCCTGCCGCTCCTTTGTGCGGCTCCCCATTGCTCTAGAGGCTACGCCGGCTTTTGCTCCCCTGCTCCTGTCACCGCTAGCTGCTGTTTAGTCGAACAGAACTAAAGGCAGCGGGTTYGGAGCTTGGGTCCTTTGCATTGGCCCTGCTTTTCTTTCTTTGCTTTGATCACCGGTGTTCAGAGCACAGGGAAAGGCACTGACATGATATAGATAAACAGATTTATCAGGAATAATGGCTCTTCTGAGGCAGTCTAATATCACAGCCATTTYATGGCCCTCTTTTGTCTCTAGACCCATGAGAAAGAGATGTGATCTTCAATATATTGATTGGTTTCTAATGAATGTCCTCTGAATTAAGCACGCAGCAAAAGAAGAATTTGAGTGTGTAGTAAATCATTAAAAAGAGCCAATATTTTCTTTTTAGTTTGAACTGACTCTCTATCGATGGTGGCCACAATTTCCAGGACACCAGGAAAATGCCCAGGAAAGGCACCTACCCTAACCAGGTAGTCGTTAATTACTTCAAACACAGAGAAGAGCRGCCAGTGCTTCAAACGGGCTCTTGGCAGTTCTGTGTTCGCCTCTTCCGTGCGGCTGGAATTACACCTGCCTCTTCCAAGCAGTCCACGGGAGAAAGCAAGGAGGGAAATCAGTGGCCTGGTGCCTTGCCGGAGCTTGCAGGAGGGGGGATCAGAACACACACGTGGGCACAACAATAAATCACATATAACGCCCAWACCAGGAAAGCAGCGTCAAGCCATACTGCGTTTTAGAGGAAGACTTTACCAAAATTATAACAGTAAATTAAGTCTGTTGAACCACATAATTTAATATAAGATGGAGCACAAGAGCTATATATATATGTAAACATAATTTAAAATATGAAGTAAAAGGTAGCTGAGCACAGTAACTGGACTACAGCTAAGTATAATGACCAGCAGGAAAGTGTGCTGCCAGCAAAATCTTAGTAAATCATTCTCATAAAACAATCAGGAAATACGTTTCTTGATAATATATCACCATCTCACCATCTCCTTGCTAATGATATTGACATTTCTGCAGGAATTAAATGCCCTTTTTTTTTACACACATGCCAGATCAAAGGCAAACCCAGCGCACAAGCGGCAGCCTGCCAGGCCAGAAGAGGGCTGTGCACAGAGCAAGTGTTYGACCCACGCGCGGGCTGCACGAGTCACGGGAAACGCATGTCACGTACCCGGCACATGCAGGCCTTCTCTGGCACACGAGAAACTTCAAAATTCTTCTTAGGTACTCAGAATTTTACATGATAAAGGTGTAACAGATACAGTCACAGATTATTCATTTTTCTCTGATACAAAAAGCAGATGGGAAAAAAACAACAAATAAAACCCACCTTTGTGGGTCCCAGGGACGTGCAATGGGTACTAGGGGCTCTAACCTCCTTATTCCCCTGTGCAAGTCAAGAAGAATTGCTGTTAAATATAAGAACACCAAAATTCATCTGCTGGATGGAATGCATCACAGCTCTCGCCATGCGGGCACTGGGCTGTTGGTCCGTTCTGTGCTGGTGGGCAAACCCTCGCGTTGCCTTTGAGAGCTGTGGTGAAACGGGAACGCAGATCGGGCAAACCCGAAGGCAGCTCCTTGGGTTTCCGCTACACTTCCTAGAGCTGCCCGACTCCCTCTCCCGGAAAGGCGGCTCAGTTTGGCTGGTGTCACCGCCAGTCCTCTCTCCGTCGTGGACAGGACGAACGTGACAGCAGAGGGGAGGGACTGCAGCGTACCCAGCAGCCTGCTGAGCTTGAATCCGGACAGCACACGTGGCAATCACCACAAGGACGGGGATTCCGGCACGAGGAGGCCGCCCGCATCCCTGTTCCTGACCAGAACCAGACAGTGCAAACCCTAAAATCCTCTCACGTCTTCACTGCCGCTGTTGCCAAAGGGAGCTCCGTGCTCCGTCTGCCTGCAGCAGCCCGGCCCCGCTTGCTGCTCTTCGCGGGCATGTCCTGGATGTGGACACTGATCTGGTAGCAGAGGAGACGGCTGCAGCCGCTGGCACCAGCACCCAGTGGCCAAGGGCAAGGAGGCTTCACTGAGCACCCCGTGGGGCTGGGAGATGTCAAGAGACAGCAATACAAACCCTGTCAGCTTTAAAGCTGAATTCAAAGTTGCCAGAGCTGCCTTTACCCCCAACTGATTGTTGTAGCTTTGCAATAACTTTTGTTAGCTTTTACATGTTCCCTGGTTCACATGGCCTAAAGAAACCTCAGTATCATGAATTTCTCCAGAGCTAACTTGAATTTCTCAGCTGTCTAAGCAAAATTGAATTCTCTGCCTCAAAAAGGAGAAAGAAAATAATGTCATGTGCTGGGTCATTGTTTATATGCTACTGCAAGCACACTGGAAACTCCAGTTTCTGTTCTGTTCTTCCTAGCTAATTTGTTAGTTGTCATGAAAAGGGGGAAAAAAATAAAAAAGATACGCAGACTAATTAAAACTACAGAATTCACACCCAAGAAGGTGTGTGCGTTAGGAGGGCTCCAGTTTCAGCAGAGTGTCCCTCGTGGGCTGCACCATGCAGGACACTGCCAGCCGCCTCCACGCTTGCTCCGCTGTCCTCGGGAGAGCGAGCGCAGACACCTACGGCAGACACCTACGGCAGAGCAGACACCTATGGCAGACCCCTATAGCAGACACCTACGGCAGCCGCCTATGGCAGCCCCCTACGGCAGACACCTACAGTAGACACAGGGTGGTCCAACATCCTGTGGTGCAGGGCCCTGTGCTCCTGCTCGGAGAGGAAGACGCATCAACACCCTCTCCATCTACGTGTATTTCAAGGACTGCTGGGACAGTCTATTGCCTTCTACAACCTTTTAGAAGATAGAAATGGTAAATCCTAGTTCTGGGTATACACATGTGTGGAAAAAATGGTCTCAGAAAGAAGCCTCTGAATGCAAGTGCACTGCTCTCTGAAGCAATACCTATGAATCATATGATTTATTATTTAAATACATTTTAAAATCATTTGACTAATCAGCAGTTGCCTCAGACCGGAAGGATAAGCACGTTAGTCACCGCATTAAAGAGACTAAATATGTGGCACCTCCGCTCCTCCGGAGCACGAGTCTCATGTGACGGCACCTCTGCTCCCCCGGAACGTGGGTCTCATGTAACCCGCGTTTGGTATTAGCTCTCTATGCTGCACCGCGGGCCTTTGCACTGCGTGTTTCTAGAGACTTCTCCGGGCTTCCCAGCACACCAGTTCACAACAAACCCCTTAGCTCAGACAGAAATTGCCCGAAATTGCCTTATCCAGAGGAAGCTGGGCGAGCTGGCCCYGCTCGGGTCCCGTTCAGCCCCTGTCCTGGCTGATTCGCCAGGGCAGCAGAGGGGAGGTCACCAGCGCCTGCTTTCTGACGCAGYGGCTTCAGGTACGTGTCAGCCCCGCTGCTTCAGGCCTGGCCAAACTCTTGCTCCCATTCATTCTTACGGCACACCAAAATAGTGTGTTTTATTTATTCCCGTTTTAACTTTTTACTAGCCCCCTCTGTGCAAAACTGTCCTATCTGGAGTAAAAGCCTCTCATCGCTGTGAGAGGGCGGTGGGTGTCCCAGCAGCCGCGTGTTCTTCGCTGTGACTCCTCTCGACACCGTCCYTCCTGGGGATGTGCAGTTAACGCCCGGGAGTAAGGGCGATGCCGCCTACCTCTTCCTGGTCCACCGTGCTCCAGCAGCCGTCCCCCGTGGCACAAACCGTGGGGCAGGGGCGCTCGGGGCGACCACGCTGCTCACTTGGTTGTCACTGTCCCCTGGGCAGCGACGTGAGCGCGAGCCGGGGCCGCTGCCGAGCCCCTCGCCGGGCCGCCCGGGTGTCCCGGGGCAGGCGGAGCGGAGCGGCGGGCTCGCCACCAGCCCGCGCCGCTCC
>PTEX01000034.1:4853814-4902490 GCA_003342815.1 Eudromia elegans | reverse complement strand
CCGGACTTGTCGGCGGGAGCGGCGCCGGGTCCCCGCCGGTCGGCGCCTCTCGCCGCGGCGCGGGCGGCCTCGCCGTCCCTTCCGCCAAGGGAAGTTTCGGCTCCGCTCGGTTTCGCCTCGCCCGCTGCCTCCTGCGTTGTTTGGGGCACGAGGCACCTCGGGGGGCGCCCTGGGCTGCGGCCGCCTCCGCGCCCCTGCTCCGCGCGGGGCCGGGCGGCAGTTAGCCCGGCCGGGGGGCAGTTGTTTGGCCTGGCTCGTGTCGCTGTCGCCGCGTTGCCCCCCGAGCCCCGTGGCCGGCAGCCCGCCCTTTCCGCGGCTGCTGAGAGCCGCCCACGTCCCCTCTGTTCGGCCGCACTTTTCTAAGTTTCGGTGAGGGAGCAGTCGGGAAAGCCGTGGGTCCCTCCGCTGCTTAAGTCCCAGGAGCAGGAGTAGTTGGAAAGCTCTGGGTTAACTGTTTCACTGCTTGGAAGTACCTTAGCTTTCTGTCGGGGGCATGAGGGCCCCAAGTATTTAAGGAYTCTGGTCTGGAGCTGGGAGTGCGTGGAAGGCTCCCAGTTTTCCCACCTGCAGCACGGAGTGGGTTGGGAAGGCGGAGGAGCACGGACAAGCCGGGACACGGTGGTCCCGGTCCTGGTGCCGGTCCTGGTGCCAGGCGCTGCGCTCGGCCACGCAGCCCTCCCGCGCAGCCTTGCGTGTCTGCCCTGCAGGCACCCTGGTGGGGCAAAACGTGAATGGGGCAAACAGGTCAGTATTTTGCTAAGCTGAAGTGTTTGCCCTTTAAAGTGGAGTGTTTAAACCCCTCGATCTCCAGCATTGATACAACTGCCTGTGAAAACAAAGCAATTCCTCTCCTGAAGTACCCAGGYTTCTTAGGCTTGAGCACTTGTGCTTTGGCGCTGATGCCTGTGTAAATTCCAGTAACAGTAGAAGAGTTCTGCAAAATCCTTGTGTGCAGACAGAGGATGTTGCTTGTGTGTGAGCAAGGCAGGCAGAACGTAGCTTGGAGTCTTACTGTCTCTAGCGCTGTTCTTAGATCAGATTAAGAAAGTTGGGAAACAATTTTAACTTCCTGAGAGATTGGCAGAGATGAGAGGATGTTTAGTTTGGAGGTATTCATGGAATTTGTGTGTTATCCACTTATGTTCTCTGATATGGTTAAGGGATCTTTTACTAAAAAAAGACTTCTGTTTTTGCAGTGTCTCTCATAGCTTGGGATCTCTGTCCCTTTTCTGGTTAGAAAAGGCAATATTTAACCACATAAATAAATAAATAAATATGCTGCTGCTGCAGGAATCTAGGTTGAAATCTTCAAGGACTCTAGGCCATGCCGGAATACAAAGGATGATTTGGACCTAGAAATGGTTGGTCAAAGATCTTGAAAGCAAATGAACTGTTTTGCCAAATAAGGAAACTTGGCACATTCTGCTGTGTATTTTAAGATAGCACAAGTGTAGTGTGCTACTACTTTATTGGCAATACGTTGGCAGAATGCCTTCCTCAAGGAAGCACTAATCCTGCTTTATAGAGCCTTCCAGGGAAGGGAAAGGAGTGAACTGCATAGTTGTTTCCTTTAACAAATTGTAAAACATATATTTATATTTTATAATATATTTATAGCATGAAGTAGTAGAATATTTAAAACATATTGGGTGCACACGAAGGCACACAAGACGAGCAATGCAGGTTTTAGTTTTAGAGATAGGCACTGAGGAGCTGAACCATGGGCTGAAGCTGCTTTGCAGTTAGTGCGAGGCAGTTCTTGCCCCCTGCTTTATGACTTGTGTGCAGGAAGGAATGAACCCCCTGGTTTGCAGCCTTCCTAATGCCTGCCAGACACGCCAGTACACTGAGCTTCTGTCACTGTGTTGAGCTGAGCTCGCTGTGACACTGGCCGGCAGAGTGCTGCGGGTACTCRGCATAGTAAGTGCTACCAAATGCATCCTATGTCGTTTTCCTTCTGCTGTGAAATGAACAGCTTCTAATGTCCAGCAGAAATGAGTTAGGAGGAAAAAGATCTGCAGAGAAGATAGTTATGAGCCCATGTTGATCATCAGAAATAAAATGGAAGAAGGAGAAAATTCTTCCTAAAATCCCATACAATTAATTGAAATTGAGTTACATTTTCTAATGTTCATCAGTCACAGTTACTGAAATGCCGTGTTTTTATTTCTTAGGCAACGAAGGCGGTTGATGCAGTGTTCTTTAATGCTAAGCTATAATAGCAGTTAAAAATGCAAGATTGTGTTACTAAGGAATGATAGGACTGATTACAAACTTTCAGGACACTGTATTTCTTCTATCAAAGGGAGTAGCTGTAATGGCTCTGTTCAAGGCCCAGCCAAGCAACCCTGTGGCCCGGGACTTGTCTTCTGACTACACAAATGTAAAAGTACTGCAAGCTGGTGGAAAGATGCACTTGTTTTGAATAGAAGTGCAATAATATGAAGTTTAATGAAATACAAGATATTTTTCCTTAACTATTGGTGTAAACTCAGAGTGTTAAGTATCTTTTAAAACACAGTGACAAGTTAATAACTATGTATGTAGTTGTCACCTGCAGTAGTTACTCTAAACAGTTGTTTTCTCAAGCATAACAGAGGGATTGATCTGCCTAATTGAGGATTAACTACCTTGCATCCAAAACCACGGAGTAATATTTGAACAGGTCTCTTCCCTCATCCAGAAGAGAAAGACTGKATGTCTGCCTTAGGCTGTCATTAATTACAGCTATCTGTATAAAGAGTATGCTGTGTAAATCTCGACCTTCTCTGGAAAAAAACAGGAMTCTTGAAAAATCTAGGTTAACCCCACGAATCATCCTCTAAAATGTATTACTTTATTGTGTGCCTGGGGCCATAGCATCGCCAGGTGATTCTTGTCCATGAATTGGAAGGGTGTTAAAGGAAACAGTGATATCTTCTGCAAGTGCTTGTGTACTGGGCACTCCACTGGGATTGCTTGGTGTGTTTAGGAACCAGTGAGTTCTCCAGCAGCAGGGAGGGCACAGCAGGAAGGTCCTCACTTCTGTTTAGTAAGCCTCTTGTGCGTATGTTGTACCATATTTGTAACTGTTAAGGTCAGTTTTCTGTGCAATGATAGTATAGCACCTTATGTTAGCATAACTTTCAGAAGCCAAATCATTTGCTTGTCTATATGGATAATCTGRTTCTTGGTGAATAGTGAATTCCTGAGTGAATGATAACTTAGAAAAAAATGACAGCACTTCAGAACTTTTGAATCCAGATAGTAAAGGGCAGTTATATTTGTTTCTAATGTATTTTTCTTTTTCCTTGATCTTCTGTTCCTTCTGCCATCTCCAGTGCAACTGTTAGTTCCCACTTTCCTGTSTAATCTGTGGTCTAGCCGTGGTGCGCACACTTTTGCCTGTGASTACCATTGCTCATGTGAGTAATTCTGCTGCCAGTAGTCCCTGGAGCATAACTACACAGGTGCACTAAGACTTGCAGGGTTGTGGACCTGAATTAGGAGGTCTCTGCGTTTGGAAGTTGACCCATTTCGTTTGTTGATGGTGTCGCCTGTGGTTGAGGCACTACATCCACAGCGTTACCTTGGAGTAACTGCTCGAAGGAGACACAAATAGGCTTTTGTTTCTGAAGACCAGGTAGTTAGATGGTGCTGGCAGAGCAGCAGAACGTCAAACCTGCCTTCATTATGCTCCTGACTTGCAGAAGCAACCAACTTCCTTTCTCTTGAACTCTCTTTAAAGAAAAATGTATGTGGGGCAGTCTAAATGATGACTCTGGTCTKAAATGGATACATAAAAGAGGACGGGAAGTCTAATGACAAGGTGGAAACAAGAACAAAAGGTCAGAGGAAGAGGTTAGGCACTTGTATCGCTGAAGAAGCCGGGAGAGGCTACTGGAAGAACAGACCTTATATCATGTCGCGTGGATAAACCTTATCCTGACTTGTAAAGCTGGGAAGGGAGAATATTTGTTCCCTCAGAAGTAGCCCTGTAGAGTGTTTGTCAGTTTATTGAAGGTGTCGCCTTTTTGAGAGAGGAAGCTTCATGTTAGATGGTGCATGGTCTTGACAGCGGTTGCCTGTGGCATTAAGCAGGCAATTTTTAGAAAAAGGCTCTATGGTGTTTTACACCTTATCTGAAAACATATTTTTATGTCTTTTTCTCACATTTGGAGAACAGTTGCAACCAAATGGTGGTAGAAGTTTCTAATCAAGTGATATCTCAATATTTTAATTAAATTAGCTTCGTGGCCAGCAAAGCTGGAGGAAAGTTATGTTTTTGTTAGTTTGTCTGCAGCAGGGACCAGGATAAGGCATTTTTTTTCTAGCAGGTAACGCTAGGCATATTGTGGATGCTCCAAGCTTATGGATACCGTCTTGAAAAGCCTCCTAACACCCACTTTAATTTGATGCTGTAGCTTGAGCAGTGCAGTTGGAGGTGTAATTTCCACCAGCACACCAAAATCTGTGTGCCTGTTTTATTTTATTTAAACCAGTCCATATTTCAGTGTATGCTCATAACTTTACTTGCAATTAATTGCATGTACAGTAATTTTTGCTGGTGAGTAAAGCTAGCCTAAGCTGGTGCCAGTTTGCAACTTTGAGCCTCAAGCAATCCTGTAGAAAAGTTGTGGAAAGTTCTGCAGGATCTCACATGTTCTGCAGTCCTGCTAAGAGCTTAAAGCTTTTTGATCTTTTACCACTATAAGGAAACCCCAAATTAGTCATTTAGGTGATAGTGTTTCTGCAAATTTGCTACAGGCATAAACTCTATCACTTTGAAATCTGTGAGAAGGACGTTCTGTTCCTCTGGCAGCAAACATGGAACGATCTCTTAAAACTGCCGATTCCAGTCTTGGCACTCGCTGTAAAATCTCACATATTGTTACCAAGGTAAATTACTGCGTGCTTACGCTTTGTTATAACGTGCAAACAGAACTGAGTCATTCGGAAAGAGACCTTTGCTGCGGCCAGGTTTTTCCACATCSTCGCGCGAGGCCGGGCCGTGCGCGGGGAGCGCTCGGCGCAGCTCGCGGCCCGGCGGCCGCCCGCGTGCCCGGCATTCCTGCGCTGCCGTGCGGCGGCGAGCGGCCCCCGCGTGTGCCGCGTTGGGCAGCGCCGCTCGCGAGGCGCTCGGGAGGCCTCGCTGCCACTCCAAAGAGCCGTGGAGAAACGGCCACGGCCCTTTAGCCGCTTCTCTGCTTCCCGGCTGCTCCCAACGGCTCGTGAGAACTATGTCAGTGTTTTCATGCAGTGTGATTTCTCAGACTTTCTTTTACCTCTTATGCTCCGTGAAATGCACCGTCTTTCTTAATGTATTTTTATCACAACAGGTTCCTTTTTTCGAGGATCTAAATATAGGTTAAAATRTTTGAAAAATTCACGGAATGCATGTATTAATTACAGCTTTTCTCTTCACAGATTTTGCTGTGGTATATTTTGTCATTATGAGATGTCGTCTACCAGTGCTTCATTTGTGCAAATTAGATTTGATGACTTGCAGTTTTTTGAAAACTGCGGYGGAGGGAGTTTTGGGAGTGTCTATCGAGCCCGATGGATTTCTCAGGACAAGGAGGTGGCCGTGAAAAAGCTGCTCAAAATAGAAAAAGAGGTAAGAGCTTACTAATAACTTGTGTGCTGTGAAAGGAAGGACATAAATGATTTTCTAATGTTATCCTTTCCCTAGTTAACCGAGACAGGCTATCATGGTTTTTTGTTTGTTTAATTCTGAAAATCTGTAACTGAATGTTGTTGCCGTAAAGACCTGCTGAGTGGCTCCAGCTGAGTGTTTCTCTGTTTTGAAAGGTTACTGCTTTCCTATTTCTTTACTGTCCTCCTCCTCCTTTCTTGTGAAGAAGCTCCTCTCCATAGTGAATCCCAAGGAGGAGCCATGGAGCTAGGAGCTTCCCTTTGAAACTATTGGGCGTGCTGCTAAATAGGGGTGTGAAGTGTTTGCTCTCCCTGGCCCCTTCCGTTGTGCATTGTTACCTCCAGTCTGTCAAGTCCTGTGCTTCATGTCCCTGTGTTCATTACAGGCGCACCATGTTTTGGTAGGTTCGGTTTCATCCTCACCCGCTGCAGGAGTTTTTGATCTGCGGTTCCAGGAGCTCTGAGTCGGTCACAGTTCCAGTTTTGCTCGGTCTCATCTTACAGTGAGGTTTCAGGCCAGCCATTCAACCAGTTGTCTTTTCTAGCGGTTTCCCTACA
The DNA here is from genome assembly GCA_003342815.1 of Eudromia elegans. NCBI lineage: Eukaryota > Metazoa > Chordata > Aves > Tinamiformes > Tinamidae > Eudromia > Eudromia elegans. The sequence continues at coordinate 4,896,298 of PTEX01000034.1, read as the reverse complement.
TGCCTGGAAAGATAGATGGATCATTCGGCAATGCTGGGGGAAAAGGCACAATGACCATTTGTTCTAACAGCCGTAAGAGGTTTATCTAGTAAAACTCTTGACCCTCAGCTTTGTAGAGTCCCAGCTGAGATACGGTGTCCTCACAGACCCTGTCGGTGTGCTGGTCACCACAGCAGCCCAGCGTGAGGACATGCTCCTGTAGCAGTGCACGGTGCACTTCCTGGACCCCTGCATCTTTTTGAAAGAATGTTGACAACCTGGAAGGGCAGCAGAAGTGCATGTTCCTTTTGTACAATGTCCTCGAAACGTCTTACGAATATAGGTACAAGCTGAAAGACAGCAAAAAAATCTAAGGACTGAGACACCAAGATTCTTTTGCTATTGCAGCATCTGAGGGAGTATGATTGAGTGCATCATGCTTAGTGATGTAAGTGTGTTTAATTATGGTTAATTGCTGTCTAAAATAATGTGGAAGGTTCTTGTGTTGCCTATTGAGGGTGATGGAAGACATGCACGCTCAGACCAGTGTCAATTTGAGCACTGGGGAAATTGATGTTGGGCTGCTGGTGAAGACCTAGTTGGGTTGTTTTTGAAAGAATGTGGACAAACTGGAGAGGCAGCTCCTATGATTTGCAGAACATGCTCCAGGAGGGGAGAGTGTGATGTGCAAGGCAGCTGACAGAAGGGGGCATGTTTCTTCTGTAGAGAATTGCTTGTTTTCAACCAGACTGGTCTTCATTTGCTTTTTAAATTTAAGAAAGTGGATTGTAGCTGGGAACACTTGGTGTGGGCATCTTCTCCTGAAAGTTTTCTGGGGAGCCAGCGTAGAGGCACATGGCAATGTCTTCAGTAAGACTAGCAAGATTTGCTGGAACTTGTCTATCACATTAGAGAAGAATCAAAACGTAATGAATCAAAACTTAATATAAGCTTGTTTACAAACATTGCATTTTCATATGGGAAAATGCTGGCCTTGTTTAATCTAATGTTAGAAAATTATTACAGAAATAATGTTTGGGATCTGAAGCCAGACAAATTAGAATGGGAAATAAAACACAAATTATAAGGAGTGAGAATGAGTAACGCTTGGAACAGGCTACAGAGGGAAGGAGTGAAGATGGAGAATCTGTTCCATCTCTCCATATCTTGACCCTGAGATGAGACGTCTTCTTGGACCATTGAGCTGTTGAGCTCAACAGAGCAGCTTGCTGAAATATAATGGCTTGTGATTTATTGGAGGTCGGCCTGAATGACCCAAAGGTCTTTCCTGACCTTAATGGCTGTAAGTCTGTTTACATATGCAGTATGCAGCATGTTTGTGGTTTATCGGTAATGATGTCAGTAACAAATGTTTGTGACTTAACTGTCCCTGCAGTCATGGTGAGTCAATGACTTTCCTGATAGCAATAGAAAAATAACTTGTTTGAACTATATATGCCTTTGTTTGGTTGATATTTGGACAATTTGCATTTAGTCCAGAAAACTGATTGTTATGTCTTCTGATCTCTTTGAAAGGAAGCATCCCTTTTTACTCCATGACTGATGATCTTTTGTTTCTGTTATCTGCTGAGATAATCCAAAACATTGATTAAAGTGAAAACTAGAGAGCTGGGAGAAGCTCACTCATAGGAATTTCATGCTAGCCGATTCCAAAGGCACAAGCCAAGTCAATGAGCTGCAGCATCATTCTGCAGATGCATCATATCTGGGATTCATTTTATTAGGCAAACAAAAATATCTCGATAGTTCCTTCTAGCCAAGTGGTTATGTTCTGACATGTAAAATGGAACGATCCTACTTCTGGCAAAGAGCAGCATATCATACTGAAAGATATACTCAAATTTTTTTGAAAGGGTATATCCCAGGATGCTTTCTTGAAGGAGTCTTTAAAGACATCTGCAAGGCATTAACTTTTATTGAGAGGCAGTAAAATCTGACTGTGCAAGAGAAGGTGTATGCTATGTGAATGAATACAGCTAAATAGGTGCATTGAGAAGAACTGTTCTGCAAGGCCTTCATTGGAACATCAGATATGATGATCAGATATGAAGGCCTACTCTGGGAATTGCTGGCAGTTCTGTTGACCTGCTGACTTGAACAGGTGGCCACCTGAAAGAAATGGTACAGCCTGTTGTTTTATGCCTTGCCCCGTTGCCTTTTTCACTGAGTGCCTCTGCCTCCCTCAGTGGTCGGTACAAGTCTGAAGCCCACGTTATTGGCCGTTGCTCACTCGTGAAGGAAGGGCTTTTGATAACTGTTTCTCAGCAGCTGCTCTCTGATCAAGAGTATGATGTTCTTGCAGTTAATTGTTGGTAGGATTTAGCCTGAATTTTTAATTTCATTTTAATATGAGTGCTCTTCAGTAGTAGTGCTTGATGGACAGCAGCAATGGATCCAATTTGCTTGCTTCAGCTCTTAAAACCACCATACCTTTGTACAGGATCATTTAGTTTTATGCATTAAAGCTGTTCCCTGATTGCTTTCAAGCACTGCTGGTGGTTTGTGTGAACTGCAGTTCAGAGGTGGAGGGTGGTAGAGAAAAGCCAGGGAAATGTAAGCAGAATCTTACTGGAAAGTGATTCTGATAAATCAACAGCCACTTGTGGATAAAAAATGTTGAGTACTGTTAACTGTATGTGCTCTGTGCAGTCATGTCTCTAGAATGTGTCTGAGTTTTTATGAGACAGGAATTGGACATGTTTCCTCTGGTTTTGGTGCTGTATCGGTGGAGGTCTGGCTACCATGGAAATTAATTTCATACTGTCATGTTTTCTTGCATGTGCTATATATGCAATAAGCTTTAGGGGATTGTTAAACTGCTTTGTAAAACTTTTCATATGGAAAATAGTGCAGCTTGCTCATATTTTTCTTTTGCGATCTGCTTGGGGCAGGGAGTGCCGGAGTTGACACAAGTAGTCGTGTCTGTAGCTTCCAAACTGGCTGGGTTAACTCGATCACATGCGTGTGACTGGGCTTACCTCCCTCGTGCATGCGTCTTGAAGAAGTATGTGGTAATTTGAACGTGGGTCATAGGAGTAAGGACCGGGAATGACTTTCAAGAGTAACGAGAGGAAAACAACACAGCGGAATAAAGCACAGCAAACCAAACCGAAATTGATACTTAACCTAGACAGGGCTAAAAATAGGTGATGTTCTCTTTGCTTGCAGTTTATAGCTACGAAGGGTGCTTGGGTGCCAGCCTTGAATGACTCTGTTCTGGGAACTGGCCATACTGAAGGGGAATTTTGTGCTGTTTTAGTAGATCTTTCCAGGAGCTTTGACTCCCTTCCCTCTTTCATTTTTGAATCAGCAAGTGTTTAAAGAGGTACAAGATAACCTCTATTGGGAACCGTCTAGGTGTGCTTGCTTCTGCCTGGGAGCAGAGGGAGAGACAAGCCCCGTGGTTCTCAACTTGTCCTCCTTTGCTACATGTAGTTTGCTAGTGGATTGTGAAAGATGGCCGTGAGCATGTGGTATATAACAATATATAACGTGTACAGATCTGAATATATGAACTTTTCAAAGACAGCTGCACCTATATTTGAAAATTATAAAGATTTTTTTATAGTCAATATCTGTAGACTTTGTGGTCTCATGAGAATCCTTCCATTCCATTCTTTCATGTTTATTGAAAGAAATATCTCTGAATCTTGTTAACAACTGTAAGGAAAAAAAATGCTATATGTACTATGCCAAAGATGTGTCTTAAAGGGTCTGTGTTCTGGTTTTCCAATGAAGATATTTTGAATTTTTAATGTGTTTGCTTTTCATATTTTGGCTTAAAAAGAAAAGGGAAAGGACCTAGCGTGCTTCTTGAGGTGCTCGCTGGAGGGAACTTGATACTACCACCAGTCTGTGGCAGTTGTAAAGATGGGGCTGGATGCTCAGACTGCTCCACATGCTATATGTCACAAAGTAAGTTGTCGTGGGTAGGACAGAGACTTCTACAACAAATCTCTGACTGGCCCTGCTTTTGAGGTTACCCTTCTCTTGGGTAATCTCACTTTCTTCAGGGTTTTTGTTTGTTGGAGGACTTTATTTTGAAAATTGGTGTTATGTTTTTGGATGATACGAAAATCCCTGCATTAGGAGATTTCCTTATGTATGGAGCATGACTGTATGCTAAGTCTCAAGTGGAATTTGTGTTGCAACCAACATGATATCAAAAGCGCAGGGATATTTAGGAGATACCAGTCTAATGAAAGATGATATAACATTGCCAGAATAATTTCATTCTTGGGAAAAACACACACTTCTTTTTTCATTTTATCTGCATTAAAAAGTCTTTGTTCCTCTTTGTCTGAGTGCTCCCCAAGACTATTTCAAAAACATAATCACCCAGGCACAGAAACACATTTGTCTGTGTTTTGCTACAATTTGCTGTAGTGGATTATTTACTTGTGTACTCAACATATTTGTATCAAGTCTTTCATTAGATGAGTAACGTCTTTCAAAGTTGCTTCGTGTAAATAATGAGCATTTGTAGTGCAAGTTGTGTAGCTTACTGAGATGTTTTAGACCAGCTTGGTTTGAGGTCCTCCCTGGTTTGTATATACACTCCTAATTCTTTTAAATCAAGCTGATTTGGGCTTAATTTGATTGAGGAGCCAGCTTCATTGAAGCTGGAACAGACCTTCTGAAAACTATTTGATTCTTTTCCTTATTGTTTGTGTTTAAACTGGAACATGTCAGGGCTCAGCCTGGCAATCTGTGGCTTCAAAAGTTATTTTGGGTCAGTTGAGACATAGGGACAGTCAGTGTGGTCATCTTAGCTTGTAATAAATGCAGAGCAATTTCACAAGTGCTAGTGAATGTTGCTGTAGTCATTTTCAAGAAGTTATTCTACCCTTTTTTATGAGTTAAGACACCAGATTTTGTACCAATGTTGAAAAGGTTAAGAGCACATTTCCTTCTGGTTGGAGAACAGCTGTGAGTAGTAACTTCATAAACTAACTTAATAAACATGTAAATTACTAAAGTGCCATGCACCAGGTCTTGTCTGTGGCGTCTTCTCTGGAGTCCTTTAGCTGTGGTTGGTTCCTGGTAATGCTAGGCACAAACACAGTGCTTTCTGGATTTGCTTTTTCTTCTCAAGTGAATTGCCCTAACTGTGTCAGAGTGAAGCAAAGTCACCTTCGGTACGATGCCAGGCACTGCCATAACTTGGTTGATGCACGGGCGCTTGGCTGTGTGTTTGATCCCTCGTTTAGGAATATCTCTGTGAGGCATGGGGTGATTTTAGCTTATTTATCTTTATATTTGCTTTTTCAGAAAGTGCAATATCTGTAGGTGAGCAAGTCTTAACACCAGCTTTCTACAAGTTAGATGGAAAGGTGGCTTAGAAGAGGGAGAAAATCTGTCCAAAATTATCTGAAAAATACTCTTTCTATTCCTTCTGCAACCCAAAGACCCAACCCAGTTTTTATGATTTTTTATATATCTTTATGTTTCATAATTAATTTGTGTTATATGTCATCTCAAATTTATGCTGTCATTCTACTAGAAGCTTTTGTTTGACAGTGGATTGCTGGAGTTGCCATTGGTGTTTAGCCACAATTTTGTTTTTCTTTGCTATGCTTTGTATGTATACATGCATATATATATATATATATATATATATAAATAAAATATTTATTTCTCCTTTTTCTTTTTTGCATGGGCTCAAATACCCGATATTATTTATGGTTTGGAGGCAATGCTTGTTTCTCCATGCCAAAACCCTTGACATCAACTTGCAGCTCTTTTATTTCCCCTCCCACGACATTCACTGACCCTGAGCTTCTGTGGAAGTGATCAACAGCAAATTGTATTTTTGGATGTTTAAGCTGTCCTCAAGCCTCTCTGGAGAAGTCCCATAGATATAAATGAGCTCCCTTTCTCAGAGTGTTATTTTGGGCTCTTTGCAGACTCCTGCAGTTGAGGGTCTGTCAAAGTGAGCTTCATCTTTACAACTGTATAACTCTAACTTTTCTTTTAAAAAATGGAGAGAGAGTGACAAAAGTTACTATGGTTTTAAGAATAGCTTGCAATGTAGCCATAAGATTTGATTACATAGTTACTTGTTGGGAGGATTCTGTTGAGAAGAAAGAGCTCAGGGAAGAAAGCTAGGAAAGTGTGTGGTGTATATAGGCTTACTTCCTATTTTTGTATGTTACACCAACCATTTAGTCTAGAAATGCTAGACTAATGCTAGAAATGCTAGCATTTAGTCTAGAAATCAGCTTACCAGTTGGAGAAAAAGCTGGGGGCTGAGACATATATCAGGGCCCACGACCTAACAAGGTACCAAACATCATCTAGATTTCTATTCACAAGTTTTTAGCTTGTCGCCAGCATGAGTTAGCATCTGCGAGATGAAAATTTCCTTCACTGCAGTGTCAGTGAATCATATTTTACTCCTACTAATAGCTGAGAGCACGCRGGTATGGGAAGGTACCTGGCTGGGTACCACGTGGTGGGTGGATGTAGCAGGAGCTGCAGAGCAGGCGGCAAGTGGTGGCAAACACCTCGAGTCCCCGTGTGCTTGGAGGGACAGGCAGAGGGGCCGGTCTAGGTGCATGTGAGCAGCACTGAAGCTCGTTCCCATTAAGGTCAAAGGGAGTTTTAGCATAATTTATGCACAGTATTGCATGTGCAGTGGCAGGTTGCTGTTTTTGATAGTAACAAAGTTATTGTTCAGTCACACAGATATTGTTCAGTCACACAGGTGTAGCTCGTGGTAGTTTGACTGCGCAAGCAAAGGTAAAGGCCTCTGATGCTGTTTGCATGGTCTGAGTCTTGGGCCATGCGTCTCTCTGGAGCAGAGACTGTTTTCCATTCTGTGTGTTTGGAGCTGGGCACAGGGAGCCCCAATCTTTGGTTGGTACCTGCCAYGTACATCGGAGCTGTGGGATTTAGGATCTTAACAGAGCAGTAAAAACTGCCTTCCTTTTCTTGCCTTTCTCTTTATTTGACCAGSTGCATGCAAGCTGGGTCACAAAACTAGTGAAAACAAAAGTGAAAAGAGAGGATCTGTTCCAAAGCTGGGAGATGCACCAAAATCCACGTGGTTTTGATCATCAATTATGCGTCTCAGACTGTGAAGGTTATTTCACATTTACCTATTGCCACATATTAAGGTGTTGATAGAGAAAGTTTCTTTTTTAAGAGGTCTGTATAAACAGTTATAAAGAAACGCTGGGGCCTGTTTATGTTAGCTGGAGGCTGCGGGCAGCCCGGGGAGCAGCTTCTCGGTTAACCCTCACTGGTGCTCGCTCTTGCTAGTGCACCGCCGTGGCTCGGCCGCGGAGCTGCTGCTCTGACCCAGCGGCCTGCAGGCTGCCCTGCTCGTCTTCCTAACGTCTTTAACAGCTTAAGGATAGGGGAATCTTATTTGTGAGCACGTATTTGTTTACTAGACTGAGTTTCAGTAAATACTGCTGTATAATTTGCTCTTTAAAGGAGCAGTCGCCTCTGGGGAGCTGGATAAAGAAGCATGCAGACTGGGCACATATCTGCTTTTAATAATAAAAAAAATAATAAAAGGTTTTGCACAAATCATTATCTGTCAGAAACAAAGTATGAGTGGCAAGTAGATTACTGATCTGGAAACTTGTTAAGAGTATCTAGTTGCTGCACCCTTTAGTGCGTATTTGTCGCTTTTCCAGTAGAATAGGTTTTCTGTTCTTTGGAGGAAGCACAGAAGCAAATGAAGCAGCRTGCTGGTTGCATGCAGTTGGAGGAAAATAAAGCACAGAAGATACTTGTTCTCTGACCATATAATACCCTTCATTTTAGTAATGCTAGATATGTTTGAGGCAATCCTAGAAAAGAAAGAAACTTAGGGCTTATAAGTTCACATTTATGTTTTTCTTAAAGCAAGGAGGGACTCTCCTGTGATGTGTCTTTGTTTGCTGAGATGTGTGTGTCTGTGTGTGCCGGGATGCTGAGTGTCACATGAGTGCTTAGCGGAAGTCAGATAAAATCCAGAGCTCTTGAATTGCTCTTCCTTTTGGATGCTTTCTTGCAAAGACCCTGTTCAAGAGTTTGAGAGGGCACCAAAGAGGAGTGCTAGGTACAGAACTCCACTTATTACRTCTACAGACTTTGGACTTGAGCCCTTAGCTTTTGGTTTCTTGGTTGTTCACTTATTTGTGCCCAAATCTTTACTGCAGATTTTCTCTCCAAGCCGTTCCACCCTCCATCTTGCGAAGACATTGGCTGTAAATTGGGTCCTGGCACTGCATCCCAAGATTACTCTGCTCCCAYTGCAAGCTGCCTCCCCGTTAGCACTGTAATTCTAGATGGAGTACTGTGATTTTTTTCAATTCCAGTTGGGAATCAGGCTTGGTCCTGCCAGGGCAGACAAGCATGCTGCTGTTACTTAATAAATTTGAAATTTGCAGTATGAAACCTCCTGCCTTTTTATTATTGTGTTCTGTGGTATCCTGTGGAAAGGGAGAGATTCCTTGTTCTTTCCAGGCCGTTACTGAGATGAACATTCAGTAATAGCACTCACAGCGTGCTTGGCTCAAGAAATTCTTTCGGAGTAAGTGACACTTGATTCTCTAACAACATTGGCATCGGCTGCTAGCARTAGTGGCGTGTTCTTTGCCTTGAAGCTGTGACCTGAGTTCCCTTTTTGGAGAACAAAAAGCCTGCAGACCCTTTCAAAGACTAGGGCAGTTGCTTTGTTTGTCCTTTTTAAAATCTGTTTCTGTCTTTTTGCTTGGTCAGTGTTTGGAGCTGAAAAAAAAAAAAAAGTAAACATGATAGAGGGGCCAAGATCCTGCAGATAGAGCTGCTTTATAATTATATATTTGGCCACAACAGTAGAAAGAAAAATGAGAGTTCTTTCTCTTTATGTACCGTATTTCAGTTTTCCGTTAGGTTTAAATTGGCATTTTGGACTGTGTTCACTGGAACCACTGAAGAGCTTATCAGAAAAGGAAGGAAACAGAGGGAGGGAAAGAAAGATAGATTTCCAAATGACAACCTTTTGAATAGTCCAAGTTCAATCCCTAAAACAAAAAGTGGAATCTTTTTTTTTCTAAATAATGTGCTCTACAGTCTCACCTCTTATCTTGAGAAACATGAAAGAGCAAGTAAAAGAGATGACCCAAATCACAGAGTTCCTTTGAAAGAAGAAATTCAGCTGTTTTGAACACTTACAATCAAAGGAAGTGGTTTCCCTAATTACACGAACTATGTGAAAGCTCTCAGAATAGCTCTTCCACCCCAGGATTCCTTGCACTTTAGAAGTTTGCATAAAAGCTCACATGGAGAATCAGATGCAAAGTGTTTGATTCAAATTTTATTAGGCAGAAGTGAGCACACATTCATAGCTGTAGGTTTGACAGCTGCTTGGGTTTGGACCACAGTCCTGATTTTGATGGATTTCAGTCCTGTAGTTTAAAATCTTTTACTCGTCAGTCTCTCTGGTGAGACTCCCCTTTCAAGAGAAAAGTGGGAATGGAAAAAGTGGAGAAAGGAGAAAGGGATCCCTTTGTGAGCTTTCAGTTTCAGGATTCTTACCTTAATTAGAGTATTCACCGTTGTGAAAATCCATCTCTGTGTACAGCTCGCAAAAGCATGAGGAATAATAGCTCCTCTCATTTTAGAGAAGCTGTTTATCTCAAAATATTTATTTTGAAGAATTAGGATTTGAACTGTACAATTTCAGTGTAATTCTAGCATCACTGTTTAATTCAACATATAAAAATGAGTTCAGTAGTGTGAACACAGGCTGTTCAGAAGACTGTTTTTGAGCTTACAATTTTTTTTATATATACACAATAAAAAACATGCATTAGTAAATGAAGCAGTGAGTACATATGGAAAAATGCAGGAGGTCAGGAAGTTTCTAAAGGCTTAAAATCTCTGCTTCTCAACGTTTCCTATCCAAAAAAAAGTTTACTTTTTCTTTTTTATTTCTCTCTGTAGGAAATCTATTTCTCAGGCAGTTTTATTAGCTTAATAAAAAGTTAGATTTTAGGGACAATTATAAATATCCATCACAAAATTATCTGKCCTCTATGTGTTAAAGATTGGTATCTAATCTTTACCTAAGTCTAAAAATGATATTTTGTTTCCAAACCATCTGTGAACCTTGCAACAAAATATTGACTCTGAAGACATAGCAAAAAAAATTCATTAATGAATTAACAAATCAGTGAAATGAGTTATTAATAAATAATGTTTGCAAGATTTGAAATAATGTGCGAGACCAACACACTTGCTCTATACAGCAATGATTTCCAAATGATGTTTCTCTCTGAATATAAGTTAGAACAGTCCCCAGAAGAGTTTTTACAGAGCTGGAGCTTTGCTTTGTGCTGGAGCATGGAAAACTGTGGTGTATGTTTTTATGCTGCTGCCGTTCCATACCAAAGGAGGTGGTCAGAGTTTGCATCTACTTTATGCCAGTGAAATACCACAGAAATCCTGGACCGACTGTCAGTTCAGATGTCCTTCACCAATGTAATGAGTGTTGCATCCTTGTGTAATTAGTGCTATATCCCAGAACAGAAATCCAACAGTAGGCAATGGTGCTAGGATTGCACACCTTGTTAGGGCCATTCCGTTATAGCTTTTCACTTGAGGGATGGGTATGTGACATTAATGAAGAAAGAGACAGAAAGCTGACTAGATAWATGGGTTCCAACCACAGACACCTAACGAGCATGTTCGTGAGTAGCGAGCCCTGCCTTTCCCCAACGTCTCTTCTGTCTCTAGARATGTAATCCTGGATCAGAGCTCTAGAGAGCTCTATCGGGACACTGGATGAGGTGCTCTCCAAGCAAAAGAAAGTAAAACAGTGAGATGGCGTTTATCCTTCTCCTTAGTATATCCTCCTTTTGTTTACATTCTGATTAAAATTCTTTACTTAATGACAGCTGGAGGAAATGCCTCACAGTGTGAAATAGCTGGTTGAATCAGAGGAGGGACAACCAACAAACTAGATGGAGTTGCAGATGTTTTTTGCTCTGCTCCAGTTCAGAGTGGAGTTTTCATTAGCTGCAGCACCTTGCATTCTCTTTGGTTTTTGAGGAAGAGGCTGGGGGGCAGAGACTAGGTGGACACACTGCACAGAGGGACTCGAGTCCAGAAGCTGCTTTGGCCTAGTGTAATGATACAGTGTTCCAGCTTCCGCCTTCGGCGTTTCATTTATTACTGTTCCTCTGAAAGCACAAGGCGAAAGGATAGAGGAAGTAGTGCAAGTGAATTGTTTTGTAATCACATAACGGATAATCTCAGTCTCGTAACRCGCCTTTTAAACGCTCTTAATTTCCTCTGTATATGTTTGTGTATGTGAGTTAGAGAAGTTTTAGAAATGTTTTGTATGTCCCTAGTATTGGAGATTGGGAATTAATAATATACATGATACTGAGAGGCTTTCACATGGCTGTCTTTAGAGAARGTGCTCTAAGTTCAGTTGTGCTCAGTTCCACTAAAACATCGCAGCAAGCTGGAACAGTTCTCAGACTTCACATTGAGTTTGGTGTGTTTATTGATTTTGYTGTCTTTCTGGTGGGTTCTAGCCACGGAGATCATCATTTCAGCACAAACGTGGATAGAAATTGTGGTAAAGCTGGTCATTCTGTCGTAACCTGGGGAAGGCTTGGGGCAATAGTGTGCGGTTGCAGAAGAGCACGGAGGAAGACAGGCTGCTGGCTGGGCTTGGAACGCTGGGGTGGGTGGTACCAAGGCTGCACAGGTGCCGTTCGCCCTGCAGGTCTGCCTGCCGTTCACAAAGATCCAAGTCATGGCCCCAGGGTGCAGGATCTCTCTGTGATTAGCAATATCGCTCTCCAGAGACGTTCTGTAAGATTTACAGTTTCTAGGGAGTTGAGAGATACCGGTACTCAGGATGCCACTGCTTTTAATAATTTGTTTTCAGGCAGCGAACTAGGCTTTTTATAAAACTAAAAAAAATTTTAAAAACAGATTTTGTACAACAAGGATTAGAAACAAAGGAGTTCCTACTGACAAGTCTATGAAAACTAGAAAGAGGTCTAGGTAAGCGGGGGGTTCTGTGTAGTGCCTTTGTAAAAGAGAATTAAGGGGAAAGCTGAACCTATATAGTACAATATAGACTGTCTAGAACAGTAGTAGTAGGAAATGTGTTTTGTCACATTAAAAAGTTTCTTTTTTTTTTCTATTTTTCCACTTGAGTTTTTATCCTCTTAATTTATAAGACAGATGATTGTTTTATTTGATTTTTTTTTGTCTTGATAGAAAAAGAGTSATTTCCCACAGAGGCAGCCTGAAAAATCTCAAGAAAAATAAAGAAACAATTGAACTCTGTGAAGCTTGAAATTTCTGGAGTTTTGTCTAGTGTTATTTTTGACCAACTCTACCCAGTAGGGGTAGCATTTGAGCCAAGTTTTTAGTTAAAATACAGTTTACAGTGTTAGACAAAGAAGAGTAACTCTTCTGAAAAGCAGATAAGCTTATGTTTTTGCTGGTCTAAAGTAAGCTAAGCTACATGAACAGGTCTGTCTGTAAGCTAAGGAAGGTTCCTTAGTGCTTAAACCATGACAAAGAGCAAGAAGATTTGGTCAGTCATGGAAACAGCTTGGTGTTCTGGATTCACAGAGAAAGGCAATTTATTCTGACTAAATGAGAAGGAAAGAAGAGAATCTGCATTCGTCACTAGTATGTGGTAAAGCCAAAACTAGAAGGAAAACAGTTGCTAATATTCAAAGAAAACTAATAATGCACAACAGTCATAGATTCAAATTATGATTCTCCAGATTTTGTGAACTTGTGCTGTAACAGGAGCAAGTATGGGTTCGTTGATGGGGGAGTCTCACATACTGCATGAGCTTAACCAGAATGTCAGTAGCTGTCGCCTGACTTCTACCTGTATCTTGGTGACTGCTCACAGTCCCAATTTTAGTGCTGAAAGGCTTTGTGTTTCTTTGAAGTAGCTTTTCTTTGGGTAGGATGTTATTCTCTGTTTTCCTGCAGCACACCTGAATTATCTGCAGATAATTTATGAGCGAGTGTTGGAGGGGAAATAGTCTACAGAGCTCAGATAGCCTATTTGGGAATAAAAAACCCCACATGTTTCTTCTGCAGTTATAGTTAACAATATAACAGGGAGATAGTGCGTCTTGTGATGTGCTATTTTAGTGGCAGTCGACTCGGCCTACCCTGTTGAAGAAAATTTTCTGGAATTATAACAATCACTGGGATCCAAGCAGTGATTCAGCATCAAGTGCTATCTATATGATTAGCTGCAGTATGTTAGGTTTATAAAGCTTAAGGTGGGATTAAAGTGAGAACTCATCAAGAGCTTGACTATTTTTTCTTTGGTCAAATGAGAGTTTTCATGATTGAATTTGAGAAAACAGAAAGATTTAGAGGAATGGAGCAGAATCCACTGCTACAGCAGCAGCAGCTTTTACTGCTGGGAGTCTCAGTGCTAATTGCTCAGCAGAAGGTACCGTATAGTGACCTTTTCTTCTAAGTTACCCAGATCACTTAGTGTAACACCCGGTGGGCCTCAGCCTTGCTCCTCCTTGCTCTAGTTGGCTGAGTGAGGACATGACCTTTCTTGACATTATTTTCTCTGCCATTATTTTCTTTTCTGCTGCTTTTGAGCACTGGGAAGTCTGAAGAGACCCATTAGGAGGGGATTGGKTTTGCCCATCACTGTCATACCAACGTATCTTTCCAGCGAGGTTTATGTGAGATTTACAGTGACTTCGATCTCAGAAATAATTTCCTCAGATATTTTTCCATTTATTGGGTCTGGAGAGATTGAGTTGTTGAGTATTAGTCATGACTTGTGTGATAGTCATGACACCTGTGATTCTTTTTTTGTTATTTGCATGCTTGCTTGTTTGTTTTGGCTGGGGGATGGGAATAGGGAGAGCAGGGAGTCAAAAAGCTTCATGTTTCATTACTGCCTTATTTTTTAGAGATAGTTTGTTTTGTTGCTGTGTTCTACACTCAAAGCAGGTTTGCGTTCCAATTGTTTGCAGGTAAATCAGAAAATTTCCCTACATTAAGAAAAGTAATGATAGTTACTGAAAATCAATTGCTCTGTGGGAATTCAGGTATTTCAGACTGGGTGTTTAGCCCACCAGTCTACTCTTTCTACTCAACTGCTGGTATTGCTTTGCAGCTGGAGACAGCTTTTTAGTGTAAATCTGCCTGAATGAAATATTTATAATTGCACAGGACGTTGTTCATTTCTAAACTCTTAAACTTTTACAAATATTACAGTATTTTGAGGGATTTTACTGTCTTCATTCTTGGCAGGTCTTGCTTTATTAGGTACCATAATGTTAAATGTTGATAGGACTTCAAACCATGTGCTGCAAAATGCAGTGCTCCTGTGGACATCGTAAATTTCTAGTTGAAATCTCTATGAAAATGAGGTACCTGTCTGCCTTCACTGTATCCTGTTTTAGCAAATGGCAGTGTATTTGTAGCTGAAAGTGTAGCTTTCATAGTTTTAAAACCTTTTGTGTTGCAAAAAGTAGCCTTGCAAAGCTTTACCATAGATGTGCCGCTTCTCTTAGCAACTTCTCTCCTTAGGAAGCTTCTCGCTGTTAAGAGAGGAGCACGGCCCAGGCCTGCAACGGGTCCCTTTCTCCGGGGTGGGCCCCGTGCACTTGCTGTCTTTGGCCAAATGTCAGACCGTGCCAGTCTGCCCTCGGATCCCTCCTGCTAGGTAAGGCAGAAGGTCTGCTGCAGTCGCCAGGCAGCCTTTCCCTGTGGTTTGGGGAGAGAGGAGCTTGATCTCGGAGCTGAGCACACCGTCGCATCGCAGCGTTTGGACAGGGACGAGCAGAATGCGGTACTTCTAATTCAAACTAGCCTTAAAACTGCCTAAGCAGTGTGCAAAGGCCAGCATAGAAATAGCACGTTTAWAGGAGCTCATAAAACTCAGTTTTCTTTTCAAATGGTCAATATGCRAAAGATTTTACTACTAACGTGTCCTACTGTTTTCCTGGCATCTAAAAGAAATATTCATGTACATTTGCTGCTGCATAGTACATATGAAATGTTTTAAAATAAGTCACGTAAAATTGCATGAGCCTCTAACAGCACATAATAAATATATGTCCTTATTCTTCCAGTAGAATACACTGTACCATTTTAAAAGTGTCTTGGTAATGTGTTTATTTRTTTATTTATTTATAGGTTACAACTAGAAAAATGAGTGGAAGGTGTTTAAAATTAAGCATGTTTTTCTAYCACTGTATATCCAAAAATGAAAATAAAAATTGTGGTAATATAAAACTACACATTTAAAATGACAGTTGGATGATTATACAGCAATGGGAATTTATTAGATTCCTTTATATTTACACTTTAAATTTCTATAACAGCATAGGACATAATTTTGAATGCAAATTCGATGCTTTGAAACACTTGCTCAATCAAAATGCTTTTAAATACATGTTTTGTGTGTCACTGTAGATATACTTAGGAGAATTAAATTCCTTTTTTTTACAAAAGTGCTGGTGGTATCTATTGAGAATGTAATTTAACCCTCATTTTCTGTGTGGTTTATGAAACAGTACCCTTATAATATTGAATGTATGACAGTCTTCTAAGACATACCAAATGCTGACATAATTTTTACTTGTTAATGGACTATAGAAAATAGCCCTTAATTGGGACAAGTGATCCTTTAAGTGAATATTAAAGAGTTCTGAATTCACAGAAATTTAAGTAATATGTAGCCATAGTTTTAAGAAATAGGTTTGCCTTTTGAAATAGGTCATAATACATTTGTGCTGGGAGAGTGCCCACAGCACTCATCAAAGCACATGATAACTCTGCTTATTTGCAGTTAAAAGATCTCACAGAGGATTCTTTGAGCTGCAGAATCCTTTGACTTTGCCATGCTCATGGGGTTTTCCTCTTGCTTTGTTAATATCAAAGGAAATGTAATAGGTTTAACAAACATACCATTATCTGCATAATCGATGTATTTTGCTTATTAATAGCTTGCTTTCTGGGGACRCTAAAGCAAAAAAACTCTCAATTCTTTTTTTTTTTTTAATTTCTTTCTTATACAATTTATGTGAGAGCAGGCAATATCGTAAGCAAGTTCCTAAATTTTTATTTTATATCTGCTTGATTTCTTTTTTTAATGTTAAAACTGTAGTGATTGTTTATCATTCCAACTGTGCAATTCTTGTTAGAAGTTTTATATTTTATTTTAAATTCTATAAAAATCCTTCTATTTACAGAATATTGAGAGGAACATTTGTTACCAGTAATAAAATGTCTGTTGTCTAAGATTATGGCAYGATGATAATCCAAAAAGAACTAAATTGCATTTTAGGATAAACTGTTTTTATATCCTGCTCATTAAGAACTGTTTCAGTTTAGCTTTTGAAAGAGCAGAAACAACAAGGTAGTAAAAATAATTATCTGCTGTGGGTACATTCTGGCTTCTCTCAAAGCCTTAACATGGTTTAAAAAGARCCACTATGGAATTGTGTAATATTTATGTTAAAGTATATAAAGCATATGTAAATATTTTGTGGAAAAGTAGGTTTATTTCTTGACTTAATGATTTGTCTGAATGTTACATTTAGAAAGAAATCACAACCCTGTAAGATGCACATTTTCCCAGRGTTTTAGATTGTGTTTGTCTGAGGATTCTGTATATAAGAAGAATGTTTTGGGCTCATTTACCTAGAGGATGCCAGTCTGGTGTCGTCATTCAGTGTCTTCTCCTCCCAGTAATTTTGAACTAATTTGCTATGTCATTATTTGCTGTGTTTGTCAAAGACTTGAGCAATACTGATTTCTCCCCTTGCTCTTAAAATGAAGAGCCTTCCTAGAGGAGAGGGCCTCCCATAAGAGGCAAGCTTCATTAGGAGACCATCCCTTTCTAGACCTCAGTGAGTTCATAGGAAAACATGACTGAGATAGGAAAAAAGCAATAGGAAGATGTAATACTAGTGAGCACAGAATGGCTTGTGTTTTTGAGGAGCACTCTGTAAATAAAGAGTTGGGATTAAGGTATGTTAGTGTTCTGTGTCATTCTGTATGTGGGTGTCCATAGAGCAATTTTAATAACACATCAGCAGGCCTCTTCCAGCTGCCCTTTATTAGACTATAAAGCCCCACAGAGTAGCTAAATTACAACTCTCCCAAGATCATGACAATGATCAATGATCAAACCTTAATGCTACAAGACTTAGGGAAAAACACCTTTTCAAAGCAGCCTGAAGTACMTCTAAGTTATTTTAAAGTTCTCTTTAATAAATGTGGCAAGCATCTCTTTGGAAAAGGAAATAACCAAACTCTAATGCATAGTGTTTAATAAATATTAGAGGGCACTTAGGAATGGTCTATTAATTGGATTTCTTGAGGAGTTAAACATTTCTAATACTGTAATTTTGCAGAAAGCAAAGGTGCCTCTTGCTGTGCAATTAACTGGTTTACTAACGGTAGAGTTGGTTGGCTGCTCTCTGACCTGATGTTCTCACAAGGGCTTGCACTTATTTCCTGTGTTAATCTTCATATTACAGGCTCAGACCAAGGTGAAAGGACGGCAGCATTTTATGCCTTCTCCAGCGAGCCAGTGCAAAGCTACCTAGAAGAACTGGTGATTAGTGGCTCTAGGTCCAAGCAAAAAAACTTTCTGGAGGCTGAGAAACTGCCAGATGTTCTTTTTCATATCCAGCTGTGCTGGTGAAATATATTGCAAACCCAAACTCTTGATCACTTTCCATGATTAGAAGAGTGTGTAAGAACTTTATAACCTGTTTTTACTCAAAGAGAACCAAAGTAACTCAAACAGACTGAGTAGTTTGGTCTTTGCTAACTTCAGCTGAGTTGGAGCAGGGGCTCGAAGAAGAGCAGCTGCAGCGGGTACGAGGAGCTGGCCGGCACAGCCCAGCTGTGTGCAAAGTGCCTCTGTCCACGTCCTCACTGCATTTATGACTAAAATTAAGGATCTGGCCATCAGGCCTTTCCCGCGTTCCTGAGGAATGTCAAGTCAGCATCAGATGGCCATGGCCTACGTCTGCAGCAAGCGCTGACCTTGACGCTTTCCTCAGTGCTAGACTGTGGTTGCTCCTSTTGCTGTACCAAGCCTCCTGTCAGCAGAACAGCCGTGTGCTCTGTGTATTTGTGGGAATTGTCGGTGTTGGCATTGGTGTGTTGGTGTCTCTGCCCCAGGACGAGCTGCTTYCTGTTAGCAGGGTCGTGTCTAGTGCCGGTGCTCTGCTGGGAGGACCCTTCTCCTGCATCTCGAGGCAATGTAGCCTAATTGGTGCATCCTYAGTGCTGGCTGGGCCTACGTAGAATAGAAGCTCGGATTTGTGTCACTTGAGAGGGGAGGTTTGCTCTCCTTGTAACTACGACGCTGTCTGGAAAGTTCACTTGGTCCCTTAGTTTGCTGCTGGCCACACTCAAAGTTCATGTTGGCTGTTTCTGGACAGCAACTGCTGAATACAGACAAGACCTAGGGGAAGATCCTAATTTTACCTGCAGAAAATATTGAAGATAAGAGAATTTGCAGTAATGCTGTAACAGTCAGTAATTTAATTTTAATTTCTTTCCCTTGGGAAGGAAATCGAGGCTTGTTGGAGTTGTATAATGTAGGTAAACAGCTTTACCAGTGGAAGTGAGTGTGTTATTCCTAAGCCAGTGAGGCCTCAGTAATGTTCCAAATATTAATGGCCTATAGACCCGGCAGGATTTTCTCCCAAGCATTCAGGTATCTGGAGTTTAGGTATGAGTTTCTTGCTTACAGGTAATTCTAAATATACTTTTAAGTGTCTAGGAGACTTTGGAAATGCTGGTTCTTACCCTCCACTACGTAACTTGCTATCTAAAAGTTGCAATCTTTCACTGAAATAGGACACCTTGTCAAAAATGTACAAAAGCTGGAAGGATGTAGATTAACTGGTGTCTGGTTCTCTGCAAATAGAGATAGCAGCTGATCTACAGTAACTGAAAAGTGCAAGCCGTGAACGAAACGGTGTCGAAGCGCAGTCCCTAAGAACAGCAGAGTGGTTACAGCTGTTCAGAAAGGATTCCTTTAGAAGGGCTGGGCCTTAGAATTGGAGGTTTTCCCTCCATTTTTTAATATGAGCAACTTGTAGATACCTTTCCTATTTTTAGATGAAAGCTTGCTTAGGCATTTATTAAACATCAGGTTAGAATATTAAAATCAATATTTAGAAGGAACCATTAGCTGCAGTCGACATTTCTTTAGATTCCTGGAATGTGATCTTAGTGTACCGTATGCTGTAAGTAAGATAATATGAGAAAATAATTATTTTTGATGCTCTAGATGATAAAAGTATGTATGGCAGAACGCCAGCTGCAGCAAATGACGAGTCCCATTGGCTTGGTGTTGTTGCTTCGCTTGCTGTCCGTCTGCCGGTGGTGTTGGATGGATTGCCAGGCCTCGCTCTGCAGTGACACAGAGAACTGTGCTGTTCAGATGAGCTCATCACTTCGCTAAACGGATGTACCTAACTCCTGACTTGGGTAGCCAGGGACTGAGTAGGTCATGCTGCAGAAAGCTAAATGTGAGAGCTGTCAGCTCAATGGCCAGTTGAGGAGAATAYATTGCAGATATCAGCAAGTGGAGTGCTCTGTGTTTGGAAGACATGGATTTTTACGTACAATACAAGATGGCTGGAGTGTATACTCTATACTCTTGACGGAGGTAGATGGTTTGTCTGCTGATGTTTGCAGCCCAGCATTCTTATTAGGTCTCCTGTATCTCCTGGTCTCCAGTAATACTGGTGGGAATTAGAGGGCGTTTCCCTGTTTATCCCTAAAGAGGATAAAAACCTAATACAGAAATTTTTGAACCATAGAGGTCTTTGGTTTGTTAGCTCATGAAGGCAGCACGGTGAAGGAATAGGCAGTCCCCTGTGCCCTCCAGGCTACTAAAGGATTTTTGAGGGTACAGCTCATAAAACTAGTCACCTTCTGATGACAGTGTTTTACTAGCAGAGCAGGCTGAACAGCGTACAGAACTAGTGCTGCCTCAGACCTTTTATGCCTTATTACATAGCCTCGCTCTCAAAGCTAGAATCACTGTCCAAGTGGAATCTGAAGGTTTTATCTGTTTGTCCAGAGTTTCGGCAMATCTGCAGCCTGCTCAGAGGAGCAGTTTCAAATACACTGCTGGCTATTTGGCAATTGCAGGCACTCTTGCTGTTCATATTCAGTTAGACTTCACAGTGTGTGCYTGGAAAAATCCACATTTCCAGTAAACAGAAACCCTCGGCGTGTGTGCAGTACGGTCGAGCTGTGTGTGCACAGTGCGCACTAGCAACCTGAARCCCCAGACTCCCCGAGCCCATAGTACTGTGTGCACAAAAACATCCACCTCTCTGGGAAATTCTGGAGAGGACTACAGCAACTCTGCCAAAAATCCCAGGACTGTTCCTGCACAAAATTTTCCAAGGCCTGCAGTTTTCCAAAGACATAAACTCCCACATCTGTGTCTTGGCAATGAAAGGATAGTCTGATTTCTCTCCTTTGCCCCCTAGCCTCCTGACATGCTACGTATTCATCATCTGCAAAACTGTCTCAAGAGGCTTCCAAATGTCAAGCATTTGTGGACTGACTTTTCTAGATATGCATGTACACGCACGTATATCTATATGTGCCTGGGTCTAAAATACACTGTTTTAGTAAATGCTCCATTCTTGGCTGTCTAACTTTTTGTCTAATGTTTTTTTGTTGCTGTTGTTTCTGAACAGGCAGAAATACTCAGTGTGCTCAGTCACAAAAACATCATTCAGTTCTATGGAGCTGTCATTGAACCTCCAAATTATGGCATTGTTACAGGTAAGGATTGTTATTTGACCTTTTGTTTGACTCTGTAATAACTCCAATGTTATAAGGTATTGGCTCTACTCAATTTCAGTATTTTGCTAATTGCTGTGGCCCTTCTTGAATGTTAGAGCCCTCAGCACCACCTACGTCAATGTGAATGGGAATGCTGGAAGTGGGAGTCATGCTAGCAACAAAATTTGTACCTACACAGAGGCAACTGCAGGCATTCTTCTTAAAGCACAAATTCAGCACTCCTTTAAATAGTATCTTTCACTGGGTTCCCTTACCATGGTCTGTAAATTGTTTTTCCATTTTAATTGACATCTGATAAAGAAGTCAAGGCTTTTAGGATATGAAACTAAAAGACCAAAGGTCTGCTCAGAGCAAAGTGTCCCATGAGTTCTACATGTCTGGGAAATCTGAGGATTTATAGGATGAACTTCCCAARTGCAGGCAAAGCATTGCTGCACTGGCCAGGCTCTCTCAGTATCATCCATATCAGTAGACAGGAGTCTCCAGGAGTTTCTGCTGAAGGGGAACTGTTCTGGATCATGGGCTGGAGAAGGCACAGCTTCTCATCAGCTGCAGAAGWCCCTCAGATGGTGGCCAGAACCTGTGAAAAGTCAGTTATTTCTACCTGTCTTCTAGGGCTCAGAGAGTCAAAGTGGCTGGTGGTGTGTGGGGGTAGGAGCATATCTGAGATACTAAACCATTGAGAGCAGCTGAAGTCTGATTTATGGGCATGAAAATACCAGCGTATGGTGGTCAGGGTGTTAAAGCCACTTCACAGATTCCAGAGGTGCATGGAGGATGACCTCGAGCTAGGTGCTAGGAGGCTGCATGGGTGATAGCATGTTGAACAGGATTCTGAATATCTTCTTGGGGCAATGACAATAATAGAAAATGAATAAATAAAATAATATAATCAATTGCAATATAAGGAAAATAAGTGTAAACCAGAAACCAGACTAGCAAAACAAATATGTAATCAACAGCTGAGAATGATGCCTGCATCAGAAAGGCCTCAGTTTAAGCTTGCAGAAGGTCAGTATTCGGAGATCATTTGACCAGCTTGCCAGTCACAGGACAGAAAGCGGCCAAAGTAGTTCATTATGTCATTGGGAACACGGACATCTTTAACCATCAGTGAGAAGAGTCTCTTCTAAGTAGTCCAGTCACTTTATTACTGAGGGAACTCTAATTTTCTCCTGGCTAGAGGAAAAAAAATGTGTGTGTGTATATACATATATGTATATATATATTTAATTCCATTGGATTCTTCCTGCAGTTTCCAAGGAGACTGGARTCTCTTTGGTTGGAATGGCACCAAGGCTATATTTCCCCAGACCATTCTCAAATGGAAGAAAAGCTACTGAGAAAAATGTTAATTGTGCTTTTGTAGAGGGATTGTCATCCTGTTGTCATTGGGAWAGTCTTTGATGCTGCAAACTCACGTTTCTGGTGAGGGAAAGGCTGAAACAAGAAGAAATTCTGAGAACTTAATGATTTCTTCAGAATGGAGGGGTCAGACATTGGGACGCTAGAAAAGCTGCCCCTGCAGGAGGGCAGGGTCTCTTAGCGGGGTGTGCGCTGGTGTGGAACTGCCCCACCATGCCTTGAACCACAAACGTGGATCGCGCTGTCGTGAACGTCACCGACAGCCTCGGGGAACAGCAGCGTTCGTGTCCAGCTTGCAGTCCTGCTTGTTGGCTACAGCTGCCTCCCCCCAGAGCGGTCTTGCGGCTTGTGGATCCCGCTTGGCCAGAAGCGTGGGCTGTATTCCACACGGGTAGGCTGAGTCCAAGAATTCACAACTGTTCTAGTGCAAATACCTCTTCCATTCGTGACAGAAAATTATTACCCTGTTAAAAAGTCCAAATCCGTAACTTTGTAGTAAAAACCTGTGCACAGTAGAGATATAGAAAATACACTAAAGGCTTGAGTTTTGTTGTTGGGGGTGGTTTGCCTCCAGTTACCCAGAGCGGCAGAAGGATCAGGGACCTGAGTTATCACTGACCCTGATGGATCAAATTATGCATTATAGAGGCATGCGAGATGTGCAGCCAACCTGCTCCTGAGGAATCCGTTTTTAAGACGTGGTGACATCATGTGTAAAAAAGGCATATGTTTTATTTGAGGAAATGTGCATGTCAGCAGCTYGGTGCTCTTTCTGTGACATCAGAAGCTACACTTTGGTCTTCTGCAGAGGTGCCTTTCAGTGGGAAGGTCACACTGAAATGATCCAAAACGAACTCGCTCCTTAGGGATTGTCTCCCTCTTTCATTTCATTTAGCTTCAGAATCTTCTCAGATGGCCTTTCCTAGTCTGGCCTGCAGAATCAGTCTCGCTCCAGCGTTTGCTTCCCGACACAGTAATCTCCCAGTGGCTTGGACTTTGTTGACAAAAAGTGATGTTTAATTTTTAAGCATTTACACCTTATTGGCCACATAATCATACATCATAGTGTATTATTGTTATTAACAATAATACACATGGTTAACATAATATGTATAGTTAATAATAGCTTTCCAATTCTGCACACTTTCTCAGGAACATAATAAATAGATTTGAGAGACAGGGGATGAAAACCTGGAGGTTCCTGTTTGCATCTTTGTAGTCTTCATGCTACCCGGCCCTGTGGCTGATGCCTCCAAAGCCACAGGAATTATATCACAGTAAAGTCTCTCCTCTACCCTGGCARAGAGCTGGAAGAAAATGTATCACTACCTGAACTGAATAATGACTTTCTGTTGTATTTTTGATGAAACATTAATGAATAATAAATAAATATAACTTATTTATGGCAATAAGTACACAGAAAAGGAGCTATAGCCTTTAGGCTGTTGCAGTTGAACTTGACCTGAAGCACATGGAAATCTGTTTTACTTCAATGCTTGCCCTGTGGTTTCTTCCTTTCATTTTTTTCATGAGCAAATAGTTTCATCTGCTGCTCTGTTCTTGCGTGTCCTTTAGAAATAAAAGGGAGATATCAATGGAAAATTTTAATTTCTCTTTCTACCTGCAAACTCTATTTCCTAACAGAAAGTTATATACTTAACATCTGATTTGTTTTTAAAGAAATAAAATAATTATGCTTTCTTATGCAGTGCTGTTCATGAGTGTGAAATACTTTTTCTACAGAAGCACTAATAAGGATCACATGGTACCACTGAACTGCTGCTCTGATCAGGAGTGGCAATTTCACTATTTGAATATATCAGGATTTGAAGTTATGTAAGAGTGGCGCTGTGGAGCTTTTAGTTGTTAGTTTTTTGTTAGTTAGCTTAATTTAGTTGTTAGTTTTAGTTAGGTCTATTTTCACAATTAAAAATGAGTGGGAGTAACTAGCTTGATATTGCAGCTTTCAACCCTGCAAGTGCTGGAAGTTGGGCTGGATTTTGTGTGTCACACCTACAGACACTCATGGGCCCCGAATCCCTTTGCTTGTACTGCCCTGCAGTGGGGTTCTGTAGGTGTAACTGAAAGGAGTTACAAAACAAATCCAGAAGCTTCTGGTCGTGGTTACCAAGGCATGGCTGGCTTGCTTTCTTAGCTGTGCTGACTTGTCTCAGCATGAGAGGATATAAACAAGCGAAAGTTTGTCACCATTTGGATAGAAGCGTAAAATCATAAATGAATAAATTGTTTAATAACATATGCCCATTTTTAAATAGTTTTCTTTCTAATCAGAGCTCTCCTTCCTAAGACTTAAAAACCAATCATCTCTGGAAACTTACACAGGAATTTGAAGAGCCTTGCCTGCTGCCTATTAATTTAAAGTCTGTTGTTGTATATGATTTTTTTTTTTCCCTTAACAGTAGATTGTGCCCATATTGGATCAATCAGGGCAAACTATGAATACTCCTAGCAGTATTAGTCACTAAGCCTAAATTTCAAGCATGAGGTAGACTTTTTTTTTTGTGGAATTAGCAGAATTTTCATTAGATATTTCAATTTAAGTGTGGTGTTTTAAAGTGATATATGGATTTTTCTTTTTAATTTTTTTTATAGAGTATGCATCTGCTGGCTCACTGTTTGATTACATTAATAGTAATAAAAGTGAAGAAATGGATATGGATCATATCATGACCTGGGCAACAGACATAGCTAAAGGTAAGCAGGGAGAATGGTTCAGTACCATTTTAKCCGATCTGTAAAGAGTGCAGCTGGAGATGCTTTCCCTATGATGTCAGGAAAACTCTTCTGTACTTCCCTATTCAGATTATCCAAAGAAAACACTTGTTGTTGTGCTTTTTAATATGTTCCCTGGTTACTATCTTTCTGAATCTCTTTTCATAGCCAAAATAATTTCTGGTGTAAAAGTGGCTTCTATGAGCCAGGTTTACTTCTGGTTTGCTCCTAAGTCCAAAGAATAATATTGTTGCTGTAGAATATATACTAAGTGCATAATTGTTAAGACATTTAAGGAAACCTAAGAGATTATTTTCAGTAGATGTACTGACATTGTTCATATAGTAACAGAACAAACTATTTTGTCTTTTGAATTCTCTGTGACTACACAGAGTTACTGTAAGCTACTGGTTGAACATCTCTACACCCTGTGTAAGAAAACACTTTAGACAATATGTTATGACTAGTTATGACATTAAAAAACATCAACTTGCCCATATAGAAGCTCTGAGAGATAAATGAGCTTCACTTAGTCCTTTTTACTGAAAATAAATTATGGGAGCTTTTCCTTCTGCAGCCTGTCGATATGACAGACACACATGCCAGCCTGTAATAAGGACGAGTAGTGGGAAATGGAAAATGTTATTGCTGATAAGTGCTGGCCATGCTCAGCCTCCTAACTTGATGGTTCCCTTGTTTTGTAGGAATGCACTATTTACACATGGAGGCTCCGGTTAAAGTAATCCACAGAGACCTGAAGTCCAGGAATGGTAAAGTACCTGAGCACTGCATTTGCTTTGTGAATGTCACACTGAAATCCATACCTGAGCTTTGTGAGTGTGCAGAACTGACTCCTTGGCTGCTATCAAACCAGGCAAGGTGCTGGTGAGGCATGGAAGAGCCTGTTCCCTCCTCTTGCCTCCTCCCAGGCCTAAGGCTGCCTAAGCTCACTTATGGTACCTGGCATCGTGGAGGGCYCCTTCAAGTTGTGTCTCGTTGTCTGTGATCGTATCAGTCTTACCATGTCAGAGATTGCTCAGATATTGCTCACTTCTCCTTTTTGGAAACACAGAGAGCCAAGAAAGACTAGCACAAACTAGACACAATAGACYGAACAAGGCCTGTTATTTCTTATCTGAAAACGTTGTCATCATTGTGGCCTCCTTTGAGGTTTGGCAGATGTTCATGCTTTTGAGTAATACAAACTTAGTGTGGAGCTGCACTGGTTAGATTATACCTGCAGTTGGAAAGCAGTTATGAAATTTGCTAAATATTGACTGTCACCAAAACATTAGCTATTTGTAGTGGGATAATAGGGACACCCATGATGCTGCATGGGGAGAGGACAGTAAAGAAAAGACTAATCTAGTTTCAGTTACAAGCTTTCTCCTTTTCTTTTTTTTAACTAATCTCTTGGAGCATTTGCTATTAGACATAACTGCTATTTTGGGGAAAATGGAATTAATCTACATTTTAGTCTACAAGAAATAGTTGTGCTGCCACCTTTGAAATGGTAAAAAATGAGTAAGATGTGAAAGGCTTTGAGTTCGTTCAGAGACTTGCAAGTGTTCAGCAGTTCTTCAAAGCTTCTCAAAGAACCCAGCATGGAGTCATATTTCTTGATATAGCACAAAATGTTTTACATGAAAATATATTGTGTTTGGTTTTATTAGAATTCTTGTAACATCCTGCTTTTTCTTTTTCAGTTGTTATAGCTGCTGATGGTGTTTTAAAGGTATGAATATTCTGATTATTGAGGAAGAAATGTTGCTACTTGACTTTATATTTTGATGCCCAATAAATGAAAGGTTGGTGTTCTAACATCTGTTTACTTGGGTTTGTTTTTGCTAGATCTGCGATTTTGGTGCCTCAAGGTTCCACTCCCATACAACACACATGTCATTAGTGGGTACTTTCCCGTGGATGGCCCCTGAAGTTATCCAGAGTCTCCCGGTGTCTGAAACATGTGACACGTACTCGTATGGAGTGGTGAGTGCCTGTTATTTCTCTCTGCGTGGTAGAAGAATCCCCGGGTAGGTTTGTCTTTCTGAACAACAACAACAACAACAAATGCATTTTTTTTTGTCAAGACTTGAAAATATTTTTTGACACGGCTGAGAATGATGGGAAGAACAGCTTCTTGCATATATAGTAAGATTCGTTAGTGAATCCTTATCTGATTAGATGATGGGCATGCCAGGGTGGGAATGCTGCTTTCCAGGGAGCTTTCAGCCTGTCAGACAGCTTGCAGGAGCTACCAACAACAACCATCTTGAATCTCCGCTTGTGTTTTAGTTGGACAAATGAGAAGACGTTTATATTGTGGTGAGTGTATAACAGGATGAATTGGTTAGGATATTTCCATAAAATGGAGTGTCATGTTAAAAAGTAAGCCGCTTTTTCATGCCTAATTGTTAAAAGAGCCTGCGATCATTATCTAGCAGCTGTGAGAACAGAGACTGTGCCTCTTGTGAAGGTAGAGACCTCATATGAAAGTGCAGAAAAGGCCAGCAGGGTTCTGCCATTTATCTGAAGGGGGAATAATGATTAACACTGCATCAGAATGTGAGTTTTGCAGGTCCAGTAATGTGAATTATTTCACCCAGTCCACAGTCGAACTCTAATTTGTTTTTGCTCTGCAATGTGAAACACACTAGTAATAGTCACGCTGCTCAGATTAATTGCCTGCCCTGCCCCATAGCCCTCTGTGGCAGGGAGCAGTAACAAATACATCAAAGCAAAACGGAAGGGGAGCAGGGTCATGGTTTGCATATGCATGCAGTGAACGTACGCGTTCTGTTTTGCGATGCAGCGGTGGTGACACAAGGAGGAACTCTGTCAGTACCTGTCACATATTGCTTCTCTGCCTTTTTGGTGGGTGGGAAGAGCCAGATGTGAGGGAGGCACTGCAATTATAATCTAGTGCCAATATCCATGCATAGCTAAACTGGTGACCCAATAGAAGATGACAAATTTCTTRTCAGRGAGTTATTTATAGTGCAAAAATTGAGACATGATGTGAAGTGTCTTATAAAGAAATGTTTGAAGATTTGTAACACAACTGTGTTGTCATGCTCAAAATCCTTGCTTGCTTCACTGAGCTAGGTCACAAGCAGTAAAAGGACGTAGCTGACAAATGTAAATGTTAATGTAAACTGTTATTGGAAGCAATCACATACAATCCGCTGAAGGGAAACGTTCCAGTTCCAAAAGAAAAAAAAAATCCTGGAGGAGAAATTCCAAAAATGGTCTTATAGCTCTAAGTTGTTCACACTCTTGAGGTGAATTACCTGGAAGTGAAGTTCTAGGAATACAAGAAGTTAAGAAGTTATTTAGTATGTTATCATGCCAAGTATTGCCAAAGTCTGAGGAACAAAATGTTACACTAAAGTTTATTTTTCTCCTTAAGAAAAACAAAGCTCCTTTGACAGTTCTGCTGTTAGGAGGTAAAACTCAACTAATCTGTTAAATGTGAATCAATATGAAAACTAGATTCTTAGTAGAAAGTTTTAATGTGGTTGGTTACCTGTATGTAGTGCTACTCCACTAACACAATATCTGACTCCTTTTTTATATAAGTTTGTAGGCTGGTGTGTTCTACTATGGTCACAGTGGGTGAACTGTGCCTGGAAATGCCATTGCTTTCTGAGGAGGTGCAAGGGTAGAAGTGAAGGATGATCGTGAGATGAGTATTTTGCTGATGAAATTACGGACATAGTGGGGTTGTAGAAGCAAGAAATTGTCCACTATAACTTTGAAGATCGGAATCCCCTAAAATTAGTGCTAGACTATTAGAGAATTAGCTAGATTGAAAACAAAAAATCTTAGGATATTTTTGTCTCTTTAAATGATTATCATCTGTAGAAACAAATTTTGAAGAATCCCCTTTCAAAGTGTAACGCTTGCCAGCAGCCTTTGTGCTGGAGAGACAGATCTGCTTTTCTTCAGTTAAAGTGCTGATAACAAAGAACAGAATCCTTTCAAATGTAAACTAGCGAGATGCTTGGAATAGACGTTCTGTTTGCAGTAGTCGTGGCCTTCCCTAAGTTTTCAGCTAAGTTCTTTTCCGCTATTTTTTTCCCCGCTTGACTTCTCTTTCTATGTACCTTTCTGCAGTCCTTCACATTACAAGAGCCTTTCCCAGTGGGTGTCAAAATATTTGTCACCTGTGAATTACAGCTGAARATGAGCTTGCTTCTCAGCTGAAATGAACTCCCCTCTCTTTGCAGACAGTCACATATATGTAAGAGCTAATGTTTATGTTAGTCTGACCTCCTCTCCACGAATGGCTAGAGGTCCATATATTCTTTTGAGGTTTATAGTAAATATTTTATAATACAGCCTAAGAAATGCTGAAGCTAACTGTTCTGCAAGATTTATTGTGAGACAGAGATCTTGAACTTTCCTTCAGCCAGGCGGTATTTCTATTTCCTAATCCATTTCCAAATACAAAAGCAACAGACACCAAGGGTCACAAGCAATCAGCCCAGACATTCACTCACATCAGTTACACTCTTTCTAATGTCATTGTGTTGCCCAGAAAATGATTTCTTGCTTCTCTTTCAGACAGAAAAATATATGTGGAATTATGAGATTCAAGCAAAAGTCTTTTCTGAAGAATATGTTATCCTAGCAAAATAGTTTGTAGGGCACTGCAGTGAATGTATGTATCTATACAAATGTATTTAATCAGAGACAGCGTATGTAGTGCAGCTGAAATATTTTAATGCTTACAAGAACAAAAAAGTAGAGCCATTAATTGGTTATTGGTAGCATAGAGACTGAAGCTAAATGTGGCAGCTGTTATGCTCTTAGCAATAGTTCATGCATTACTTTGGCTATGAGGACATATGTTATTTATAGAGAGAATGTTGGCCAGCACCAGGGGTTATCCCTTACTCTTTTTGAAAAGAATTATGAGATCTTTAACTTCCACTTGGATCAATGTGGAGAAAGAGTGACCTAATTTTCATGGCTAGTAGTAAGGGTAGTACCTGTGGGAGCACCACACTGCTCGTGCTGTAGTCTGCTGATTGTGGCTCTCAAGATTCATCCGTGTGCACGTTTCTACCCGTGGAAAACATTCTGAAAAGACTTGGTTAACAAAAGTTTGTTTTTTTTTTTTTTTCTTGGATTACTCATTCGGATGTGCTCTATCCTGTGTGGCACTTTGAATTGTTGTTGGCATTGCATTGAGGAGTTTTTGGGGTTTTTTTGGGTGTCATTGCACCGGTGAGAGAGTAAGAATTGAAATGCCCAGCAAGTGTGGGAGCTTCTTTTGAAGACCCTATCACCCTCATTCTCGGTTTCATATGCTGGATGAACATTCATGTGTTCATTCTTTCTATTTCAMTGTGTGCAAAGAAGAGCTTGACATCTTCAGAGACCACAGTTTCCATGCCATTATATTAAATAATCCTGCTTTCTCGCCCATCACTGTGCACAGGCTGGGTATTTCTTTGTGAGCACCTGCTGTCTGTCAGCCCCAAGGTGTTATGTGAGCAGGAAGGCAGGGGATCCTCGTCCTCCAAGGTGGGAGGGCAAGTGGGCCATGTCAGCCTCTCAATTAACATCCCCCAGCAACAGGGGACAGATTAATTTCTGAATAAGGTTGGGAGCTAGGAGGTGGTGCTGAAAGTGAACAGAGCGTGTCCTGCAGTCACACAGCCAGGAGGAAGCTACCTGCAGGTGCTGCTTCTGCTGCCACACGGCGCGGGGACGGGGAGCCCGCGGGGAATGCAGAGGATGCCCATTTGCTGCTTTTTGCAAGACTGACACATCATTCACCTTAGCTGATGATTCAGAGCAGCTGATCATTAAGATGGGATTGAAGCTCTTAAAAAACCTGATTATACTGAAATGTACACCATTGGAAGGGAAGTCTTTGTCCGGACCATTGACCTGAATGTGCAATTAACACTGGTGTTAGAACATTGCTCTACACCCCTGCAAATAAATAGACAGGTTTCTGACATCCCAATTTACTGTCTTTCATTTTTCTCATATTGCTAACGAAAAATAAAACGTTAAGAAAAATATTTTGTATCTGGTCAACTGCTCTTTTTCTCTCAAACAGCACATAATCTGGAGAGCTCGGAGCTAGTGCTGTTGGTTTAGGAAAGCAGTGATCCATAAAGGCAGTGGAAATAAATACTAAAGGTGTCATGATAAAGGAATTTAGTGCAAACTGTTCTGCCCAGGCTTGTGTGTATGAATGGAACCAGGCAGCCCTCACAATTCAGAGTCTCCTGAAAGGGGAAAAAAAAAAGCAAAACAGCAGAACAGTTGAGTTTTCCAGCTTGAGGTTCCCAGAGACATTTAAAATACATTTTATTATGTTCTTTACTTGGAAAATGTATTTGGATACTATTTTATCTGATGTGCAATCTTGAGTTTCTTCTCTGTGGTTTCCCATTACAGGCACATGGATGAAGTGGTTCTGCAAGGCTACTCAACTGAATGTTTCATTTGGTCCAAGGGCTTTGTTTTAAACTGGCAGTGCTTTATACTCCCTTTCTGTCTGAACTACATGAGAATGCAAAATTATTTCACTCTGCCACAGTTAAATTTGCTTCTTCACCAGTAGAGAGGTGGTAATAGGACTTAGAAAATTATTTTATTTTTCTTCTTCTAAAGGGAATGAGTTGAGGCAAACAGGAGAATTGAATACCTGTATGAATATATATRTTGCTTGTGCCCCAGAAAATTGTTCTTAAATCTATTTTTCCGAGATTCCTTTGCCTTTGCTGATCGGTCTACAGCTCAAGCAGAATTATTCAAATGGGCCTGTTAATGGAGCACCCTGTTCACATAACAGGCTTCAGTGCCTTTTTTTTTTCTGCTTGAGCAGTATCAGCCATTTCTGYGTTTTCCTTACAATTACTGTCATAGTTGGCCAAGATCCATTCAAAGTGATGTGGCTGGGATAAGCCTGAGTACTGACCCAAACAGTGGGGATACAGAGACTTCCTTAAAGAACTTAATGCATTTGGTCAGATATTAAGTAAATTGTCTTTTCTGTTGTGCTTGATATGTGAAGAATAAGCTTAAATGTAGATATTTGTAACAAGATATGGATGTAGATATGGATATTCTGGTAGAGAGATAAAGACAAGAGCCAGAGAAGATACAAAATGTCCTTTAATTTGATTGAATACCAATACGTGTTCTCTAAAACAAGTTAGATCTGTTGACTTACAGCCTCTAGGTGATACCAGGCTTCTTGCACAAGGTAGCTCAGAATCTCAGCTACTCTGCTACCAGCCCTGCTAAAGCATGTGAAATTAGAGGAGTTCTATCTATATCTGTAGATAGTATGTCTCTAAAGAGATTGAAGGGTAAAAATATTTTTATGTATATGCTGTATACTGTTTAGTATTATTTAGTTTAATAACATATATTTGGAAACAGTCGATTATAGTTTTACTTACAAAATACTTTTTTTTTTTGTAGGCATATCATAGGAGCAAAATACCTTTTGGATCAGATTCTGATGCAAAATTACTGAGAARCTGTAGTTGAAATCATACAGAAATATTTTTAAATGAAAAATGAAAGATATGTCCAGTTTGGGCTGAGAAGGAGAGGAGGAGTTCATTGCCTTGCCAAGGCTCAACTGCTGAATGTGAACTTTATAGTGCTCAAAGAAAGTAGAAAGCATTTCCCATGGCGCTCTCAAAGTCCCAGGTGTTAGACCCCACACAACCCAGTTTTTCATCTGTGCTTTTCTGTAGAAGAAAAAGCAGAAACATTCAAATTAATTTAGTGAGAGGATCTTGCACACAAACACTGGTCCAAGTTCCTGCAAATGGAAACTGGTCGTCTGATAATTGGATACAGGATGGTGCTGTATCAAGGTTTAATAACGTATTTAAAATACAAAGTACAGAAATAAAAATTCTTTTCTTTTTTTCTGTTCCAGGTTCTCTGGGAGATGCTAACAAGGGAGGTCCCCTTTAAAGGCTTGGAAGGATTACAAGTAGCTTGGCTTGTAGTGGAAAAAAACGAGGTAAGACTACGTTTCTACATTCAGGTACATAGATCAGAAAACAGTATTGGGGTTTTGCAAAAGACTTTTTCATCTTCTTCAAATTGAAAGTAAGTTCACGCGTATGGAAAGATTAGCAGTAGGAGCTAACACAAAGGGTCAAAGTGATGTTATTCCTCATGAATGGACCCTTTACATCTAATTGTTGCAGCTTCACGTCGTGATGCTGTAGATCAAAAATTGTACAAGTACTGTACTAGTTTCTCAGTCTCAATTGTAAAACCTAGGGGTTTGTTCTTAGTGATGAAAGAAGCCATTGCGTCCAAGGTAGGGGAACAGTTTAACTCCATCTCCTGCRTTTAGGACATCTTTTTACTGGCCGGGAGTTGATATATCTGTAAGAGACCTTCAGCTACTTCAACTTAACTCTCCCAGCAGGAGTCACTATAGTACAAGAAACTGCCGCTTAGATGAAAATTTCAAAAATAAAAGAAGAAAAAATAGTTTTAAAAAAAGAGAGAAATTACAGTTTTGCCACCTACGTTCAACACTACATTGAAGATGAGCTCCTCACTGGTATCGGCAAGGCTGTGGCATAGCTGCAAGCCTCCTCATGCAGAGTCTTTCCATTTCAAAAGCACTTCAGTGGTGTAAACACCGTTTGTACAGTGTCCCCAGCCTCGCTTTTCTTCTCCTCACAAATTGAGGCTTTCAGATAGTTGGACATGTGAGCGTACATCTGAACACATACTCCCTTCATATCAAAGACAGTAACTACATTTAAAAAACATTTAAAGTTGTGACTGTACCACACACAGACAAGCATGGAAATCCTCCACAAAGATGAAACCTCCACTATCTAGACACAGCGGCAGCTTGGGAAACATTACAATGGCGAGGCAGTGGCTGTACAATACAGACTTCTATTATTCTACATATGCTGTTTCTCAAAACGCGTCCGASTTAAATAGTAGAGTTAGGATTCCACCTCTTAGTTTAACATTTTCTGGGTGTTTTTTGCCTTTTTTCCTGGCTTTTTTTCTTCTGTTGGAGGACTGGATAATTCCAGTGGGTGTTAACATGATACACTGTTCGGTTGGAAATGTTACATTAACGAGTGAAGATTATGACTGTGGTCTTCTACAATGTTTATGTGAAGGCATGATGAGACTTTTTTCTAGTTTATGAAAAACCTCATATCAGGCTGATGAAAGAGACCCATAAAGCCTTCCATTAACAGTGTGTGTTTCCCATGCCTACYGAGGCCGTTTTGATGTAAGAGGTACAGAGTGGCATTGGGAATGCTGTACAGCAATTTAGTCATGTGATGAAACATGTCAGAGGGTACACACACATTTCCTTACAGTTTTCCAGATCAAGGAACTGCGTAAACTCCAGTGTGAACACAAAATAGTCATGACAACTATTTTACTAGTGGCAGAAGAAACCTAAGAGATGAAATTTTCAAAGGCCTCTGTTTAGCCGTTCTTGCTACTACCATCTTCTCTGGAAGGGTGCCAGGAAGCTTAGAGGGCATTAACAGTTGTTTACATAGCTCTTATTTTTTCTGGCCAAGTCTTGGAGACCATGTGCCGGGAAAGCCTTGTAAAAACCTACTTGCACTGCCTTTCTTCACAGCTGAGTAATTTTGTATGTCCTGCAGCAAGTATAAGGGCCAGGTTTTGCTCTCAATTCAGTGTGTTGACCTTAATGGGGTTGTGTATGTCCAGTCCACAATAGAATTGGACAGAAGAGAATTGAAGCCACTGTTGAGTTGGTTCCTCACTCTTTATACTGTAAATTTCACTTTAAAATCAATGTGGAATTGGGGCCAAAGTGTCACCCATTACTTTGGGTGAAGAATACCCTTTTTGCAGAGCTTGAGTCCAGTAATTGAAGTGGAATTTAATGATTCTGTATGGGTCTTTTTTGATCCTCTGCATAATTTCATAAAGTGATTTTTCATTTTGGTAGAATTTCTATATAATTGTATACTTTTTAATCTGGAAAATTATGAGCATTGAGATTACCATTGGCATGAGCTCCTAACTCAGTAGAATACTACCGAGAAATGTCATCTTAGAATATGACACTTTTGAACCTACTATGTGTGTATTACGTGACAAATAACATTGTGCACAAGTAAGGAAATGTAAATGATAATTGCAACTTACTTTTCACCTCTTGGACTAGCGAGAATTGCAGACAAGTACTGTAGTAAGACTAGCCAGTGTATTTTTAGGTTAGTGACTCAACCAAATATCAAGCATCAGTACACTTTGTTTAGGCATTGTACAAATTTCTGTGTATCTTTTGCACAGCAATCTTTTCACTTTAATACATTATTTTAATAACCAAACTCCTGCAGTGCCCTGATTGTATCTCGTGTTTCCATTTTACATCATGTTCAAATGCTTGTCCAGCAGATTTTTATTAACTCTTGTCTTGGCTGCTGTGCCTTGTGTAGCTTGTAAGGCTTTGCACGTCGTATTAGAGTAATATAATGGTAGAGCTTTCTCTGCTTTGCTTCTGAAATGCCAAGAGCAGCTGAGATCTAAAGCCTTCATGGCAAGTTGTTTTGAACAAGATGTAATATCTTTTTCTCGCTTGTTTATAGAACTGGGAACCCTTTTTCCACTTTGGCCCCTCTTACATTTGGACTCGTTCCCACTCTCCACTGAGAAACTATTTTTTATTTACATTTTTTTTTGATTCAGTATGAAACATCTGAAGTCAGTTAACTGYCTTAGTCAGAGCGGAGGGATCTCCTTATATGTGTAATGCTGGGCTAAACAGTCAGTCAGCTGGAGGGGTTGCGTATCCATGTGCGTAGACATGACAACAGATTTGCTTTTAGGCTTTCCAGTCTAGAAGGAGAGCCTTTAAAAGTCCTCGAAGACTGCCAGAGAGAATCTTGTTAATGGTTTAAAAATCTCAGTAAAGAAAACCAAACCAGGTGCTAACTAATTCTGTAGGGAGAGCAGTTCTGGCTGTATCAAGCAACTCTTTGACTTCAGTCATGAGGAAATAGTTACGAGTTCACTGCGCCCTGTGAGTGCTCTCTAAGTTCCTCCTATTCTCCGCAATGAGTTTGACCGAAAGCTCRTGGAACGTCGTGTGGGGCAGAGCTTCACTTAGCTCTCTCTAGCGCACTTTCTGTAGGCTACGTTCCAGCGGTTTGTTCTGACAGCAGTACAGTACAGCTGGATCATCCAGGTGGGAGAAAGGCAGTCAGCCAGSTTCTGCCCTACACCTGTCCTGACAAGCGTCTTGGAACACTGTGCGGGGCAGGAGCTGTCGCCAGTGTTTTGCATTTTTGCCTCCTTCTCTTCTAGCTTTCTTATGCAACTCCACAGTTGTTCCATTCCTTCTTTGTGAGTCTGTTAAAGTAGTTTTATTTCTTGGCAGTAATGTCTTTTTGATTTTTTTTTTTTTACACGTTAATCTCCAGGTATTATAATGTGTTCAAATGAAAGAACAGAGTTTTTTACTTCTGGTAATGGCTTAGATTTTATAGGAGTCTATTCTTAGCAGCTTAAAGGGAAATGTTTCCAGTAACTGATACATTCTCTCTCCCTTAGAGATTAACCATTCCAAGCAGTTGTCCCAGAAGTTTTGCAGAACTGATGCACCAATGTTGGGAAGCTGATGCAAAGGTACTGTCATCATACTACTAATATATATATAATAAAGTGGTTATACTGTAATCATATTATAATTGAGGTACTGTAGTAGACTGTTTAACCAAGAAATAGAGTAACAATGCAAGTTAAAGAAGAGCCAAACTTTTGCCTCTCTTTATCTGTTCTTAAGAGGATAAGTTAAAGGAGAAGTTAAAGTATTTACTCAGAAAGTGTTTTGTGAGTCATGGGAATAATCTTTCTTAGACTGACCTTGCTGACATCTTGTTCTACAGAAAACTAGTTGGAAAGAAACTGGATATACTAGCTTTGTTACCAAATATTGCCTTGCCTGTGAAGGTGGTTAAAAGAGAGAAGGATATTTGGGAAAATAAATTAKGCTCTTTTTCTCAAGTCAAGGGCCCAGCAAGAAATCTTGGCCCCTTTAAACTCAGAAGGAGGTTGGTTACTACTTCAGGGAGACCAAGATTAATCTCAAAATGAATTAGTGCACTTAATTAGAGCACCAGAGTGTTTTGCTAGAAGAGCAGGATGAGGAAGGAAATTTCCTTTCTCATGTTCCTTTTAGGACCAAAGGATTTTTTTCCTACAGAATAGGTGTGGAGTATTTGGAAGGCAGAGATCTATCAGCAACATGTGGTTTCCACATAGTAGTTTCAATCTTTGAAACCTGCTAGGGACCCAGACTGTAGTAGTGACTAGCAAGAGCCAGCACCCCTACGAAATGCCACAAAAACATCTACTGGAGCATCTCTGCTCTAGTTGCTGCACGTACTAGTTCTGCTCACTGTTCCCCTTGCTCCATCAAGATACGTACGGGTCCAGAAGGCTGCCCCTCTCGTGGAGAGGGAGGCATCGGCCTGTTGCGGAACAGAGGTGCCCAAACAACAGGCTGCATTCAGTCTGCTGGAGCAGTCAGCCTGGGTTTGGCCTTGTCCCTCACGGCACTTTTTCTGRTGCATGTTAAAAGATTAGACTCAGGTTAGGCTCATTTTCTTAACAGTCTGTTCTTTACCACTTCTTTGTGCAGYTTCTCTTCTGTTAAGCAATTATAAGTACTTCATTCACATGACTGAAATGGAGCAATCTCTGCTCAGATTTTTGGGCTTGTGATTGATGTATTCAAGGTCACGTGTTGGGAAGGAATCACTGCTTTAGGACTCAAGTGCCTTGATAAAAGGCGGTGTGGCCTGCCTGAGCCAAAAGACTCCTCTAAACTGCTGCACTTATAACTTACCCTTTCTGCTAGGATTAACTTTAGAGTATCAGAGTAGATACGTGACCTGGAGGTCAAGCAGGGGAGGTGAACTCAAGAATATCAGCTGCTCAAAAGCAATTGCTCCTGTATGTGCTTGGCGCCAACAGAAGGTGCGAGGAGGTGTCTGTGGGTGGCTTACCCCTCAGTGAGACCTGCTGCACCTTCACCGAGGCCAAGGAATACACGGGGAGAGCCCGACAAAGCAGCTGGAGGGCCAGACCTGCCTCACGCCATGACTTCCTAATGGCACTGAGCACAGTCGTTAGCTTTGCTTTGAATTCCCTAGAATTGTTTCCTACTTGGAGAGGAATGTCCCTAGTGCATTGCTGCAGGTGACATATACATTGGTATTCTTTGAGCAGTTTACACTGTTCTAGTTGAAACAAACAGTCCCTGTGGGTTCAGAGCATTTTACTTTAACACTTTGTCAGTAATTATTAAAGGACAATCTCAGAGACAATTAAGTATCTTAAGTACTTCCAAATGTTAAAACCCCTACCAAACAAGCTGTTTTTGCTTATTAGATAGTATTASASAGTTGCACAAACAAGACTGCCCATYGTTAATGGCTTTATTTATTTGCCTTTGTAAAACACGTGAGTGATTCTTTTTAGTTTCATCTGTTCATCCCCCCCATCTGTATCCCCCAGYGTACCAATGAAGATGATTTTAAGTTATTGGACATATGGAAAATCTGAGAATGAAGAAAACAGCAGGAAAGGAAAGGTGTATGGGTTAAGCCTGCTAGTTTTTTTGCAGGTGTACTTAATAAGAAATAGAGTGGAAGGAAACAGTGAATGTATTAGCCAGTGTTATTTCTAGAACATGTATTTTAAAGGTTTTTTTTTTTTGTATGAGACATCACAGATTAAGAAGGGAAGCAATTTTCAGAGGTGACTGATGCCTTGATATTTTAGGAATGTCTTAAAAGGAATCACTTAGGAAGCCTGATTTTCCAGAAAGTGCAGTCATCCCCTGAAAATCAGACCTTTTTTTTTTTAGCTCGCTTAGTAGGCTGGGCCTTCAGTTTCAATAATCTTCTTTTGTAGCTTTTAGCCAAGGTACCGGCCTGCACTTACAGTGCACATGCTGAATTTAAACCTGCCCTTGCCTCGGGGAGAGCAACCAACACAACCCAGAGAGCAGCGCAGGCCGGTGTCCCCCTGTCACAAGGGCAAAGCGGGTCCCTGTCAACGTGGCAGGGTGCGCGGTGGTCACAGAGCACACGCGGCCACAGATGTGGAGCCTCTGCCAGCGCCGTGGGACGGCCTCGTCCGGCTGGAGTCTCCACAGCCCCTTTCCCCTGCAGATCTGCTGCCTGGTGCAGCCTGGCCCTGCTCTGTGTAGGCACCGGAGTGTGGGTTGTTGCTCCTTCCCAGTCCATCACTCGGAGCTTTCAGCCCCCCTAGGGAAGCTCTGCTTTCTGTCACCATTATCTCAGCTGCGATTGTTGCCACAGGCCAGATGGTCATGTTGGCCACGTGCCTTTGGTATTAGTTCTGCCCCCACCTGCCTGGGATGCTTCCTGAGAGAGAAAGACCAAGGAAAATTCACAGAAAGGTTCCATAAAAGAATCTCAGATGATTCTGAGGTGAGGAGGAGATGTTTGCTCTGTGTCTGCTCCACAGACAAAGCGAGGCGRTGGCTTTGGGGCCGAGCTCCATGGGCGCCTGAGCAACGGGGGCAACACCGAGCGCTCCAAAAACCAGCATAGCTCCTGCAGCTGCCCCTTCGCCTGAAATCAGGGAGATGGACCAAAAAATGACAGACAAAGCCCCCAGTTAGASACAAATAGTGCCACGTTACTGTATAAGAGAGCTTGTCTTTTTTTTGTTATACATTTGACACTTTTTCAGGCTGTTTGACATTTAAAATAAAGAAATTGTCTTTCTTTTATAATGCGGAAATCACTTGGATCTTCCTGGGAGAGACACCTCAGCATTGTTCCTAATTGTTTTCATGCTCCTAAATTAAAATGCACGTTTTAATTGCAGCATCTGTAATTTTAGCAGAAATGGTATAATTACAGGCAAGATAGAGAGAGAATGTGCATCATCCCCTTATTATGTATCTACATTTTGTTTCAACCTTTTGTCTCAACCTTGTCTGGGGTCTGTCAAACAGACTAACAGAGTCGGTGCTCTTTCAAGAAACACATTTAGCTGGGCCTTTTTCAGTTATTATTGTACTTCGTAGCTTCCTGTGAGACTAGCTACTAGGGCAGAAAATAGGGAGAAGTTTTAACAGTTCTCTGTCAATCCTGTTTGTGGTTGTCACAGCGGGGGCTAGACTGAGAGCCTGGGGACATTGTGTCCTGTGACCAGGATGGGGCCGGCTCAGAAACCAGAAACCCGAGCGTTGCTGCTGGGCCAAGACGCTCGCTCGGCATCCTGGTGGAGCCCGGACCTTCATTCCCCGGTCCTCACGAGGTGGCTCTCTGCAGTGCCCGTGTGAAAGTGCAAGGATTTTCCAGGGAGTCTTTCTCTGCAAGAAATGAAAGGCAGCCAGAAAACCATTTTTTTTCAACTTGCTTGTTCAGGCTTTAAAGAATTCAGGTAATTCACCTGTAAAAGACAGCCTGTCTAA
Source organism: Eudromia elegans (assembly GCA_003342815.1). Lineage (NCBI taxonomy): Eukaryota > Metazoa > Chordata > Aves > Tinamiformes > Tinamidae > Eudromia > Eudromia elegans. Next base: position 4,855,929 of record PTEX01000034.1, on the reverse strand, counting down.
TGACCAGTTGCTAATGGATCCAGCCATCTCTTTTAGGCAATATTCTCCTTCTTCAGCATGGAGAATCCTTATGGTTTCTGACACTACAAATGCTGATTAGTTTGGTTTTTGTTTTTTCTTTCATTGATTTCAAAGGSGAGTACCAAAGGCTTTTACTGGTAGATACAAGATGCTAAGCTAAGGCTTGGGTCCTGTTAGATTATGTCACTCTTTCCAATCTGACCTTCTTGATTTTTCAGTGGAAAGAATAAAAAAAATTGTAATTTTAGTCCTTTTGTAGGCTGCTAGACCCTCAATTTCTGAGTTGTTTTCAGACTTTTATTTGGAAAAACCCCGTAAGAGATTTTTGCATAGTAATAGTTGAATATGACTGCAAATGCTGTTGTTCTTTTTGCCTTCAGAAAAGGCCGTCTTTCAAGCAGATCATTTCAATTCTGGAATCTATGTCAAATGACAGCAATCTTCCAGACCAGTGTAACTCATTCCTGCATAACAAGGCAGAGTGGAGGTAAGTTGTCTTCCTTCTGGGATGAGATGATACAGCGTTCTTTGAAATTAGGGGAATCCTCATTTGTTTCGGAAGACTGTATGCAAGAGGAAAGACATCACCCACTGATGATGTATTATGTTTTGGGTATTTTTAGAATATAATTTACCTTGTTTTTCAGGAATGCTCAGAATGTCGTGAAACTTGTGTTAGGAGCCAACGTGATTAGCTGTACACCATGTTTGCTGGCTTAGGTGTCGTGGTATTTATGGTTTTGTGATTCACATCTTAAACCCCATTACGCATTTTCAGTCAGTAGTGTGAGAATGAAAACAACTCAGGTAAATGCACAGTATGAGGTAATATTCTCGGAAAGTAAGGACATAAGTTTATTTCAAAAGCATGATAAAAGGCAGAAAGGCCCAATTTTCAAAAGTAAAGGCAAACGGAGACTTCATTTAGGTGTCCTGCCATTTTTTGAGGGTATTTTCCATTGTGTTGTCTGTGCATGCCTGCAGTTAGCGGCAGCGCAGCCTTCAGTTTGTGCATTGTGCACCAGAATGGCTGGAGCAGGCAACTTCACCCGCGGTGCGACGATAGTGCCGAGGAGATTGSGAACGCGGCACCACTTCAGAGCAGAAGTTTGAGGCTATTTTTGCACGTGGTGAAACTTGACAGGATGTCCCCAATAATGTTTGCTGGTCGGGTAGGAAGCCTGCTGCTTCACCACACTACGCCTGTGTGTTTGGAAGAGAAAACTGCAKGCAGATCTGCAGGGGCAGGAGATTTGCACCAGGCGATCGTGCCTCAGTCTATATTAAGCAGCTCTGGCCCCTCTCCAGGTAACCTGGGAGCATAAATATTAAAAGATTCCCTGCCTGCAGGCTGTGAAAAACGTGAAGGAAGAGGGAACCAGGAGGTGGGTAAGRGATGGGGAAAACGAGACTGAAATGATTTTTTTTTTTTTTGAACGATTTTCCTCGCAAAGGTGCATCAGAAATCGATTGTTGCGAGTGGAAAAAGTGAGCTCAGGGTGGGCGGCAGCGCCCGGTCACAAGGCGGGTATAAATAGCGCCTGGCACCGCCCGTCCGCCCGCCCTGACTCAGCAGCGGGACGCGCGGCCCGGGCGGCCCCGCGCAGCCCCCGCCGCCCCGTGCGCAGCTCTGTGCGCAGCCCCGCGCGCAGCCCCGTGCGCAGCCCCGCGCGCAGCCCCGCGCGCAGCCCCCGCCGCGTGCGCTGCCGCGGGGCGCCCTCTGCTGGCGCCGCGCCGGCACTGCGCCCTGCGGCCGCCAGCGGCTCGTGCGGGGGCGCCYCTGTGTCGGAGCAAGGCAGAGCCCCTCGGGAGGGAGGAAGGAGCTCGAAGCGAGCCCGTGGCCAGGCAGCGTGAGCTGCTCGTTTGGGCATTGACTGACCGTTAAACATCTACTCTTCTACATTCTTCTTTATTTAGTGTGACCCAGGTAGCCTAAATATTTGTTGTGAAATACTTACTGTGTTGCTTTCTAAGTGTTCTCTCCTTCAAGTCTGTGCTTATTTAGAGCAATCCAGGGCACTTGATTATGATTAAGTTTCACAGATCTGCCATACCTTTAAGTTCATGTTCTGGTGGTTTTTTTTTTTTTTTTTT
>PTEX01000034.1:4790926-4853775 GCA_003342815.1 Eudromia elegans | reverse complement strand
TTCTCAAGTCACTTTTGTCATGGTAGGAAAAAATCACAATGGAAGTGATGATACTGAAATTCAATGGGAACTCCCTTTTGTCCCCATTTTGTCATATGTACGAAGAGCTGTTCTCCTTCCATCTTGTCCCCACAAGCAACTGTCTGAATGACCAAAGTAGTCTATTAGCAATATTTATATCTATTGTCAGTATATATTCAAGACACATATACACAAATACTAGTTAGTTTTTTTAATGTGTTCATCGTTTACAATAAGCCAGTATACATTCCTTGATATCACAAACTGAGATTGTTCTAGAAAAGAGAGCAGGCTCAAACTGCAGAACTGCAGAGGCAAACAAATACACCCGCCCTGCCATGTGTAATGTTGCAATGCACTTCCGTGATGAGGTGAGACTCGTTAACTGGGCAATGTACGATAGCCCGCTCTTTAATTACACAGTTTTATTACACAGTGGAATGACTTTTCAGAATGCAACTGTTTTTGCAGGCTGACCTTTATTATAAGAGAAGTTTCTGTCTAATGAAGAGAGGTAATTACAGCATGGAGCTGACTTTTGGCGTATAGAGAGCCGTGGTTGCCTGGGCTTTCCTATTGCAGAATGTTATTTAAGAGAGAGCCTTCATTTACATATTTATATATACATTAGAGAGCCGCATGTAAGCAGCTGTGATGTTGATACACAGACTAAGAAAAGCAGTGCTTGCAGCTACCCTCAGAATGCTCTTTAGCTCACCCAGTAGATTGCCTGGGATATGTTGCACCTGGCAGAAATGGGTTGTGAAAGGGGCATAAGTGCTCGGAGAGGAGCCCCTTTGGGGCCTTTTATCAAACAGCCCCTAGTTTTGTTTTGGGATGCGGTCGAAGTTCTGCCAAACACGTGCATCTGCTGGAGCAGATCTAGCTGGAGCATCCTCTGCACTGTTTTCTGGATGTTTGAAAACAAAAGTTAATTTGCTGTTCATTAGGATCTGTGACTACTTTGAGGCAGCAGAATAGTCAGCCTTGACCTTTGCCTGCCTGTATACGAGAGAGAATTTTACTTGAGATTTGAAGCGTAATTGTGAGGGGCATTTGTTCTGACCACCACATCTAACCGCTCACCCAGCATGACTTCGGTGTGAGAAATGCCCTTCCCCAGGTGGCTGATTTTTGTAGTAGAATTAAGTGTGGTGGGAGAGTTTGCAGTGCTGTTTGCTAGCTATTCCAGCTCTGAATTTTTCACTCTGCTTTTGTGAGCATTACACTCCAGCAGAGATGTCTTATTAAAGTACGAAATGCATAAGATTTTGAATATTTAAATTTTCCTCATTTACTTAAAAATAGGCCATGTGCTTTCCCACACTAATACTGGAGAAGAATAAATCACTCCACGATAGAGTAGGAGATCTACAGTGCAAAATATTCATGTTTTTTCAAATAGAAATAACTACTTTGCTGCTAGTCATTTTATTTCCTTTTTTCAAACATCACAAGAGGGAGATTTTGTTTACAGTAATGCTTCTGAAAGGAAAATGTTGCCAGTGTTTGAGCAGAAGTATTTCGGATTGCCAGATCTCAGTAATTGTCTCTAAAGTTGCCTTTATGATTCTAGACAGCAACACCAAACACCGGCATTCACCATTCTCACCATGTTAATAAGGAAATACCTGAAATTACAGTAAGGATACTAGTTGCAGATAGTACAGTCTGCCATGCAGTCACAGAAAATATTTGTTAAAACCTCCAGTAATGAGTATCTCGATACAAGTACTTAATTAACCACAAGCTAAAAATAAAAGTCTGAATTTGACCGAATTATTTTTCGGTACATGAGATACACCCGTGCATTTGTAGACTCTTGTTGAACTCTTTCCAAGAGCACGTCAGTCCATAGACACTTCTAGAAGATGCTGTCAATCAGAACACGTGTCAGAGGAAACCTTTCTGCCAAGGGAAGAATTATATGCAGTGCAGCCTATAAAGAACAGATCTAAAGCTCCGTTCAGTGCGGCCTTCACTGCCTGGGTTTGTATTTTCACACCTTTGCATGTATGATGAAAAGCAAATTAAACCAAGCAAGCAAGCTATTGCAGAGACTTGCAGTCACTTCCAGGACTGGGACATACCTTATTTTGCCCTCTTGCTCTTGTATGTGTTCTCTTCTATCTTAACATAGAGAGGCAGGAAGGTTAGAGGGAAAACTTGGCAGTACTGATTCTGTGTATGAGGAGGATGAGTCCAATAACATATGTGACCAAGTTGTGAACCTAGCAAATAGGATTCTTAGACTGCCCATATAGTGATGCTAGTGATTGTCCCATTATCACTTCTTAATACAGTTTCTTTATGGATAGTATCATGTTCATGTTTGGGGAAAAGGTGGCATTTTACTAATTTTTATTATTCTTCGACTGGAGGCATTGTGGTTATTCTCAAGTATAAACATTGCCAGCTTTTCTTAAAGCTCTGAAAGGTTTTGCATCTGGTAATTAAATGAACTGCTTGAGTTAGTATTGTACTTTTCAGCCTTTCACATTTAATTAACATTCGGGGGGAATTATGAACAATTTATATCTGTCAGGAAAAGACAAGACGTAACAAATTGTCTCCATGCAGATGTGAAATTGAGGCAACCTTAGAGAGACTAAAGAAACTGGAGCGTGATCTGAGCTTTAAAGAGCAGGAACTAAAGGAACGGGAGCGACGTTTGAGGATGTGGGAGCAGAAGTTAACCGAACAGTCCAATACTCCTGTAAGTAGACAATAATTCCACCTTTCATCTCACTTCAAAAAGCATTTGGAGCTTTGTCTGTGTAAATGTAAGGACACAACAAGGAGGTAGTGCCCCTGGGTCCCCTATTTGTTTCTTTGGGCCAATTAAAGCCTATTTTACTAAATCACTGCAAATAGTAGTACTTTTTTAAAATGTTGCCTGGTATATTAGATATACATTAGATACTAACTGTGGGTCTCATTGTGCCAAAGGCATTTAAGTAGTTTCCCATTGGTTTAATTGCAGTTCTTGGCTTTAAAAGCTGATTGTCTGAAATCAGATAACCATTGTATTCAATAAAGTCATTTTTCAACTAGAAAGTTGTTGACTTTAATGGACATAGGATTTGGTCTAAAAAGCACGAATCATTTCTTCCTGGCAGAAGAAAGTTTGAGAAATCTATTTAGATTTTTTAATCTCTTCTTTTGCTAGAGAAGGAGCAAATCTCTATTCCATGGAAAATTTGAGGTGTTAATTTGGAGCTTCATGAATAATTATAGTTAACATACTGGTACTGGCCAGTCATTAGCTGTTAGAATTGCCACATTTCAGTTAATAAATGGAATGAAAAACCTTTTCTGGATTATCTTGAATTTCTTACTGAAGTATCAGGCAGTTTTCTACTGATTGCCAGAGACAGGCCACTGGGTTAGCACCTGACTACACATATTACAACAAGTTTGTTGTTAAGAAACATACAGTATTGCCTACTTGTTTTTAAAGTACTAGCCAAAACAATCAGCAAAATGAGATTGCGGTAGCATGTCATTCCCTTATGTACGAATTTACCCTATTTATGTTATAAAGTTGATTCCAGACAGTGCCATTTACTTAAACTTGTTTTTAAGGTATAGATTATTGTCACTGTTGGAAGCTGCATGGTGTTTCAGCTGTGAACATGTATGAAATGACAAAGCATGAATGTCTCCCTATGCCAGACACTGTGTGTTCTCAGTAGATCTCTGTATGCCTGCGTTAGTGCTTGCAAACTTTCAGCAACTGAGCTATGGGCCACCATCTACCCAGTGCACAGCATGAGACCCAGCCTTAATGAACCAATCTTCTTGCGAGCAAAGCCCTAGGGTTTTTATGCTGTACTTGCTTGTCACTTCTGCAGCTCGATTAGAGCTAGCTTTGCTGAAAGAATGAAGCGTTGTGCTAAGCATGAGCTGTCTTTCTGCATAACATCAACTCTTGTATTGTGTTTAAATGCAATTTATTCCAATAGAGAAATATAGATTTGTTTTTTTCCTTAGACCCTTTTGTTGAGGGGAAAAAAAAAAGACATATTGATAGAAATTGGTTTACCCTACCAGGATCACTTTCTTCCTAGCAAAGGAAGTTCTACAGGGCACTCAATTACAACTAGAACTCCACCTTAAAGTCATAGCTGTAAATCATTTTGAAAACATCCAGTGCGTTCTTCTTGGAAGCAGTCTGAGGCTGTGGGACAGCAGCAGGAAGGGGCACTGCTTGAATTCAAGCTGCTCGGTTGCATCAGCAGTAGTAAAGACACAGCAGCTGGGGCTAATAGCACCAGTTCGGGTGCCTGCCAGGCTCATACCCAGCTCTTAGCCGACACCCAGCCCTGCTGTTTTCTCTTAGCTTGAGCTGTCATCCCTGCTGTACACTCTGCCATCATCTCTTCATTTTCCTCTGCAGCAAGAGGCCAGCAGATACTATTTAAGGTGGGGTGCAGGAGGAGAGACTCAAACCCAGTGAAAGGAGAACAGGGAAGCCCTCTTTGCCACATGATTCTCCAATGCTTTAGAGTTGATACAAGCTCCATCCTGCCATCCTGTGTGACAGGTAGATCTGCCTGGCAGGCTGCTCCTTCTCCAAGGAGCAGAGTACAGCTTTTCATGTATCAGCACGAGAGATGGATGAGAGCAATCCTTAGCAATGCTTCTGTGGTAGTAATATTTATCTCTGCTCTGGATTTGGTACTGTTTCTGCTGGATCTTACACAGCAGCCACCTTTGGGGCTGATCTGTGTAGATTTGCTTTGTGCAGATATTCAAGAGCCTTGTGCAGCACAAAGGAATCTGGAGCTTTTGGGGGGAATAAAATATGTCCAGTTCACACAGCTGTAGTGAAATAAGAGCAATTTTTTGAAAGAGGACCTGACTTTAAGAAGGGCAAGTATATTACATTGAGAGGAAGACAGTGAGCAGGACTTGAATTCCAGTGTTCACCTGCAGTGCCATGCAGCCTGCATTGGGTCATGTAAGAAAGAACTGTGACTTATAAGGAGATTGGAGATGAGAGATCACAGCCATCTGTCAAAGCCTTGGTGATCTTTATGTTGTGTGACGTAAAGGCAGAAGCTATCCCAAGTGCTCTTACTCTCCTCTATATAACAGGAGATAGCAACATGTGGAGGAAGGGAGGAGCGAGGATAACTCACAAAATGAGCCACATACAGTTTACCACCCACATTGACAAAAATTGCAAAGTATTGGCTCAGAAGTGCGTTTCAGTGGCAAACCCTGTTGTAGCTTTGTTGATTTTTAAGGGTTGCTCTTCTCCTGTGCCAGGGATGCAAAGGATGCAAAGTGAATGAAATTGCAATAGACACAAGAATTACCAGGCACTGAATTGTTGCATGCACTGGGTATTGTGTTTCTGTGGTTAGGTCTTGTTTTTAACATAGCATTTCTCTACATTAGTAGGAGCATTCGGCTTTCCTGATCTGAATAGTGCTTTGCTGGTTGTTATCATTAAGAATCGTTAGTGCTCCCCCTCTCTCCAACTTTGTAAAATTTATCTTTATTTCTTAAATGACAAGCACTAATTTTTGTTAGGACACAAACAGGAAGTGTATGTAAGTGGGGAAAACGTAGAAGAAAAGACATATTCTCATTTTTTAGTCAAAGACAATTTATCAACAAAGTGTTTTTTGCCAAGAAATGGGTGTTCCTTGAGCCCCCTGCCCACGTGGTCTCCCTGCACTGCAGGCATTCATATTATCATTGGGCGGATGGACAGGGATTTCCCTGGGGGGAAGCTGAGGGCCATGGGGAGGCTGCCCAAGCTGGCAGGCAGCCCCTCTTGCTGCCCCTGCTGCTGTCGCGACGGCTCCCAAAGCGCGGAGCTGGCCGGGCTGGAGACCCCGTCCTGCCGCCCGTGCCGTGAGGCTCGGAGCCCTCCTTTCCCCTTGAACACATGCTCCAAACTGGTCTTTGTATCCATAATACTCTGCTGTTGGTTTGGGTATTTAGAAGGCTATTGCTCTGCACTGAACTTTGGGAGCTTTTGGGGTTCTTTAGTCATAACCTGATCTATTCTACAATCCTGAAGGGTTCAATTAAGCAACTCAGACTTCAGCTGTAGCTGCACTGCACTGAGAGATAGCCTGCCTGGCTAGGAAATGTCCTAATCTGTTTTATGTTGTACAAAATGAAGGCTTGAAGAGTCTGAACCTTCTTTGATCATGAAAGCTCTGCTACCTATGGTTCTTGCCATGTAATTCAGTTACTTTGCACTTAAAACAATGACCACAGAATTAAGCTAAGTCTGTTTTAATGTGTTCTTACCTGAGCTTGATGTTTAGATTCACTAATCATTATGCTTTCTGTATTTTGCCCACTAATCTGGTGGTGTCTTTTTTCTTGATTTTTAAATTGATTCTAACTTTCACTTTTGCTCTGTCCTTTCCTCCTTTAAATAGTTTCTCTTACCTCTTGCTACAAGAATGTCTGAGGCGTCTTACTTTGAATCTAAAACAGAGGAGTCAAACAGTGCAGAGATGTCATGTCAGATCACAGCAACAAGTAACGGGGAGGTAGCTGGCATGAACCAAAGTCTGAAGGCCTTGATGATGACGGGCTTTGGGGATGTCTTCTCTCTGAACAAAGCAGGATCTGTCCTGCGTTCTGGAATGCAGATAAACATGCAAGCCAAAAAGAATTCTTCTAAAACCACCTCTATGAGAAAAGGAAAGAAAATCAACATGGCTTTGGGGTTCAGTGAATTCGACTGGTCAGATGACGATGATGATGATGATGATGATTATTTTGATGACACAGACGATAGCAGCGAATGAAATCAGTTACAGAATTAAGTCTGAAATCGTCTTTTGCAAAGCAAAACAATAAAGTGTTAGAACAAGAATCCTGTCAGTTTGGTCTGTTTAAATCATGTAAAAGAAAAAAAATGAGTTTTCCAGGCTGAGCGTGTTTGTGTATAGAAAGACATGTTGTTTCCGTTTAGATTGTGTTGACTTATTTCTACTTGGATGAAATTTGGAACTAAACTTTCAAACTAATTGAGATTATTATTATTTTAAGAACCATGATTATAGCTATAATTCTTGATGCCTGATTACAGAAACTATGGCTTGATGAATTTAAGATCTGAAAACATTGGAGGAGACTTTAATGCCTATTGTACTTCATTTTTTTTCTTTGTGTTTTTTTGTCATTTTCCTTACTACTTTTACAGTCAATCATATGAATATAATTGTACTGCCAGATTTGCTTTTCCTGTACAATCCTTTCTCTCTCTTACTATTGCAGTGAAGGGGTTTGCTGTGTTTCTCATTTAAAGTCTTTTTCAAGGCAGCATTGTGGGATGTCACAAATATGTTTCTAGGAAAAAAAACGAAGCTTGGATGAGAGAAATCGAGGGGCTAGTTAAACACAGTTTAAAAACTGAATAGCAGAAGAGTATAGATAATCCCTATTAGTCGCTGATTTGTGTAAATGTTCTCATTTCTCTTGCGTGTGTTCTTGTGTATATAATTCACTCTAGCACAGCCAATTGCAATCAGACCTCTGCATCTATTAGCAGCTATTGTGATCTAGAAGCTGATTTTCAGTTATGTTGATGTAAATCCAGGAGGCCTCATTAACTTTGATGGACTTACTCTTGTACCTGAGAGTAAAAAGTGGTGTTAGGTTATTTACAGCAAATTTTGCTTCTGTTGTATCTCTTATACCATGTGTGCCATCGTTGTGAGAGGAGGAAGAGAAGTCACAAGGATAATTCTGCTTGGGCCTGACTCCTGTGGCTCGTGAAATTCTCAGTGATGGTGGTAATGCGAGGAGTATTTGCCAGTCTCCTACTATCTGTTTTTTGCAGCTAAATCACTTGTAATGTATTGCCACTGCTGTGATGAGCTATCCTAACGGTCAGTGTGCAACAACGTGCTGCAGGAATGGCCTGCCGGACACTTACGGTGAGAGCCGTGAGCACGTTCCTCCTGGCGACCTCTTCAAAGGCGATGCAGGAGGAGGGAGGGAAACCGCCGCAAACACAGACGCAGGTTAGAAAGGAAGGCGCTGTAAAATGTTTGTCCAATGAAGAAGGGCAGCATTTCGAAAGAAAACTCTTCCTGTCTAGGTTAGCCACAGTGGGAATAAGTCATCAAAATTCCATTAACAATTACTGTAGTTGTTTTTTTAATGAAAGCTTCTGGTTTTGAGTGGCTTTTTTAATTATGGGCTTGCCTGTTACACACCTCTAMCCTACATATTATGGTGTAGTAGCAATAGATACATTAGATAACAGCAGGCCTGAAACCATGACGTGTGCGGGCGACGGAGGAGACGGTTCCTTGTCGGAGCGTTGCCGGAGTGGCGAGCAGACACCTCCGAGCCGCGAGGGCTGCGTGCGGAGGGCACCGCGTTGGGCTCAAGCTGCGGGGCAGCCGCTGCTCCGGTTAGGACTAGCTTGTTCCACTCGATCCCTCACAGGATTTGCCCCTCTAAATGCTTGATTTCTGTAGGAGATCCACATTCCACCTCCTGCCTAACCTTTGCAGTTGTAATTTAAAGGATAGAATTTTTTCTGTATCCCAAGGAGAAACTTCCTCCTTCAGTGTAGCTAATGACAGCATACTATAGTAGTGTAGTATAGGTAATTGGACCTCCAAAATAACCTGATTTGGAGGAGGAGGAGGATATGGAAGGGCAAAGAATTAAATAGAAAGTAGAGCCTATAGACTCTTATTCCAGTGCGGATTTTCATTATTTTTGTAAGTCTATGTCTGCTAACACCCACAGCAATAATGTTTTCTATCTGCCATGTTATAACCAGGAAAACTTGATGGATCTGTGTAATCTAATATGTGCACTTAAGATACGTATCAGTGTCCATAAATTATGATCCTACATATCCAGTTTAGTGTTGCACAGTTCCAACCAAGAATAAATATGATTCAAAACAATGATTAAAAAAATCTGGCCCCAGCACAAATGTTTTGCACTTTTTTAGCATCTAACACTCTCAAAGCACTTTATGCACATTTATACATGTGTGGATTTTAATTGAATTTATCAATTCACTCCGTAATTTTTGCAGGATGAAGTCCTTAACTTGTATATGATGCAGGGTTTCTTAGTTGCAAAGGCATGCATGGGCTTTCTTTCTGCAAGATATATTCAAAATGTGGTAGCTTGCTGATAGGAATTTCTGCTGGTTAGAAAAAGAATTAGTAGAAAAAGTAGAATTCCCTCCCTTTGTTCTCCTCCTTTTTTTTGGTCAAACCTAATTAAGGTGTATTAAGGAAAAAATGCAACTCTCCAAGTTGGTATTCAAAGTAGTAAAAGTCTTTGAATTGTAGATAACCTTAATAACCTTAAAGTGGTGACATGACAGACTATCCTGGTGCAATTCCCTTGTGACAGTGTTATATTTAGAATATATATTTTTATATATATATATAATGTAATACCTAGGCTGTGCTTATTTAAAAAAAAACAAAAAAAACCAAAAAAAAACAAAAAAAAAAAACCCCCTGGTTGCATCTTTATTTTCCTGTGATGCGTTTCCTAGCAGACGGCTCTAGTTCACTAGCCAGAAACCACCTGTGAGCACCGGGCTGCTGTTGGTGCCTCGGACCCGCTCATCGCGAGGTGCGCGGTGCGAACGGCCCCGGTCGGTGTGCCCGCACGGCGGCACCAGCGCCTCTCGCCCTCCCCGGCGGGTCTTGCTGTGCGGCGCCCCCCGCCCTGGCTCCCGCCGCAGCCTCCCGCGGGTGCCCGTGGCCGCGGGCAGCACCGCGGCGTGCCGGGCCGGGCGAGCGCTGCCCCGTGCCCTGAGCTGGGCGCGAGGGCTCCAGGAGCCTTCCTGGGCCTCGAACGCCTCGCGCCTCCGGGTTCCTTCCAGGTCGTGTAAGGTCCACGTTTTCTCTGCCTTGTGTAGAGTTCTGGAAGTGACCTCAGTAAAACAGTGTTGCTCTGTTGTGAGGAGAAGGGCCAGGCCTGCATTTTTCTTTTTTACCAGGCTGCTATGCTACCAGTGTTGACTTAAATAAATGGGTAGGTGCCTATGACAAGAAGGTGAGGACAGTCTTTTGGTTCAAATAAAGGTGCAAGGCGAGTGGGACCGAGACGGGATGTCCTCGCTCCCAAATGGCCCTTCAGACCTGGAGCGAAGGAAGCGGGAGGTCCCTGAGAGCCTCTGACGGGGCCGCTGGTTCCCCGGAGCAGCGCGTGTGCCGAGGCACGGCGGGGAGGTGCCGCCGCCCGGGGCGAGCCCCCCCAGGCRGGAGGAGGCACCCGAGAGGTGGCATGCGGGGAGATCCGTGCCCCACATCCACCTTCTTGACCTGCCTGCTGTTCATCGCCTCCAGCTTTTGTTAGGTGTTAATCCCCTTTCCCTCTAGATTTTTAAAGCTGTTGCTCCGAGTTAAATATTTGATGCAATAGTGACTAATATTGCTCTTAGTGGTAGTAAATCCATAGTGTTCATAGAGCTGTTAAGTATCTAGCAGAGTTACAGTGTGTCTTTAGTACTGTAGTTCCTTTTCTGTAATCAGGCAGCTTTTCCAGGTTTTAATTAGAACTCCAACTTGACAGAGGTTTTAACAACAGGTTTATGTAGAATCTAAAGTTCAGGTAGAAAAATCACTTCACTTCATTTTCATAGCCCTTAAGTTGTACTGGTAGGAATCTGGGGGAGGATGCGTTTCCCTTCCCCTCAGACGTTGACCTGGTGTCCACTGTAAAGTCTGCACAGAGATTTCTGATGCGTGAAGTTTTAGTTTTAAAAATGTACAACCATCAACCTTCTTTAAACATTCTGTATTGTGTGCTAAGTATTCATATGCCTTTTAAAGTCAGATATAGTCCACTGCATTTCCTGCTTTTGCACCACTAAAACATTTTGTACTGAGTGGTAGGAGCCGATGCTACTTACACTTCAAGTGTGATCAAAGAAATTTGAATAGAAAATATTTTCACAGTGTTAGAAACACTTTATTCTCCCTTCTGAAAGAGCAAAGGATGCTGAGCAATGCCTGTGCCGAGACCTTGTGCTGTAAACTGAACCTCTCATTTGTGTGGGACATGCAATGTTACACTCCTGTGTGGTTAAAACCTTGCAGCGTCAGTTACTCTCTCTATTGCACCTGACTTTGATGTCTTGTTTTATTCACACTGTGGATTTGATTTTCCAGTGTACAAGCAAAGCAAACGAACAAAAGCGAAACCATGCAATGTATTCAGTTCCTTAATTGGTGTCATCAACTTTCTTTTGATGTGAACTTTTTCCTTTGCTTCTCTTTGTTCTAAACTTCTATTTTGCAATAAACATTTTGACAGTAAATGTTATGCATCTGTGTTCCTGTGTAAAATGCCGCTGTTTCGAGAGGTTCCTGGTTGTCTGCCGGTTTAGTTGTTTTCCTGCTACTCTGTGTGACATTTGTCCATTTTTCTCCCTTTAAAAAAAAAGAAAGAAAGAAACTTGGAAATAGGTAACATTTTATGTTACTGTTTCTATTTAAAAAGGGGGAATGCTGAAAAAGAAAGTGCAATATTGGCCTTCTGCACTAAGCCATACAAATGATCTTGGTAGGCTCCTCACCCAAGAGCAGCCTCTGTCTCCCTGAGATCTGTTGGTTGCCTCTTGCCCTCCCTAGCTGCTTGTGGTTGCCCCACAGGCTTAGGTAGCAGTTAGCAGAGACCTGTGGAAATATGCTGTAAAGGACCAAAAAAAGTGGAAGGCCTCTGTGTTTTGTGTTCTTGTCCCTGTGTCCCTCCTCCCTGTGCCACCTCCCTGAGCTGCCTTTGCCTGTGTCCGCCTGGGAGAGGCAGAGGGAAGGCTTTGATGGCCCCGAGGTCCTCCCCACCGAACCGCTCTCCTGGATGGTTTGTGGCCAGGGAGGTTGGGCTGGGCCATGGAAGGGAGGAGGAGGAGGAGCTCAGAAGAGAAGCCCTCCAGCTCCGGGTGGGGAGGGACAGCAACAACCCTGGCCATGGAGGCCGAGCTCGCAGGGTGCCCTGAGGTGGGGATGCCTCGTGGGTGCTGCGGAGCAATGCCTGGGAGTCGTGGGCAGGTTACGCTGGGCACARGCTCAGTGCTTGAAGAGCTGGGGAACGTTCTTCCTGGTGGGTAATGGGCAGTCCCTGACTATGGGGCACATCAAGGGCATGGGTGAAGAGCTGGCCTGGCAGAGGCCAGTTTGGATGGGCCTTCAGGGCCTTCAGGGTTGCGTGAGGACCCTGAGGGCCCTCAGGGCTCACACTAGGTGTTAACAAACCCTCCAGGTGGGTAGGTAGTGGAACTGGTTCTCTCTTAAGCATGTGCTATATAGAGAGAGAATAAATTTGTAGCTGGATCATGCTGTTGAGTCATTGGGAGACACTGACAATCCAAATATATACAAATTAATGTCCCCTCCTTAGCTGGATAAAAAGGTGAGGGTGAAATTTGGAATAACATGTGCTTGAGCAAGTGGAAAAAAAATTGGCATCAGGATGAGATCCTCTATTTTGTCAGTCTGCAGATGATCCGGAAATGTCACCCAGCCCACCTCTCCTCTTGTGCCTCCTCGTGCTAGCAGAGCTAACCCCATCCCACACGCCAGGCCGCGTGTGCGAGGGGCACGGCGTGCCCTGGGCGTGTGGCAGCGGCGCTGGGCACGGCGGAGCCGCGGGTGGCGGCGCTACGAAGCGCTGGCAGAAGCGGGAGAGGTGTCTGGGCAGCGGCCCAGCTCCGAAGGCTGCTTCTCATGCTGCTGTTTAACGACATCTTCCTTCCCCTTGCAGAAAATGTGCCCCGTTCTGCAGAGGGCTGGGGTCACAGCACTCCTGTAGTTGCGGAAGTGGAGTRGTACCTTGTCCATGACAAAAGCAAAATCCTTCCCATAGCATCAGAAAGAAAAAGAGGAGAGACACCTGGAGAGCCCTTCACTATTGAAGTGTTTTGTTTTTATTGATAAATTGTTTTTATTGGATATCTGCTGGTGATTTTATCTCGGGATCAGTTTACTACCGCTATCATGTTACTGGAGCCAGCCGGTGGTCAGTTTGAATGTAGGGCTGAGGTTGTCCCTGCTACGTGAGGTGYCATCTGGTGCCCTCACTGCGAGATTCATGGCCTAAAGCCCTCCCCTTTGCAAGAGGAAAAGGAATGAAGTAAAATAGGCATTGGGGTGGAAGGGAGCGAAACAGTCAGATGGTTTTCTTTTCAATCCATGTCTCTCACACAGTTGCTGCCCTCCTTTGATATTTGTGCGTGGACTGAAGAGGATGTGGTGAGTATTAACGGGACCGGTGCTGTGCTGCTCTAGGTCCACAAGGTATGATCAGTACTGAGGAAACGACACCGAGGTCAGAACACCTCGGTGAGACTTCCCTGCTGTTCCTTTGCTTATATCCTAAAAAGACAACCACAGATAAATTAAGCGCTGATGTGGCCTTGATAGATTAGTCACATTCTCCGATGCCCACGAAATAATGTGTTCTGGGAGCCCCGTGGAAGGCAGAATGTGTTTAGKGTCTTATCCTGCTGCCTGCATGGCAATTCCTGGATGGCAATTCCACTGAGCTTAAGGTGTTTAGAAATGAGGGGTACCCCTTTGGTATAAAACACRGCATCGCATCCTCTTTCTGCACCTTTTACTCCAGTTAAAATGCTAAGCAAGAAACGTCACTGATTGATCCGTCACGTGTTACTGTGTCCTAGTGATTTTAATGCCCTCTTGGACGCCTCTTCATGCGTGGTGCAGCGTGTGCTCCCTTGGCRAGGGGTTCCCATTGGGCTGCCTGGGAAGTCGGGGCAAAAGCTCCCTGGCTTCAGCAGTTTCCTCATGTGACCCGTTGCAAAGCTGCTGCTTTGGGCATTGCTGTTGTCCCCAGTAACGAGGAACGAGGGATGCGCAAGGCCACAAAGCAGAAAGCAATTCAAAAATGGTGAATACGTGTGCAGACTCATACTGGAGAATCCTGGGTCCCTTTCTGAGAAATATTAGAAATACTCTTGCCTTAGCAATATTTTAGATTTTTGTATTTTTAATTTATTGTGCCTGTGGACTTCAAATTACTGTAATATAAATTTTTCATTATTCCTTTTTTTTTTTTGCAGTATTTTTGGATGCAGCAGCTTACTAAAAAAGGTAAAAGCTGTTCATATGTTCATTTATGTTCATATTCATGTAGAAATATAAATTTGTTCATATCTTCTTTTTTTCCCTTCAGTGAAAAGCCCTGTGGATTTTTGAATAACCTCTCTTATCTTAAGGTGATACTTCTGGTGAAATGAGTGTATATGCTAGCTTGTTTAAGGAACATCATATCACTGGAAAAAGATTGCTCCTTCTAGAAGAAGAGGATCTGAAGGACATGGGAATCTTTTCCAGGGGACACATCATTCATTTGAAGGTATCTAGTAGCGCAGGTTGAAGACTGCTGTAGAGTGTAGTGTGAGTACTGAGAAAGAGCCTAGAGGTTTTCAGCTGGATTTAAAACAACCAAACAGAAGAGTTATAAAGCTGTAGAGAGAACATTTGGTGCCCCCAAATCAGAGCTAGGCATGTGTGGGCTCCGGATCCCAAAGCAACATGGCCTGGAAATGTGGCCTGGAAACGTTCTGTGATCTTCCCACCCTGTGTTTGCTGGAGCCCGYGGCTGATCAGACTCGTAGGGATTTTCCTAAGAGGACCATTCCCCCAGCAGAAAGCTTCGGGTATCCTTTGAGAGTGTGTTCTCAAACGGTTTCTCTTTAGCTAAGAGAGGATCAAATAAGGAAAAAAGTTTTTTTGTTTTTTTTAGCTGAAATCTCTGAGCTGAAATCTCTTTTCAAATTTTGCATCTCACCCTTAACAGAAAAGTGCTTTGACTAACAAAACTCGCTTGGACAATTGCTTTGTGTGACTGCGGGTTGCTTTGCTTTTAGAGCTTTGCTTTTGGTATTTTGAACATTTAATGTTTGCAATGAATTCAGAAAATCGTGCTCTGGAAAGTGTGATCACAAGAGCAGTAATAGTATTAATACTGTAGCCACAGGAGATGCTTTTGTTTCCTAGCAGTCAGCTTTGAAAAGAGATTTCTCTAAAAGCAGCATTTGGGATTCTGTTGGCTTTCAGTGATTTTATACTACAATTTACTAGCAAAGAGATACTTTTATCCTAGCTGCTAATCCTGCAAATTTAGCCTCAGCTCCRTAAGTCGCACAGATTTATTCTCCCCTTGCTCATCAGCCATTGTTTCCATAGCACTCACCATTCCTGATACATTTAATTTACATTTCCTACAGGGAAAATTACTGAAATTTAATAAAGTCAATAATGCCCAAAATGAAAGATTTCAGCTCCCTCAGATGGCTGAACATCAGTAAAAACAACCCAAACAACCCTCCARACATTTCTCTTTTCCTGATTAAGCAGATCTGATTCCGAGTGCTAGATGGGGTAGAGCTACCAGGACACTTCCAAAGCAGAACTGTATTTCAAGCTGTTCTTGAATGCCCTATATCTCCCCCATGAAAACGCCATGCACACTGTACTGCTCTGTTTTTCAGGCTGGTATTTGCAATGTTAGATAGTGAATTACTCTCATCTGTTTTTTTTTTTTTTTTTCCTATTTTATAGATTGCTATAGAGAAGTTAACCCACGACTACCTAAATCTCTTCCATTTCCCACCGCTGATTAAGGCAAGTCTCCTCGCTGGCACGAGGCACGTCTCTCACCTGGGCACGCACACCTTGCCCGCCTTGGACGCCGGCGCCTGGCGGGCCGGTCGCGCGGCGGGGCAGCCCGGTGCGGGCAGAGCCGCGCGGGCTCCTTGCGCTGCTCCCGGGCACCGGCRGAGCCCTCAGCTCCTGCGCTCTCCTTCCTTGGCAGGACTCTGCCGGTGGCACCGAGGAGAACGTGGAGAARGTCGTGAACCTGGAGCTCGTGTTCGGGTACCACCTCAAGCCTGGGAGCGGGCCGCAGGTAAGGAGGGTGGGCTCCGCTGGCCAGTCGCTGCCTGGCGGTCCAGCACCTCTGGAAAGTCTTTACGRTGAAAATTCCTTTGCGCTGGGAATTGCTGAGCAAACGGCTAGGTAGAAAAGAGCACTGGGTCAGTGATGGGGAAATGCACCCAGGAGCAGGCTGCAAGGAAAACAGGGGCACAGGAGGCCTGCATGTCACCTTTTGTTCCTCGTGAACAGTTTTACTAACTGTATTTTTTGTAATTCAGCTTTTTGCTTGGTTTCTGTCATGCCAGTGGGTGTGAAACAATAACAAGGGATGCCACATCCTACTCAAACATGAGCTCCAAGCAGTGTCTGCTCAAGGGTCTCTAGTTACACCGGAGTACCCGGTGTGCTGCCCGCTTGCTCCCCTTGCTCCAGGGGAGCATTCCCACTGCACTGTCTTTTCTCGGGAATGAGGTTTCTGTTTTCCGTATTCAGCTTGCCATGGACTCTGAGTTGAAGGGTTTAGAATTAATCAGCTATGTGGAAATGGTGTGCAAAGCATTTCTGAGTTAGAGTCGGGGTTGTGACAGCAGGATTTGTTTTCTTTTGTGTTTGACAAATCTGCATTGTGTGTCCACCCTAAACTTGTGGGAGGCTGACTTTCATCTGGTGGGATCTGAGTGCTTTGCTTTTAGGACACATTATTTGTAGAAGTCTCTTGATTTCTGTACTTGGTGGTGCTTGCAGAGAAAGCATTTAGGTTTGTACTTGGTAGGAACTTGGACTCGTATTGAAATCATTTCATCAATTTGAAAAAGCTTTCTACTTTGTTGTCTGGAGATGGCGTTTTGTTTTCTTTTATCCTAAGCACTTTTTTTTCCTATGAAAATCTTCTTCATCACAATGTGAATTGCTTGGACTTTCTCAGTGTTCCTGAAAGCACGCAACTTAGGATGAGAGAGAGTGGKTTTTTTCCAGGCTGACATTTTTCCCTGCCGTGTGCAGCTGTGTAGGGACCTGAGGGGCAGTGCCGTATCACTCATCTCCCTTGTGTTCCCATAGAGGCTGTGAAAAATAGTGCAGGAAGGCTGYGACAGAAAGGTGTGCAAAAGGAACCGTGTGCACACGGAAGGAAAAGGAATCCTGCGGGACAGGGCTAAGTTGTTACTACAGGATGGGGCTGGTCGACTGGGAATGTTATGCTCACCCAACCTTCGCGGGTTTCCCACATACTAACTGGAAACTGAGGAGACATTCTTCTTTTATTTCAGTGCTTTGGTTTTGGAGGTTGTTTGGTTTTTTCGTCCTCCCTTCCCAATGATCTCTAGCTGGGCCTCTTTGCTCTGTGTCGTGTTATGCTCCTTTTGAGGAAGCATTTCTTACCATGGCCACGTGCCACATGGCAAGTCCACCTTTCTGGGATTCCCCTCTGTTCAGTGAATGTGCCACCCGTGTSGATCTCAGGGAGTCTGTCTGGAATGGAAACTTCTTCAGAGGTCTGTGTGATAGATCATAGCTGGCTTTAAAAATGCTGCAGCTAAACCAGTTTATAACAGTGGATGGGAATGAAGAGCCAGGCTGAACTTCCAAGCGCTACACCATGGCCAGTGTGAGCTGGCTAATGTGTTTGAGTGAGGACTTCGTTAAACCCAGCATTGGCAAGGAACCGTGTGGTACACAGGACAAGGACATTGAAAATTGGGCTAACTTGATTCTTTGAAAAACCCTGGATCTTCTAGATGCCCCAGAGGCTGCTTTAAGCCAACTACTGCTGCCTTCATCCAGATTTGTTCTGAGATGACCTGGAGATGCTGGGTAGGCCAGGGTGGAAGGGAGTACACTTCCGTTACTGACTCCTTTTTGTTAAAGGTTGCTGCATGTGTCCTTAAACCGGACAGCAGAAATGCTTGGGGTCACCTTCCACCATCTTCTAGTGAAGAAGGGGCCTCGATCAGTTTAAAGAACAAATCCCTCCAAGTGTCTTTATGCTGGTCGCTCCCTGTCACAGGCTCTCTAGCTAGGGAGCCTTTCTCCCATTTCAGCCATGAGGAAAATAGGGCAACAAGCTCTTAATATAATGCCCTTAATGATGCCCGTGCTTTTTAACAAGGATCCAGGTAAATATTTTCAGGATGCCACCTGAATATCCAACCTTGTCTATACACTAAATGAAACACTGGCTTCCCCGTGTATGCAGCTTTGCCACCCTAGGATTTGTTATCTATTTTAAGTGCTTCTACCAGTGGGATGATGTTGGTTTCCACCGGCTGGTAAATGCAGTCATTTCATGCCGGTTTTCTCCCCTCTCCTCCTGCCRCATCTGCGGAGGTGATGAAAGCTCGGCTGACCCGAGTGCTCCGCGGCGCGTCAGGAGCGAGCGCTGCAAGGCTCACCTGCCTTTCAGAGGCTCCTTTGCAGCTCTCCTAGTGCAAGTTATGTGGTTACTTCCATTTACCTCCTCTTAATGACCTTTCCGTACACAATTCCCACGGAGGTAAAAGGTGATAGATTTAGACATTTTATATGAATTTTTATTCCACAAGTAATAAAAAGAAGGGGCCCAATTAACTCCAAGATACCAAAGRGGGTAAAAAACAAACCCTGACAATTGTGGCTTGAGCTGATTCGCAGAATGCAGAGTGAAGGTTCAATGCCTTTCTCATCCTAGGTGGCTCATTAAAATTTCCCAATCAGGGAAAGGTGTCTGAGCTGTGCCGGCTCCGCAGTGATGAATCATCCAAGCCCTTAAGAATGATTGCACACAGCCTTTCTGTCTCCTGTTGATGCATTCTTTAGTTTTGGTCCTCAAAAGGGCAGAGTTTCACCATACCTTTGAATGTTGTCATTTCTCCCGAGTGCGGCACAGTCTGACCTATATCCAAACGCAAAGCTTTCAAGCTGGCTCACCATTTTGCCTTTTTTTCCCTCCGTTACCTCTTGCTCTGTTTGACGAGGCAAGGGGCAGAGCCTCTTCAAAACCATCTGCTGACTGTGTGAACTGTATCATAGCCCTGAATACCCAACCTGGGAGATATTTTAATGCTATTATTTAAATGTGTGGTGCAAAAGTGTGTGTAGTAGTAGGGCTCCTTCAAAAAGACATTGTGCCTTGCCCTGTGTGTGGAGAGACATGGGCTGGCACAATGCAAGCAGTAGCGGACAAAATGGTGCTAAAAGAGGTGTTTTAGCTGGAATGCATTTTAGCAAGTGCTTAAGACTATTTTTACTGTTTCTTCCTTTGCACCTTTCCACTGCATTGGCACAGATGAAGCCTTTCTTTGCTTTCTTAAAGTTAATTCCTACTGGAGTAGGGCAGCTGTGGTATGACAGCATCTATTTGATATGCTATATAAGATACTCCTCACGTTAGGTTACAAACACAGCAAAAAACATGGCAGTGATCCRGTCCAAAATATCAAATTCCAGTTTTGTAGTTCACCACACACTGTTTGTATTTAATAAGCAAAGCTAGAAGAGCATTTCTTGTTATCTGTCCCTTCCTTTGAAAGATGCTCACAAGCACCTTGACTTCCTAACATGCAGTTAGTTAGTCGTACCGCAGAACCTCCACATCCCAGACCTAGCTCTTTAATCTCATCTCAGAGCATTAAGGATGCAAGAATGGGAGCAGCGGTGTTTGCAGGTTGTTCTCAAGGAGTTGCTCGGGTTCTAACAAATAGGCATTAAGGAGGTAACTACTCAGTGAAGAAAAGGGAAACTSCTTAAGCTATAAAATAAAAACAGAGCTATCTTTAGGCAGAACTGGCTGCGTTCAGAACGGGTTGTGTCGTCCCGGGGAGGCGCGTGGGTGGCTGTGATGCTGGTGGTGGGTGTTCGGTGCAGTGAGGCGGATTCCCGGGGTCTCTTCCCGAGAGGGACGGCAGGAGCCCGTGCCGTTCTTGTGCCGGTGGAGCTGGGGTGGCTGCACCGTCCCCGCCAGGTGACAGCAGCTGGCTGCTGCGCCAGCCACGGCTCCGGTGCACCGAGCTCACACCCGTGAAACCCTGCGTGCCTCGGGCAGCGCGAGTCCCGGGGCTCACCACGGCGCTCCTCCCCAGGGCCCCTCACGGMGCTGCCGAGGGGACGGCACCCTCGGGGCACAGAGCCCGCTGGTGGCGAGCGGCCGCCCCGAGCTCTGCRAGCGCCTGTTGCCTCCCGTGGGAGTCGGGGCTCCGGCCTCCCGAGCAGGCGCGCGGGTGCTTGGTGGCGTCAATACCTCCCTCCTCGCTTTGTGTCCGCCTGCTTTAAGCACATCTCTCTCTCRGAAAGCCTCCCCTCCGCCCCTGTTTTTCCCTCCATCCGCGACCGAAACAAAAAGCGCAGCGGAGCCACCTTCTCCTGCTCGAGCCGAGCTGGCAGCAGCCTGCCCTGACCTGAGGCTCGAGCCATTGTTAAGAGTATAACACATTTACATATTTTGCAATAAAACATCAGTTATTTGCATTACTGTGTCAAGTTTTATTTGATTCTTTCACCTAAAAATGACTCATTTTCCTTTCTTGTATTTTAAAAACCAACTACTCTAAGCTTGTTTGAGAATAATCAAAAATTGCCCATTTAGCTAGAAGTCATTTTCTTTTCAAAAGGCAAATGTTATTTAATCTTTCAGCTGTTCATTGTGCCATCATAAATACTTTCTTTTCAGCACAGTTGTGGGGACTGAAATGAGCCCACTAATTGCCTCCCATTTCGACTGACATGTGGTGGTTTAGTGGAAAGAGAACACAGCGGGGAGAAGGAAATAGGAGGCTGAGAAAATGAGAGCTAATTATTTTCACTGCCTCATGTCAGGCTCTGTGTCAGCCTTGTTTTTACAAACTGGAAGGTTTAGCACTAAATAAAACAAACTGGCGTCATGTTTTTATATACTGGCAGTGTCATGGAAGCAGCTGCACATCTCAAAGACAATATAATGCCTGCATTCGCATGGACACCATCTGACAGCCACTGTGAGCCACTGCTAATGAGGATATCACAGTGGTGCCAAGTGAAAGGTGCTGAATTATGTATGATTCTTCATCAGTGCAGCAATAGTCCTGTACATCATTATGAGACATTGTTTTGCTGAAGAGATTAAAACATTCTTAGTTCCAGACCCTGCAACCTATACACGCTACAAGAGGTTATTAATGGAATTTTTAGGGAGAGTTTCTTGCGGATTTCTTTTTGGTTAAAAATATCTCATGGGACAAAGCCGTGGAGGGTCATGACACTATATATATAAAGAAGAGAAGCAAATTAACCATAATTGTGTTATCTGCCTTTAAATCCGGAATAATAAAATATAGTGGAGCTGGGTGATACATAATGATAAATAACCCAAGTGCTGTCACTAGATGTTCAACTCTAATGCCTTTAAAACAGCAGGTTTCAGCAGCTGAGATAGATAATAGCTAAGAATGTAAAGGAGCTTCTGGGGACCTAAATCATCAACATGCTACTACTTTTAGTGCCAGCAGGACCAACGTTTTTTTTCCTATTTGTTTCATCTGGCGTTACATCTTATTTTTCTTTTAATATCCAGTTGCCCGCTACAGTGCCATTCCTGCTTTTCTCTTGAATCACACACACACACACAAAAGTTTGTTGCAGCCACTGACTGTAAAGTGAATGCTGGATTTGGGCCTCTTTGCAAGATGAGGTGTCTCCCCAGCAAGAGGTTTAAGCTGGTGTTGCAGGAGAGTTTGTTGTTTAAAGCCTATGCTCAAATCTTCATTTCTCTTTCATTTTTTGTTACGGGCATTAGTACGTATGGGGTTAAGGGACTATTTTCAGCACGGTACGCAGGAGACATAATTGTTAAAGTGTTCTTATTTGCTCTTTTGAAGCTGAGGACAAGTGGCTCAAAATATGTTTGTGATTTGCTTTTCTGTTTCTGCGGTCGTTTGCAGGGGGTGCTGATTTATTGCCATTGTCAGAATGTGCCTCAGACCTGCCTTTCACACTAAATTTTAGTGATTGCACCTCTCAGTTATGAAACTACATTCTTTTTAATCAAAACGGCTGAAATTCTTTATTTAAATCAAATTCAAGCATGAAAGTATTGGGAGGTATTTTAATGTTTGAGTTGCAAGAAGTCCAGGGAGATTTTTTTGAAGGACCTGGTGCAAACATATTTATCAACTAGATAATTCTCAATCAACCGTTTCCAAATTATTTTCCCACGTCCCATATTGCACTAAATGTAGTCTTGTTCCAAGAGATCTTATGGCTCCAATGCATCAAAGAAATGAAATATATGCTATTAATCTAACCAATTTTTGACTTAAGTAGTTAAACATATCTTTCCTATTCGTTGCTAAATAAGAACCTGTGAATTAATTGGAAATCAGAGGAATATTGTCCCTTTTTGCAGCATACAAATTTAGCTTTATTTACTATGTGGGTGAATAAAATGGTTGGCAAGATTTTGAGCAAAGAAGCCAACTATATATTTTATATAGTTTCAAAATGTATTTATTCTAAAGTCACCTGGATTCTTTCTTCCTCTTCTATTCTTCTCCTTCTTTCTTTTTTTCTCCTTTCTTTTTCTCTCCCCCTACCTTTTGCCTTTCTCCTTTTCCCCTCTCATTTGCTTTCTTTCCTCTCTATTTGTCTTTCTCTCCCTCTTTTCCTTTCTCCTTTTCCTCCTCTGTCTCTTCCTTTCTGATGTGCTTTGGTCCCTCTCGCCCTTTCTCCCTCTCCTCTGACCGTGTTACAGCGGCAAAGCGGGGACCTTTCCGAGTGCAAGGAGCGTGTTCGAGGGACCCGACGGCGCACTCGGTGCAGTAACGGGCCCTCCTCGTGCCTCGCTGTGCGTCGGGGGCATCGCAGCCGCGGAGCAGCGGCGCGTGGGGGCTGGCCTTGCTTTCAGGACGCTCCCAGGGACGCGGCTCCCTGCYGCAGGCTGCAGTCGTGGGCCGGCGAGGGCGGCGTCTGTGCACAGTGCGTGTGTCCGCAGCTGCCGGGGCGGCCTGACATGGCSCCCGTGGCCCTCATGGTTACCCTCTGCTCGCGCTGCCTCCAGACCAGGCTGTTTGGTGGACGCTGTTCACAATAGGCTCAGGTCAGTCAGATTTGGTTGTAAGGGACTTTGTTGCACCAGGTTTATGTAGCAGGGGCAGCCTAGAACCAGGTGCCTTGGCAGGAGTGGGCTGCAGCTCTTGGGTATCTTGCAGAAGTCTCATGACAGGACACATGCAGCATTAACTTGATATTCTATGTCAACATTCTCTCTTTGGCTTATGTATTTTTGTAAAAAACAATAAATGTCAGTGAGTGAAGCACTACCCTGAGCCTCAGGGTGGATCAGCCCTAAGGAGGCCCCACAGCATCAGCTTCGGGAAACCTGTGAAAGGTCGAGCAGCAGGAAGGCCACAGCAGCTCGAGAAGGAGAGCTGGAGATGCTGGAAGTCAGAGTGCCCTCGCTCCATCGCTGCTCCTYGCTTTGCTGGTCCTTGCTGGAGATGGGCGCCTGGCGTCCAGTGCTGCGCGTGCCTGGGAATAGCCGGGGGAACCCCCACCACAGCCTGAAAAAACAGGACAAAGGTGTGCGAAGAGCTGGGACACGGAGGTGGAGCGTGGTGCCTGGGGCTGGGCCGCCGGGCCGCGGCTGAGAGCCCGTCCCGCGGAAGCAGCCGCCGTGGCACTGCTTAAACTAACGCGCATGTCCAGCCGGCTCGCAAAGCGCAGAAGCTTTCAATGGGGACAGATGGACATGCAGGGCCAAATGCTTTCATAAGCATAATTTCTTGTTGTGGTTCTGAAATGATTATACTCCGGTTTTCTTTTATCGTAGAATTGCCGATTCAATGTCTGATTAAAAGCTTTGAGACTTTTGAGGGCTGAGCTCCTAAGTTACATTTATGAGCGACGCACGTGCAAACACTAGCAGATAATTGCATGCACAAATGGATACTTTTTAGGCTGCCGCACGTTTGTGTGTGCAAATAGCTGCTTCTGCAAGCCTTTGGCCCGAAACGGCCATCTGTGTCCCCGTGGAGTGCCTCTGCATTTTGTGCCAAGGAGGTGGCTACCTTGTGTACCTTGTGTGYGAGGGAAGGGAGGCCGGCGTGGTGGATGCTGCTCTGGGCCCCCCACCTCATCTGCAAGGTGCTTCGAGAAGGGCAGTGTCTTCCTTGCCCCCATGGGTCAGCGCAGGCTTCACTGCAGGCCCCGGGGAGCCGCTTGGCGATGTGTCTGTGCAGGAACCTGGTGCACCTCCTAGCATGGTCTCTGCCCTAACACCTGCTGGACACYGTGTGCAATGTTGGCTCTTGGCTTGGCAGCCGCCCTCAGGTCTCGAGTGACCTGCCACCCATCGCTCTCCTGGCTCTGGGACATGCTGCCCCCAGTGCTCAGTCCTCGCAGGGGCACCAATGGGGCACGTCCGGCAGCGCGGGTGTCTTGCACCCAAGGGTGGTGTCGAGCGTCTGGCCCCAGATTGACCGCATAGGTTTGTTGAAGGACACACTGAAGGGCTTTGTTCTGCCAGGTTCGTTGTTGCCGGTTCCTCAAGTGGGCTCCCTTACAGCGAGCGATCCTCCTGCAAGAAGACGGGAGCTGAGGCAGCGCAGGRTCCCGCTGGGCACCTCTGTCTGCACCAATCAGACTGCAGTGACCAGCCCRTGCCCTTGGCCACGACCTGAGCAAGTCTCTCGCTACGCTCACAGATGCGCCGGTCCAGGGCTGTTTTCACAGGCCTTGTGTAGCTTTAACCCGTCCTGCCCCCTTGCTCGCCCTGGCTTGCCAGTCCTGTTGCGGTCCCCGTGTGACCGCGCGCCGGGCAGGCTGCGCTGCTGCGGGCAGCGGCTCCACGCGCTCGGCACCGCTCGGCAGTGGGAGGCACCTCTCCAGGAGAGGCTAAAGGTTTTCCATTATCCATGCTGTGAAACGTGCATTTCCTAAAATAAGAACACATTCCAAATACTTTGCTTTTAACGTATTTATATTTTAATTCTGCTGGGTTTGATTTGTTTCGGTTTTCAGGGTTTTTTTTCTTTTTTTTTTATTATTTGTATTCTAACAATCTAGTTTTTTTATTATTATTCATAGGACTGTAAATGGAAAATGTACATGGAGATGGATGGGGATGAAATTGCAATAACCTACATAAAAGATGTGACATTCAACACTAACCTACCTGATGTAGAGATTTTAAAGATGACAAAGGTATTTACAGCCTTAAAGCTTTCACAAATCCACAGATCTCAAACAAAGACATTAAAATACCACAGCGGTCGACTTTTGTGCTTGTGGAAGCTCAGTCTCTTGACAGCTTTTAAATAAAATGCACATTTTAAACAAATTTGTATCATAATAGGAGTTAGGTATTTTGGTGTTCTTTTAAGCTGACAATAATGTTAACAATGGAAAAATAAGCAATGGAACTAATTTATATTTGCTTCTTTTAATTCCATGTTATATCTTCTGAATTTATTACCTCTTTTAAAGAAAAGCATGTCCAAAAAATCTCATTCCTTTTTAAAAGAAGAAAGTGATTTAAATGTACCAATTTGAAACTTCAGGTGATTTGTGTGGGTGTTTTCTTTTCTAATTTTTAACATGGTTTGAGAACTTTTATGTGGTTCTCAACTCCCTCCTTCGTGCAATGACAGGTTCCAAAGACAAAATCCCTCAGCACGTTGAGTGCTGGCAGTGTGGTACTGAGCAGGTTCAGAATCTGTTGGTTTTAACATAAGCAAAAGCAGCTTTGCTAATGCACAGGACACTCTGCTCGCTGGTAATTTATTTGATTGTTTTTTACTCCACTTGGGAATAGCTACCAAAATATATTTCTAAATGGAAAAACATCCAGCTTGATTGCCAATTAGAAGGCTGCTCTAATGTGCACTGATATAAAAAAAACTTACTGACAGCTTTAGCTGGGTGTGCCTTCTGCAACATTTTGGGGGCCTCTTTGGTTATTTTTTCTAAAAAAAAAMCAAAACTCTTGAGATCTAAAATTATTGAGAATCAGATTCTCCTGGGCAGAATAATACGGAAAATATAAAACTATGTTGAAAAAGCATATTCTTAATATAAAGATTTTCCTTTTTGATCATGCTAATACTATTGTTATAGTTAGTGATTTCTAGAGCTTCATGATTATTTATTATTAATAGTATTTGCATTTTTATAGCAATGTTCAATTTTTTTAAAACTTCCATTTTGGGCTTTTTCATTTTTTTCCCTTAACCAAGAAAAAACAAAGTTAAAAAAATCACCAGCCATAGTAAGAGTAACATACTTTTTTAATGAAGGGAATATCTCCACAAATCTTGAGTTATTTCTTCTTCCTCATTTTTTAAATTCTTGCACCAAATATTTGCATGAGAACAAGAATTAGAAAGGATGATGCCCCAATGAGAATACACGTTTTATAACTTACAGTTATTTATAAAACTCTCAGCTTTCCTTTTTTATATAAAGAGGAAGTAAATAATTTCCAAATATATTACTTTATCTCATAACTTTTTAAGAACTGTATTAATGCTAACAATATGGGGAAGTATGGGGAAAAAAGGCAAAGGCTAAATGTAGCTTTGGAGTATTTTAGAGACTAGTCAGAAGATAAAGAACCTCTCATAAAAATCCACCCATGTTTTTTTCAGCCACCATTTGTAATGGAGAAATGGATTTTGGGAATTGAAGAAGACCAGTCTGTAGAATGGATCGTCACATATGAGGTAAGTTCTAGCAAACAAAAAAATGTTTATCCAAGATAAAACCTACACGGGAGATGTTGAAGTAGTATCCCCTGACACTGTTATTTCCTATAATCAAGGCTTAGCACTCTGTAATGTCTGTAGAAGCTAAGGTTCAGAGCAACAGCAGAACTAGGTCTACAGACACCATGTGCTCAGACTCCTAACCAGGACAGCTCTTTTTCTTAAGTAAGAAAACTCCTTTTACCTGAAGTAATGGTCAGTGTGGCTGATGTTACCTGGAGAGACAGTATTGTTTACCTTTTCAGCAAAGAGCTAATTAGCAGAGCTCRGGGCAAGAGGAGAAGAAAGAGAATAAGAAGTGGAGAGTAAAATAAAATAAAATTTGGAGACAATTTAGCAACATTTAATGTGATAGAAATTAGCCTTTGTAAAAGGAGATTGTGGTTACTTACAAAAGTGTTTTTATAAAGACCAATGACATGCTTCACACTGAGGCTAATAATTGAAATTCTAGCTCCGTCCTGAGGCAAGGATTCAAGCAGTGATGGAGAGACAGGAGAATTCTGGACCGTGTTTGCCAGGCTTAGAAGTGAAGAATAGTAGTTTTCTGTTGCAAGAAGAATAACCCTAGGTTGCTTTTAGTCTGAAGTTCTTCCCAGGAATCACAGGGACTTACTGCAGAACTGAGGCTCATGCTGCTCCGGGAAGGTTATCATGGAGGGAACCCCTGCAAAAATACCCACTTTGTCCTACCTCTTTTAGCAGAAAGCACTCTCTGTTTGACACTCACATTAATATAACTATCAGAATGCACTCTGTATTTGTTGAGACAGGCCCTTGGATCTTTTTCCACATGGTACATTGAAACAGTTATTCACTACCACAGTTGTAGCATAATCATAAAATACCAGCCAAAATTATCTGGAGTCTAAAAATACTTGAGAACTGTTGAAGTGCTTTTGCAAAACAAACCCCTTATTCGAGCTGCTGCCACTGCCCAGGTGCTAGTGGAAGTTCCCCAGCAGGACCCGTGTGTCTGCTGTGCTGATGTCCTGATGCGGTGCTGTTTCCTGAGCAGAGCGACGTCAGGACTCCCAAGTCCACCCGGCACATCCAGGGCATCCGCTGGGGCAAAGTGAAAGCGGAGGATGAGGTGGAGGCGGTCCAGCTCAGGATACAGACCTCCCTGCCCAACTCGGAGGGCAACTCTCGGAGCCGGTCCAACTCAAGTAAGTCGCTGCACTCAGACTGCCTCCTGCTGCTGCTGCTGCCGCCACCTCTATTGCTGACATTGGCAAGGTGCATACAGGGAGAACATCAGAAAGCAAATGCTGCTGCTTGGTTCATACGATAGAGCCCYATCTTGGTGCTTCAGCCTGTGCTGAGCCCCTTGAGATGCCCTGGGAGGATGCACGCGGGAGCCCCCGGCATGTCTGACCTACCCATTAGGTAGTGATGTGCTCTGTATCAGAGTGGCCATTGAGGAGGTGTCCTCTATGCGTGCATACTGGCAGCAGTCCRTGCCTACTAGCTACAGCACATTTGTCTACTGTGCTCCCTTGCASTTGCACATCATGAGCAGAGACAGAGCTCAGATCAAAACCTCAAATGCTTCACATCAAAGTGAACTGGGATTTCCTCCAGTAGTAATCATTCCTAAATATGGTCACTTTTGCTACCATCCTTAGCCCYCCTGTGTGGAAGACTTGGTCACTGGGAGAGTTCACTTATGACCATTGGGGTTGAGACAACTGAGAGGGCAACATAGGAGCTGGGAGAAGATACACTAGTCGTGGAGGGTGAACATCTTAGATTACATACCACTACTGCCAAAGCAGAACAGTGGCCTGGATAATAAAGAAGGCTGGTTTAGACTGCAGACCTATCTGAAATGGGCAGTCTTATTCCAGTGTAATGGTACCTTGATCCAGTTACAGCAAAACTGTGTTTTCTAGTGCAGGTGAGACCCTTGGCATGTTCTAGAAGATAGGTCTTCTTTGCAGATCAGCTCTGGTGATTCTCTCCTGAGCCTGCTGTTTCCAAATTTATGAAGTCTGTGTTTTACATCCACAGTCTCGGTAGAGGAACAGAGAGGCACGACAGAGGAGACAGTATTTATAAAGTACCTTTCACCATGCATGTTTCTTTTAAAACTGTGACTTTGAGGGAGGTTAAGAAACAGAGAAGGCAATTCCCATCTGTCTTTTTGTGAAAGGAGGTTCATCTCTCAGTGCAGACAGAGCTATCTGCTGTGGAGATGTCACAGTCACACTTTGACAGGAAAGACAGTTTTCTTTTGACATACTTGACATTAAGTTGAAGTGATTTAAATCTCTTGGGATTCTAGCAAAATCTGAGGAAAGGAGGAATGGAAGAGACTATCCATTACGTCTTAACAGGAGCAATCTTAACAAGGACAGAGTTAGTAACCAGCTTTCTGAAAACTCCCCACAGGAGATGCAGCGATAGTGTTGCTAATAAGAGCCAGAGGACTCGCACTGGAGGAATGCTTTCCTCAGGAAGCYGGCACTAAGATGACAGGAACTCCTCTGCTGTGCGTCCTCTGCTGTGCATAGTAACATTTGAGTCACATTTAACCTGCTGCAAGCTGCCGGGGTTATGGGTTTCTGCTGGAATGATACTAGCGATCTTTAAGGACAAATCATTCAAATCTCTCTGCAGCAAAATCACTTAAGTTGCTCCCTGTGGGTTTTTGGCCAGTGCTGTGGCCTCTGATGAAAGGAGATCCTGGCCTCAGCCGTACCCATAAAGTATGAAAAAAAAGTGCAGCTTTCACAGTCCAGATGAAAAATTTAGAGATACTGTATCTGCTCTAGGCTTTCATGCCCGCCCCAGAGCTGACTTTCAGGAGTGCTTCAGTCTGATCTCTGGGAGCCACAACTTTTAACATCCTGGGACCGTGACAGTAGGTGTGAGGGCACCGTAGACCACAGGTAGCTCATGGTTGAGCACTGCCTGTCCGTGCTGCCCCGGAAGGAGCGTACCGCCTCGCCAGCTTGGTCACACATGGGTTATTTTCTCTGTGCAAGCCAGGTGAAGGTTACCCACGTCAGCTGTGGCTTGGTCTCAGGAAACCCACCTGAGTGCACAAGTTCACTGGATGATTCAATAAATATTTTCTAGTCTAAGCTCCATCACCTGCACTGGCATAGCACACATTCACATMGTTTTGAAGTATGTAATGCCGAACATCCTCAAACCCAGGACCATCTTCTGTGAGGCTGGGAGGCAAAGGGCAACTTCAGATCTAGGGTGATTCTGGAGGTGGATGAAGCCCCACACGTCGGGTAAACCAGAACGCAATTTTTCAGCATTTCATACAAAGCTGATGTTGTTCCCTTTCCCCCCAGGCATCGACAGCGAGTGGATGAAGACCCTGAGGATGCACCAGATAGCAAAAGCCTCGTCCCTTCAGCACACGCATCCCCACAGCCCCACGACCGTCACGCACTACCTGCCCTTCCTCCGGAGCCAGGACTCCTACGCTGCGGCCGTGAGGAGGACGCGCAGGCCCCTCGCCTACCAGTTCACCCCCATCAGCCATTCCAGAAATTCCTCTCCGCTTTCGCACAGCCTGGCGCGAAACCTCTCGAATCTGCACCTCAACTCGAAGGGCAGCAGTAACTCCAGCACCGCCTCGGACACGGCCTCCGAGAGGGACCGCTCGGCGGGCCGGGCCTCGCACAGTGGCGCCTCGCGCAGCTCCTCCGACGGCCGGCACAGCGGCACAAGCTCGCCCGTGGCGCCCCGGCCCGCGGCCCGGCCCGCGCGGAGCCGCGGCGCGCAGCCCAGCGCCATCCCCGGCATGCCGCCGCCGCGAGAAGGGCTGCCCCACAGCAGCGACGGCGAGGGCAAGGCCGGCGAGGGCGCCTGGGTCCGCGTGCAGCACGCGAGGAGGGCGCCCCGGCAGGGCGCTGGCAAGCCAGGCAGGGACAGGCCCCGCGGCAGCTGGCGAGGACGGAGGCTCTTCTGAGGGGGGGCCTGCGGGCGGCTTCGGCCGGGGCTCGTTCCCGTTTGTTTAACGGAAGGTTCGGGTGAAGCAGCAAGGATACGTGTGCTTTTATTTAGCGTTTTCCTGCTGCTGGTGCCCAGCACTGAAGTCGTGACACTACCTCTTGCTGAGCGGCCCCGGGCGCTGCTCGGGGACGAGCATGACGCACGGTGCCCGCCCTCGCTGCCAGAAGCGATCCCTTCGGCTTGATCCTCGCCCTGCTGGGGCTGCCCGTGCTCTTAGCCGAGCGGATGCCCGCTGATGTGCTTTGCGTGTCTGTAATAAAGCCGGTGYGGGGCGGTGCGCGCGGCCACGCCGCGTTCCTCGCCTCCCGCTCGCAGACCCCGCGCCGCTGTCAAACCTGCCTCGCTGCGGCCCCTCGCTGGGCACCGAGCCCGGCCGTGCRCGGCTTCCCCACCGAGCCCTGGCGCTCCAGGGCTGCGGGAAGGGCTCGCGCTCCCAGCAGATCAYGCAGTCAGGAATAAACAGGAATGCCTGGAGATTCCCCTTCCAGTGACCTCCCTTCTCCCTGCCCGCCCCTTCCAGGAGCTTCTCCTGCATTTCTTTATGCAAAGCCCAGTACCAGGTGTCTGACACTGCAGAGCAGGCGCTGTGACATCCATAGGTGTCATGAGGAGAGAGAAAATGGCTTTGTGCTCTTGGAAAAAGAAAAGAGCAGGARAGGAAGACGCTGCCTTTGTAACAGTTTCATCGAAACCTACTGAGATCTGTGGTAATGTTTGTCCCTGGGCAGCAGGCATTTTTTAATTGAATTTTTAAATGTGGCCAGGCTGTGCTGCTTTTGTCTTTCAGTCTTCAGGTAGTAAAGGGGAGGTCAGCAAAGCTGGTGATTAACGGGGTCTTCAGCTCTGCTGCGAACAAAGGCGCAGGTGCAGGCAAACTTCACAAAGTCCCGTGTGGCCTTTTCACTCCAAGACGATTTCACACAATTAAAAAGGGGAAAAAAAGATATATATATATATATATATATATATAAAGGTTTCCAAGGATGCAAAAAGAAAGAGGAGAAAAAAAAAAAAAGAGAGAAGCAGAAAAAGGCAGCTGAACCCCAAGTACCTTCTGTAAAGCTGAGAGGGTGATTTGGAGGTTCCTCTGGGTGAAGCCGGGAAACGGGAGYGTCACCCAGGGTTGTGCCTGGCCTGGGCACAAAGCTGCCTTCCTCGGGGCCGAGCCCCACAGAAACGGGGCTCGCGCTGGCTGACGGCCACGCAGAAGATGGTGGCCCCAAAGGCTGCCATTAGGGCTTGGCGTTAGCAGCGCAGTGACGGAGACGGTTGTGGCAAGGTCAGGCACCCCAAGCTCAGAGCTTCGGCTTGGGGATGCTGCTGGGAAGCCCCGTCACCCGGTCCACAGCTATGCTGTGGGACGTACGTACAAACAGTACCAAAATGAAACACACGGAGCCTTCCAGAAACACGTGGAGCGGGCCCAGCTGTGCCCCGGCCTGCGCTGGGGGAGCCAGCGTGAGCGCAGAACGCTGCTGCTTGGGTTCAGCGCAGGGCTCCCCAGGCCGGGGAGCCGCACGTGCCCCACGCCGGGCTGCCAGTGGAAGAAACCGCAGCGCTGTCATTGAGGTACCTCCTCTTCCAGAAAGAAACGACGGGCTTTCTCTGGAAGTGAGCGGGGCTGGGTGCGTAGCTGCGTGGAAACAAAAGCTGTTACGGCTTCCARCTGGAGGGAGATGGATAGTAAGCCGATTTCTGAGCCTTGCTTTAATCATGCAGAGAAAACCAGACAGCTGCCTTGGGAAACACGGGCCATCTAAYACTAGACATTTCTTTTCCAACCCGGAAGACTGGTTCTTGTATAGCTAAGTTTGGAGATGCACCATGTGGCCTCGTGACTTGGGCCCGCGCAAAGCCTAGAGAGACACTGTGAGGCTCTGGCAAGGTCTGTTCTTCTCAGGGGTGATCAGGATGACCACGTAGTTACATGGGCCCGAAAGAAGGCCCTACCCAGCAGACACCCACCAGCAGATGGGTAGTGGCCACCCAAGATTTATCAGCAGCACGCAGCTGATTATCAAGACATCCAGGAAGGATTCCTCTGCTGCCCGTGAGCAATTCAGTGTGTGCCTAATTTCAATCTGCAGTGTACTGTCTGTCCACATCTGTTGTATTAAAGTGTTCATTAGCATTTAAAGGAGAAGCGGATGGTATTGATCACGCCTATTAAAATTAAACAATCATGCACTAGTCACTGATTAAAAGTGCTCTTGCTGCACCAGGATTGCTGTGTAAAGCAACAGCAAGGGAACTAGTCAGAAAAAGATCTTCACCCCCAATGTGTGCCCCAGCTGTGGCACCAAAGCTAGTAAAATAGCGAGAAATAAATGACTCGGTTACAAACCATTTTCAACACATAAAAAATATCCTATTGGAATACAGTTGCATACAGTTCCCGCTTCAAGTGTGACTTTTTATTTTTTAATTACAAAACACATTTCATATGTTGTCCCTTGGACCGTCTTCCCTCTTAACCCTGTGTAAGTGACAAACTCTCAGAAAATGTGCTTTTCCATCTCGTGGCCATTACTCTCAAYGTCTCTAGTCCTTGGTAACAATTACTTATAAAGCAAAACGTGCTTATGGAGCCTCTTCCATCGCCCAGGACTTTGCTAAGCACAGTGATGTATTGCCATGTTCTGGCAACTTGGAGACACCTCCACCTGGCAGGATACATGCAGCAACATGGAAAGCTGGACAAACGCCTGACAACAAATGCAACAAATTAGCCTGTTCTCACAAATCTGTGAAAAAACRGGTTATTTGGCCTTGCCCCGGGGACTGGGATGGGCCTCTCCCGGTCCTCAGGAGCRCCGTGCGTCCCGTGCACGACTGGCTGCACAAGCACACACCGTATCGTTACCAGAAACCCAGCCCAGGATTCCTGGCGCTCTCGTGTTCCTCAGAGCCTGGTTCACTCGTGTTGCTGTTTGCCTGACGCGGGCTGAACACGGTCTGCGCTTTCCTCCTCCAAGGTTCCAGGCTCACAAGCTTCAGGGATGGCTGCTGGATGGGACGAGGAGACCAGCGGAGAATCGCCAAAGAAAATTCCAAGTGAACGTCTGCAGGGAAGGAGCGTGCAGTGGAGAGGCTGCCTGTGCAGTCGGAGCCACGCTCTCTTTTGCTTTCCTTTCTAAGGAATGCTGAGGCGGTGACGGCCGCTYGCTGCCGCTCCCGCGGACGACGACGTCCGACTCGGGCACCCCGGGAGCAGAACGCCTTTGCCCCAGGCAGCAGCTTTCCTGCTGGGCTGCCAGCGCGTGTCCCTGCGGGCTGGGAGGATGCGGCGTTCGCAGGGCCGGGCCCTTGGGCTTCCCGAACCCCACGTGGGGCTTCCCACCGTGTGCATGAAGGAGCTTGTGCTCAAGACGTGCCGGCCACTCCGCCGAGACCTGACTCTGAACCCAGCCCCATTCCTGCGGGCTGCCGCGCGCAGCCGCTAGGGCAGGGGCCTCAYGTGCAGCCCCGTGCCTCCGGCCGCGCGGCCGGGTCACCCGCAAGGGAGCTGACCCTGCTCCAGACCGGCTTGTTCAGGCGTGCGAGGCCGTGKTCCCAAGCGGCGCTGCCTGGCCTGTGCCGGGGCAGCACCCTGGCCTCGTCCCGCTGTCAGGGCCATTCTGTGCATGGGGAGACAGGCGGGTGCTCCGCTAACTGCAGAGAACCCCCGCGCGGAGACCCCTGACTCCTCTCACGGCTGACACGGAGCGGAGCAGCCGCGCGGCCGCCAGGGCCACATCTGACAGGGCTGCGCGCTCGGCACGTACGTGCACCACACCGGAGCCTTCCCACATGGTTTCCTTGCCAGGGAAGTGCCGGCGCCTGACAGCGCAGAGCGGTTTGTCGCGGGAAGGCAGAGCCTGCGGAGGGGATGCTCGCAAGGTCAGCGCACTGCCGAGGGTCTGCCATGGGGCAYGTCCCACGGGGTGCACGCCGAGACCCCGTCCTTCAGGGTCTCACAGGCCACGTGAGGCACCTGGGGGCTCTGCGGCGGCTGCTGCGTGGCAGCGACAGCTGCTTTGCCCAACGTCCTTCACGGTGCATTTGGTGCGAAGGCTCCGGGGTGCTTTGCACATACCAGAGTGCAAAGCCAAACGCCTACAGTGAACAGAAACGCTTCATAAAAAGGAACGTCCAGCACAACTGTAGCAGCCTATCTCTGATTAAAGTAGATCTGCAAAAGCAGCCACGCTGCTGTCCCTGCATGGGCACAAATGCCCTTTCAGGCAGGGTGCTCCTGCACACCGTGTCCACGTAGCAGGCACCCTCACTGGAGGGTGACGGAGGAGCAAATACAGCTGCCTGAGCAGCTCTTCTACACAAACACACCTTTCCATCATGGTGTTACAGGTCACCCATTTACAATTTACAGCATAAACCCATGTCTGATTATTTTAATGCAGAACATGTTTAGCTTCATTTTGTGGCGCTGGCGGCTGCAATAACACACTGTAATTTGCTCAGATGAAGAGGTGATTGGACAGCTCTTGCGGTAATTTTTAATTACTGTCATTAGTGGCCGCAAGGCTGCTCCTTTCGGAGGCGCTGGATCGGCACTGTCGCCGGCGCCGCAGGTACCGCTTTGCGGGGGCCGCGGCTCTGGGGGCTGCTGCAGGGCGGGTGGCTCTAGCCGTGCCTGCAGAGTGCTGGTTTCCCCTGGGACAGATAAAGTTTCACCGCAAGCGAGAGGCGGCAGCCCCCGCGCGGATGTGGAGGCCCCGGCTCTGCTCCGCGGGCTGTAATTAAGGGTTTAGTGCACGGAGGCGCCCGCCCGGGCAGGCACGCCGCACGCGCTGCAGGGGCAGCCACCGAGGAGACCTCGGCTCCTGCGGCCACCCGGCTGCCGGCACCGGGCCCGCGTGCACGGGCGGCACCGCGTGCGCGTTGGCGTGAGCAGGAGCCCGTGCGCCTTGGCGTGAGGAGCTGCACGCTGCCCAGGCACGGCCCGCGTCCTGCCCGGCTCCCCGGGACACGCTTCCTGCATGCGGGGAGTAGAAGAGCCCGAGCGCTGCTGCTGGGGGTGCTTCATTACTATCATTACTATGATTATTATTTACTCTGGAATGGCGGGAAACACGGGRCCCGGGCACGTGCGCCCCTGCACAGCGAACGGGCGGCCCTGCGGCTCCAGGCCCGGCCCGGCCCAACTCCCTTCTCCCTCCCACCGCCCCGGGTTTCGCGCCACGGCCGGGAGCGTTTCGCGCCATGGGGTTGGGCCCTGGCAGCTCCACAAACGCCCCACCCGCGGCGCGGAAAAAAAAAAAAAAAAAAAAAAAAAAACAGCGGGACCCCCCGCGCCCCGCGGCTGCTCCCGCGGCCCGCGCAGCCCCGCGCGGCCCCGGCGGGCAGGACGGGACAAACCGGCCGGGAAGGGATGGGACAGGCAGGGCCGAGGGGCGGTAGCGGCTCCCTCTGCATCTGCCAGGACGCGGGCGGCAGCGCGGGAAAGCGCCCCCAGTCCCCGCCCCCCGCCGGGCCTGGCCGCTTTGGCGCGAACCGGCAGTCGCCTCGTGCTGCTCCCGCGCGCCGCCTGCCCGCCCCCCTGCCGCCCCGCCGCCCTCCCGCCGCCATGGCCCCCCGGCGCCCGCAGGTGAGCGCGCGTCCCGCGGGGGCCTGGGGCGCCCGGCCGCCGCCGGCCCGGGAGGGAGTAGGGGGGGAGCCGCGTCCCGGGGCGCGCGCGGCTCCGCAGCCGAAGCTGCCGTGGGGGGGTTCGCGCCTCGAGGTGCCTGGGGGTGGCGCGGCCGGTGCGCGGCGGCCCTTATTCCGCGGCCGTTACTCCGGGGCGGTTGCGGCCGTTGCTCCGCGGGGGCGCGCGGGGCCCGGCGCGTTTTGCGCTTCTGGGCCGTGCGAGAAGCTGCGGGCGCGGACCGGGCCTCGTGCGGCCGGTTCCCCCGCGTGAGCGCTCGGCCCAGTCTGGGCTCCTGGTGCGGGTGGGCGGTGCGCGGGGCCCGCAGGGGAAGCGGCGGGGAGGAGAGAGCCCCGCGGCCCGGGGAGCCCCGGGTCGGGCCGGGCCGGCAGCGGCGAGCAGAGCGGCAGGCGGTTGCTGCAGAGCTCCGTGTGTGCCTGTGGATGTGTGAGCTCCGTGTGTGGATGTGTGAGCTCGGTGTGTGTGTGGATGTGTGAGCTCGGTGTGTGTGTGGATGTGTGAGCTCGGTGTGTGTGTGGATGTGCTGCTTGGCCTGTTGTGCAGCGCAGGCAGTACTTGTTTCCCATGAAAAGTAGTAAAATGGGGGTGGTTTCCGGACACTACTTGGAACTACTCGAACTTTGGAAAAATGCCTCTTAGCAGCAGCTGTAGCTGCTAGTTTGAGGTACTTGGCTTACAGCAAGCACGCGAAGCGTCCCGAGGCGCTGGTGCCCACTGAGCCCCGAGTGCAGGCTGCTGGGGCGCACCCGTGTGCCGCCGCAGCGACCCCGTCTCAGCGGGCTTGCCCTGTCGCCTCTGCAGAGACAGGGTTGCTTGGGAAGGAGGAACTTCGCAGCATTCCGGAATACGAAGCTGATCCCCATGGAAACATCCTCGTCCTCTGATGACAGTTGTGACAGTTTTGGTTCGGATAATTTTGCAAACACGGTAAGTGCGGTACAAGACTAAAATTGAGTGTGCGGTGCTGGTAACGACCCCGGCTTTGTGTGTGATTAAAGCTGCTTGCTCTGCTTACATTCTTGTACAATAGTCACAGATCTACACTATGCACTGTAATTCCGCTTCACTTTGCTTGTGCTTCTAGGTAGTAATTGTTGGAAGCAGATTAGCTATTTATTCCAGCCTTTGAAATGTCACCTAACCTAACATGCCTGATAATTTGCCACCACGGTTCTGAAACCACTTGTAAATCTCTGGACTATTTTTTTTTCCTTTATTACAAAAGCTCTTTGCTTATAGTGTTCCTTTTAAGTGTGAATCATTTTCTGTACAACTTCTGATAAAATATATTTTATTGTTTATAGAAACGCAAGTTTAGGTCAGGTATTACAGAAGAACTGGCAAAAATCTTTTATGAAGCTTCTGATGATGAATCCTTCAGTGGCTTTTCGGAAAGTGAGATTCAGGATGCCTTGGTAAGATGRTTGATTTTTAATTTGTGGTTTCAATTACAAATTCTTGCATATTTTCAGTTGAAAAGTAGCAGATTCAGCTTAAAAATCCTGTGTGGTCAGAAAGAAGCACTGTTTCTCTTCCAGTGTATCAGTCCAAGTAGTTTCTTGTTGTCTCCCTAAAAAGCGGCCAAGCGCTGCGGCTCTGCAAGGCCGAAACA
Source organism: Eudromia elegans (assembly GCA_003342815.1). NCBI lineage: Eukaryota > Metazoa > Chordata > Aves > Tinamiformes > Tinamidae > Eudromia > Eudromia elegans. The sequence goes on along the minus strand of PTEX01000034.1, from coordinate 4,815,948 downwards.
AAAACTGCCTACAGGTTTTGAGATGYGTCCCGAAGCTGGCCCGCTGCATTGCATGCCACGGGTACGGGCTCTTGCATTCCTGGTGTGCGTGGTGCCAGGTGCTGTGCTAGCTCGGAGGCTGCAGCACACAGAGATCTCTGTGTTTCCTGGCATGCGGCGGCCCCTGCGCTGCTCCGGTGCCGCAGGAGATGCCGCAGGAAACGCTTTGCCCTTTCCAGCGKCAGGAGGTGGAATGCCCCTTGCCACTTTACCTCGACTTCAGGGCAGTTTTGCTGCTTAACAAGACCAAGAGCTGGTGCTGAGCAGAGCAGAGAGCACTGTTACCATGAGATGAGTTTCTGGTGTAACCTGAGTGAGAATAGCACCCGAGTGGAGGAGGATGCGTGCCTGAGTTAACCTATTACAGCGGTAAAGAGACCACGCAGGAGGCAAAGGGGCAACAGATAAGGAAGGAAAAGGAATCAATACCTCCATGTAAATGGGCAAGCCAAAACCACATACCCCATGTGTGTGTGCTAATATCACCCTGTGCAAATAAGGTGGCCATTTGAAACTGAACTGCATGTGAGGCAGAAAGCCTCTTCTTACCTGTGACCTAAAATAAGACTAAGTCTTACTGAGTCTTACTAAAACTGAAGTCGTCTTCACCACTAGTCTGGCAGGTGACAGCTGAGACAGCTACAGCCTAGCTTTTCTGGTGTGTTTCAGCTTTAGTGTAGCTCTCCCTGACAGACGTTTAGCATGCCTGTCTGTCTCTCACATGCACACACTCCTATGTGTTTTGGAGCACTGGGGACCTGAAACCTAGAAATGAAAGTGTAGATTTCAGCTAACTTTCAGTGTAGATTTAAGCCAACTTCCCCGAAATGCAAAATTGTCAAACTGTTTAATTGCAGAGCAACTTAYTTGGTTTTATGGGCTTCAATTCTTGTTTGTTAACAGAAGCTGGACTCAGATTCAGAGAAGAATGATGTAAATGCTGGAAATGGGATAGCTCGACAAAGGCAGAAATGCTCTGTGCCTCTAAAAGTAGCTATGAAGTTTCCACTGCGACGATCGAAAAGGAGAAAGGATGAGAAGGGCTCTCTTCCTGAGGAGATGGTGGCTGTTCCAGATTCAGACTCTGACTCTGAAGAAAAGGGGTCCATCTTTTTAGAAAAAAGAGCTTTAAATATAAAGGAAAACAAAGCCATGGCAAGTATTTAGTGTCAGTCTGATTTTATCCCTTTCCTTGACAATTAGCCAGTTCTCCTCCATTGTTCAGATTAACTGTAATTAGAATTTCAGTAATTGTTTAGGAGGAGTTTATATTCCTAACATTTCGATCAGATACTTCGTTTGCTGACATGTGAAAATCCATAGACAGGGAAGTCCTTTAGGAGAAAAGAAAAAAAAAGTGCAGGTGTTAAAGCCCTACTGTTTGTTTAGGTTGCCGTAATCTATTAGTCTCATAGGACATAAACACCTTCTTAGGACTCTGCTTCCTCCTTTCTTCTGTTTAGCTTGCAAAGCTGATGGCCGAGTTGCAGAGTGTTTCTGGTATCTTTGATGGGAGAAGGTCATTGCCAGCTGCCAGTCATGTAAGTATAAACTTAGTGCGTTTGCCTACAGAATTGAGAGCCAAATTCTGATGCTGTAAAGCATGATTCTCAGACAAAAACTTCATAAGCGCCAAGTAAATCAAAGTACAGCTCTGAATTTTATTGCTTCCTAAAACAAGCATCCTTATTGTGCAAGTCTCTTTGATTTGTCTCTGTATAAAAACTGACTAGCTATAATTCATAAAGGCCTGGCTGTCTGCACAGGCCAAGAAAGCCTCCAAAGATCCTGGGTAAATATGGATCCTGGCAAACACTGGAGATAAGAGGGACAAGCCCAAGCTTTGAAGTTCAAGCCTCAATATCCCTTCTATTTGGAGTCTTGAAACAAAGTACAACATTGGGCCCAACTAGGCCCTTTAAGTTATAAGGCTGTGAATTGCTCTGCTAATTTACCTGAAAGCCTTGTGAGGATGGGAGCAGCAACAGAAGTGACAGCTCTTCACAGCTTAAATCCTGCTGCTATGTGAGGGAATTACTGTGTCCATGCAGAGATAAGATACAAATGTGCCACTCTGGCTCTTCCTCTGGAGCTTACTAAACTCTAGAGGATGAATTTGCCTAGGGTGTTTTTACCTTTTTTTTTTCTATTTATTTTTTTCCTTTTTTTCCTCTTCTGACTGTGATTGGAGAGGAAGAGAGGAAAGAGAGAGGGATTCTTTGGGGGAGGAACACATAGTGGGGATAGGGAATGTTGTTTTGGTTTTGGACTATTCTATAAGAGGCTCTCATTTTTTCTCCAGGCACCAAAGCGACTTCCAAGACGCTCTCTTCCCAAAAGTGCTTTGAGGAGGAACCCCGACCGGAGTTCTCGGCCTCACACAAGRTCCAGGTCCTTGATTGAAGGTCCACCTTCTCCTTTACCAGAAGATGATGATGATGATGATCGGTACTTCTTAGTGAGAAGAAGAAAGGTGTCTGATGAGTACCTGGAGGTATGTGGAGGTTTTAGTTCTTCAACTGCGKGTTGCTAATGAAGGTGATTTTTTTTTCTGTGCCTTGAGGAAAAAATAGAAAATTCTTAGAGAGCYAATTAGAATTGTGAATATTTCCTGGGCTGGAAAGAAGTACAGATAATAGCTTGTTGTGCATGTTCTGCTTCCTACCCCAGCCCCTCAGTCTGGAACAATGATTCTCTCACACTCCAGCAGGACCTAAGTAGCAGTCAGGAGCATTTCACTTAATTGGTTAATAGCTTCAGATGCTGAAGCTCCATCCATTTCACATGCCCTTGTCCCCCCCCAAAAAAGCACCTCCTATTTGAATAGAGGGTCTCCAGGTTAAGTAGAGGGTGGTTATTTGAGCCTTCGGCACTGTCTCAGGGACCTCCACATTCTTGTTTGYGCAGAGGTTTTGCTGACACTAACTGTAATCATATTATGTCTTTGCTGTTCAGCACGAAGCCCAAACTCCCAGGAGAGGTCACCATGGTGCCATGGCTCTTCCACACGTTGTGCGTCCTGTTGAGGAGATAACAGAGGAAGAACTGAATAATATTTGTGCATCTGCGAGAGAGAAAGTGTATAACAGGGCCATGGTAAGTGTGCTCTGAGTTTGTGAAAGGAACGCTTTATGAATTAACTGTTTGATATTCCCTGCTTTGGATTAGTGTCAACTAGCAAGGACAGGGTCTCCCTCGCTAAGGAAGGATTTGATTTTTGAGGGGGAAKGGAGAGCATATGTGTGAGATCTTGAATCATCGTTGTCTTTTCCTGAATTGATAGCATTTATCAAGACAGTTACCCTGCTCACACCTRGAACTGCTGTCATATCCAGGAGATACCAGCCTGTGAAAGTGTCCTAACCAGCGCTGAAGATACAGCCTTGAAATAGTTTTGATCCAAATTGGCTTTCAGTTTCCACGTGTCCTGCTAGTTAGCAAAGAGATAACTTGTTGTCTGTTSCACTAACCGAAGAGCCATCCTCATTGTCTTATTCCTTGAACTGTTTATCCTTTGTAGGGCTCCACTTGTCATCAGTGTCGCCAAAAAACCATTGACACCAAGACAAACTGTCGTAACCCTGACTGCATAGGGGTGCGGGGCCAGTTCTGTGGGCCCTGCCTCCGCAATAGGTACGGGGAGGATGTCAGAACGGCCCTGCTGGACCCGGTAAGACTCCTTTACCTGTGACCTGACACATCCTGCTCTCTGCTCGAGCTAAATGTAATTCCTCACGCTTAGGAGTTCTAACAGGGAAGCCACTTGCAGCGCYACATGTTCCTAGATCAGCTCGAGGTGAGCCACAGAGCCCTGTGGTCTATAAATGCCGTAGGAATGTTATTACAGAGGTAGGCTACAGGAGCCAAAGTGTGCTCACGTTTGGGCATTGAACCAGTGCTACCTGTTTTGCCTTGCATTGGTATTTGATGCTTTGTGGAGATAAACTGCATCTTGAACAAAGAAAATGCTGCTGTCGTGGCTGTTGAAAGGGTGCRGGAGTTGAGCAAAGGCTTCCTGTGGCTTTGTGCAGGGAAGGCAAATAGCTTAGAGGCTGAAAATGCGGATTTTCTTTAGTGTTGTTCTAGACAGCTTCAGGGCTGCTGTTTGCTGCAGAACTAAGTGGGAAGCAGGGCCCTCTTGAAAGCTGCAGTTGAGAATAAGGTCAGGTCAGCCAGAAGAACTTGTCTGTGTTTTCTGCAGAGCTGGAAGTGYCCGCCGTGCCGTGGAATCTGCAACTGTAGCTTCTGCAGGCAGCGAGACGGACGGTGTGCTACTGGTGTGCTGGTCTACCTAGCCAAGTACCACGGCTACGACAACGTCCATGCCTACTTGAAGGGGTGAGCGTGCCCAGCTCTGCAGGCAGGGTGGGCAGCTGGCGGCAGGGAGGCGAGCGCTCTGCCACGCTCATGGGTGTTCACAGCAGTCCTCATTGCCTCTAGGACCTACCTGAGGTTTGCCATAAGTTCTTCCCGTTATTGCTAGTTTTCACAGAAAGAAGCCCGCAGATGGTGCATCCACTCTGAGCACTGAACTTGAACTGGTGTTTATTGTTATGGCTTCTGCTAATAAGAGTTTGTGAGCAACACTTCGCTATGAACTGATTGGTGTCTCTACTTGTCTTTCAGTCTGAAACAAGAACTTGGAATGGAAGACTGAAGCTGCGACTGCCTTCAAACTGTATTCTTTCACCAATATTTCATTACTGCCTACAGTGAATTATTAAGTGATGTTACAAACTCACTCTATTTCTTCTGTTACCTTTTGGGTTAAAAGAGGATAAAGAACTATCACACGTCTCGGTGCAAGTAGTACTCATAAAAAAAGTCTTTTGAAAGTTTTCCTACATGCTATTGTTACCCATTAACTTAGCAAAATAGAGAGCAACAGTTTGTTTTCATGGCAACAACTTCTTAATTTCCTTTTTTTTTTTTTCCCTTTTTCCTGAAAGGACATGGGACTTTAAGCCATTAGTTTTATTCATGTGATGATCTCTGCTGCAGTCTTGCTTATGCTTGAATATTAATCGCAAAAAAGATAAAGCTGTTCTGACCATTCAGGTCACTGGGGAACCTTCCCAAGTGGACAAGGTATGTGTGTAAGTCATGAGCAACTTCATCTTTATCTGCAATGCAGACCCATCCTGAAAATAAGTGATAGAAGGTAGGAGTTCTCTAAAGCAGCTACTTGTCCTTCAYGTTAAAAAGGAAGCCCCAATGGTTGCAGCAGAGCAGTTTCTAGGCACTGTGCAATGGTTTTATAGAGTACTCGAAGTGCAGACTTATTTTGAGGGAAGATCTCCACTGAGTGGCTTAAAAATGCAGCGGCAGGAGATGGGGTGGGGACTTGGTCATACATATTGTCCCGTGGCAGGAGACCACAGGAGGCCGAAAGCTTCCACAGCACAGTGAGGATTGCCTGGCCGTGCCAGGGACAGCTGTGAGGGCACTGGTATGTGCCATGAAGCGAGTGCTGTGTCTAAAACACAGCACACCCTGGGGCAGTCAGCACTGTGTTTGGAAACTGGCTTCTTGCTGCTCCTGCTGCCAGCTGCTCTGCAGAACGGCCCCTGGCCCCGGGCAGGGAGCTCCCAAGAGCAGGGCTTGTGACAACTGCAGGAGCAGAGGTTGTTCATGTGGCTTTGGGGCAGCTGCAAAGTGGATTAAAGATGTAGCCTGTTGAACTTGGGTATCAGAACGAGGGGCAGTGACAAAGCACTGGCATCAGGAGCTTGGATTCTCTTTTACTTGTTAACAAAATGAAAAGGAAGAACTTAAGCTACAGTCTAACTTGAAGTTGCACAGAGCAGTATAAATCTGAATAGAGAATGTTCTCAAGAGACATATACCCTGGCTGTAGTAGCAGATGAGGAAAAGCAGTTGCCTCATCTAAAAAAATTTGAATGATAAGTGAAAAGAGAGGTATAACGGTTGCAAACAGTCTGAGAGCACTTAAAATGTGCCATATTTATGTGTGGCTCAGCTTGATTGTAGAAAAGTGTTGCTAATGAGCTGGAGTAGAGCACAGACTGAGCTGAGGAATTCCAGATATTGCATGGATGGGTCTTGTGTACTCGGTGCTGTAGAAAATGCCATGMGAATTACATCTGGAGAAGCACAGAGTGTACAGAATGCCCTGAGTTTGGTAATGGAAACTGCTGTATAAGCTTTGTGCAAGATTTAGAGCATGATGTAAAACAATAATGTKCAGTTGAATAGTAGGCAGAATCAGCGTGCATGTATTGAGCACTAGAACAAGACTGGGCCTCACACCTTTCCACTTGCACTGTATTTGTGTATGTGAATATATAACGACCTACATTTTATACCTTTCTGGGAAGTACATCAGCATGTGKGGAAGAGGGCGGGGAAGAGGGATTTGGAAACAAAAGATGTTTATGTCAGACATGCAGCTCTGATTTGTAAATCATCTGCGGTGCTGAAAATCTCCAGTCCCTTCTATGTCTCTGTTTTTACAGTGTGAATAGTTGTGCAATGCAAGGTAGAGAGTGCTTCACCCTCTAGGACTATTTCATGAAAAAAGGAGCTCTAGAAATACATGGTTTTGATAGCTAAGAGTGATTTTTTCTAATTGTTGGGCTTGACTTTTGATTGCTGGAGTGTGAAGGGACTATGTTAAAAGCAACCCCTTGTATCATGTCATGGAGACTGCTGTACTGAGATTCCCTCCCATCTATGAACTTGTGTACAAAGGTTTTTATTTTGATAATAAAAGTGTTTTTTTCTGGTTAGAATTTTTGCTTCTTTACCCTTATTAAAAAAAAATAGATTGGTGCTACCCTCTGATGAATAGCCACACGTACTGCTACAGTGTGAAGGAGCCGCGTGTACTGGGGGAGCATAGAAACTGCAACACCCCCTGCCCAGGGCCCAAACAGCTCAGTTCCCCAGAGAAGGGTCTCTTGCCATGCACTCACCTGTACCCCTTGGCAGGGGCAGGGGCAGGGTAGGGGTGAAATGCCTCCCTCCTGTCTTGCAAGGGAGCAGGAGGAGGATTCTGGCTTAGGCTTGTGGGTGCAGGTCAAATTGAGGCGCCTGCCTCATCCCCCAGCCCCCAGCCCCTCTGAGCTGCCCCTCTTGCTGCTCCAGAGAAATAACCTGGGGCCTTGGCTGCAGCCTGGGGCTGCAGAGGCCCATTCTGATACTTGGGCTTCTGCTTTGAAGTCAGTGTAGTCCTGTTTCCAGAAGAGGTGTATGAGACAGTAGCAGAAGCATCCATAAAACCATGCTATATTGAGAGGGAGTAACGGGGGGAAAAACACCAAGGAGAGGGACTGAGCTGACCTTGAGTAGTCTCTTAGGACAAAAATGTGTGTTTCATGRCTCCTGCCAGGAAGCCGTGTTTGGGCGCTCTCGTGATGTTGCTGGTGCTGGGAAAGTCTAATTCACACTCAACGTGTGCAGTGTTCTAGGTCAGGGCTTACRTGATTCGTTTGTGTGTCTCGGTACRCTTTCCCCCAGTGGTTTTTTTTGGGTGCTGTTGCTGCTGACCTGCCAAGTGGTTCAGGAGCTTGTAGCTTCTCTCTGCAGCAGCTGAGCACTGCTGGGATAATTCACAAGAGGCGGGGGAAAAGAATCCCATCTCAGACAGGTAATTTTGAAAACAAAGAGGTGTGGAAATAGAAACTCACCTTAAAGGAAGCTTATAGGAAAATAACTTATGTGTGAGGTAGAATTACTGCTAATTTATTAGTGACTGTGCCAGCTGATGTTCCCTCACCTTTCTTAGTTTTGGTGCTGTTCCATCTACCTAGGTTTGATACAATTTCTAGGGTTTTTGCTTGTTTGCTTGTTTCTTTTTGATCCTGCAGTCAATTTTGCTTAAATGCTGCTAGAAATAAATCCMGAAAAGATGAATAGGAAAATTATACTTTTAAATTCATTGGGCTTCAGATCCTTTTGCATTCTCAGTAGGGGAGGAGGCATATAAATAGAGCCTAAAGCTTCCATGCGTGTCAGCCCAGCCAGGGAAATGCCCCCTTGTTCAGCTCTTGGGTTCTGGAGTTGGAATAGTCAAAAAACARTAAAAGTCAGTGATGGAGTGAGGGTCTGAACAAACCTGCCCAGGTTCCCCCCTACTATCGGAAGATTCTCTTGTAGGTTATATAGTATATTTCCGTCTAGGTGTATATATACACACACAGTAGGTATATTTGTGTGTGTATGTGTATATATACGTACCTTGTTCCCTGCTTTTTTTYCCAAATTTTCTTTTTAATAAACAGACATATGTTTAAGTCCCTTTTTTTCTTTTTTAATTTTTTTAGATAAGCTCCTTGGAGAGGAGGAGTGTTGTCTTCTTCCTTACCCGGATAGCAGTGTTCTTTCCTGTTATACATATAGGGTTATAAAAACAACAGTAAAGCACTGCTGCACAGGCTGGTGAACAGCACAGCACCCGAACGGGCTCTTCACACCCAGACAGGGCTCTCCGCACCAGGTGTGTCTGCCAGAGCCACCCACTGCGCTCTGGTGGCACCAGCCAGTTTGTTCTTGAGCTCTTTGCTAGCGCAGCTCTTGGGTGGCTACTGGCCTGAGTTGGTGGGGGCTTCGGACACCCTGTCTGCTGTGTTTTGGTTTTTGTTTTCCATATTTTCAGCTTTATGAGAAGATGTGGCTTCCTCTTACCAAACACAGGGTGTCTAATAGGTCTATGGGAGCCCCGGTACRCAGGCAATGCTGGGCTATGCCATAGAGTAGGTCAACTTCAAATGTCGAGAGAGACGAGAGCGTCACCCGCACTGAGTTCTCACCCTGTTTCCCAATAGACTAAGCCTGGTCTGCCAGACTTGGCGGGTGGAGGGTAATTTCTGTGCCCAAAACATGACAACTGGTGCTAGTGGTAGGAACCCTGGGAGCTGAGGGGAGTGGGAATCCTGTTATATTTGAGGTTTAGGAGTAGCTGGGGATATCGATGCTATACAGAAACAGGTCTAAGGCAGAGAGCTACAGTGCTGGTGAACAAGATCTGTTGGCTGCTTTTTAGGTGGCTTCTGTCTACAACTAAACCCGAGTCCTGGTTGTGAGGACGACAGACGTTTCTGTTGGATTAAAAAGAACAACCCAAAGTCGTGGTTGGGTAGTGATATGGGAAGGTGTCCCTGCATTCACTCACCTTTCACGAGTACGCGCTCTGCTGCTTTACCTAGAGCACTCTCGGTAAGTTAGTAAGTGCTCTCCTGCTTGTGAAGTGCCTCGACGCTGCGCGGGCTCGCCGGGACCGCTCGCCGGCTCCCCGGCCCACGACCGCCCAGCCGAAGCGAAGCCGCCCCGCGAGAAGGGCCCCAGGTGCAGAGAAGGGCTCCACCCCGAAGGCTGCACGTGGCAGAGACGCTGCTGGGTTTTCTTGTTTCCTCTGTGTATCGCCGAGGTGAAAACACGCGCCAAGTCCATGTCAACTCTTCTGGGGTGAAGAGTCACCATCTTCCGATGCACTCTAAGGTAYCTGATCTGGAGGCTGACTTGTGCTCACAGGTTTTTTTCCCAGTTTCTCAAATACGTAACAACACAAATGCACTTCTTAGTGTCACCTTATGAGTTTCTCTTCTTATACGGCTTTTCAGCAGAAATAAACCCTGGGAAAGCTCTTTCTTCCTAGARCTTTCATTGTGTGCAACAGCATTTTTTTTGCTGTTGAGTGTAGGGGGTGGTGCTTTTGGTTATTTCTTTTTTGAGACTGGTTCTAATGTGAATATATGACTGATAGCAGTGAATCATCAGGCAGGAAAAGAAAAAACGTTTGGAAATAAGCCAAAGTCAAAATCTTTTCTCGTGCTCTGTTCAATCTGCTTCCTCTTTAAAAGAAAACTTTCACATTAGCAGAAAAATAAGTGCTTAGCCAGAGTTCTTTTTGTGTCCCTTTCGACAGGGAAGGGGACAGGCTGCCTCGCTCTGTGCCCTGCTGGCTTTCCTCGTCAGAGTCATCCCTCCAAAGGCTTTTTCTTCCCCCTTTATTTCTCTTTTCATTTAACTCTCATAAGAATAGTTGCGATGTTGCAATTTTGGTACTGGAGGCTAAAAACAGAGTGCTGCTGTGTGAGAAACTGAACTGCTTCAATAAAATAACTTTTTTCTCTGGTAAGAGAAAAGCAGCTGCRTTGTGTACCTGAGGAGCTGCTCCGATACGGGCTCGGTTGCAGCCGCACGCTCTGCCTCGTCGTGGGCAGCGTTACTGTGTCTCAGCCCTTTGCTTCACGCAGTGTGTTTCTGTGGGCTGAAGGGAAGGGCCTGGCGGAGCGTCTCATTCTGCCGGGTGCCGTTCTGTGTGCTCCTGCCTGTGCTTCGGCTCCCCGGGAGCCCCGGGCACGCCACGTTCACCGCCTGCTCTCCCAGGACACAGAACCCGCCTCGTGCCCCGCTGGCTACCGCAGCTCCCTGGAGTTCAGCCTCTGCTGCTGCCCACGTCCCACAGCTCCCTCCCCATGCGGCATGGACGGTGTCCTCCCAAAGGGAGCCTCAGAAACCCCCGTGGTGATCGTCTCAGGTACAAAACGCCCAAACCCTCCCTGCATTTAAAACACCTAACCTGCCTTTTGCTTCCGTGTCTGAGCAGGATCCGCCTGGTGTTTGGAGGCATCTAAACGAGGTCGGCATTATTCCTCGGAAAACAGAAGCCTTCAGTGTGCAGCAGCAGCACTGAGGTCTCRGGCCACCGGGCACCCCTGCTACTCTGGTCCCTGCAGTCCCACCGAGCTGCAAGGCGGTAGGGAGGGCGGGATAGCCCTGGGATGCAGAAATGCCAAAGCGGGAGGGAATTTCTCTTCCATGCTGCTTTTTGTGCAGGGATCAGGCAGCGAAAGCCGTCCCATCGTGGGGCTGGCAGGGTGAGGTTTCTTTTGGCAGGGCAGATACTCGTGAGCTCAGTCCAGAGAGATTACGAGGTTTCTCCATGTCTGTTGCAACAGAAATCTGAGTAATGAGAGGAGTAAATGAGAGTAAACGTAAGTTCTGAGGAGGGTCGATGCTGTGGAGCGAGGCAGCACCCGCAGGGAGGGTGCTTGGAGGGTCCCTGTGCTGCACTGTTCGGCGAGCTGGAGACCCCCTCGGGTCACTCAGTGCCAAGGTCCCGCGTGGCGTCGACTGCCCGCGGTGGCCCTGGAGGTGACGGGCGTGGAGGGAAGGGTGCGCGAGGGTGACAGCCAGGGAGGCTGGTGTGGCGCCCGGCGCACATCGGGAAGGGCCCTGCGCTGCTGCCAGCGAAACTCGGAGGGCATCAGGTTTCCTAAAGGAAAGAGCCAAGGGAGGAAACCCCCCTCGCTCAAAAACCTCCATTAAAAAGCAAGAGKAAGGAAGGAATCTTCTGAGGTATGGCCGGAGCCTCGGGGGACCCTGCGTCTGCCCACGGACCTTTCCTTTTTCTCTGTATGAAAGACTTATTTAGATGAGAAAATAGCACTATCTGTAGATGTAGGTAAAAATAGCTTAAAACAAAGACAAACATATATATGTGTGTGTGTGTGTGTGTATATATATATGTAAAGTAGTGTTGAAGCTATAGAATATAATGTGATGCTCTATAATTGGACRTAGCTGGAGGTACAGAAAGCATTCCCAGACGACAGCAGTTTCAAGGTTATGTCCTGGTGCAGAACACCTCTGATGTACATCCCAAAACACTGCAGGTGCCTTTTGCTACATTTCAAAACTAAAAAAAAAAAAAAAAAAGGAATTGCTGAAACTGGCCTAAATGATGCTGGACAGTAAAGGCATTTTCAGCCTCGATTTATACTACAAGTTTGCATTTCAGCACAAGACATCATAGGTYTGCATTTTTTTCCCCTAACCCTCTTAGAAAACTGTTTCACGTGAACAACCTCCCCTGGAATCACACGAACGTGGTGCATCGCTGCTTGCCATACGTGTTCGTTTTTCTGAACTAAAATGCCTTGTTGCATGCTGTTAATGCAGCCTAAATGTTTCTGTGTCGCAGATTCGCAGCAAAGCAAAAAGATCCCTGCCCAAAGCAGGCTGCTTTTGTAAGGGCGAGCAGAGAACATTGACGCCCTCTTCCTTGACCTCCGATAAGCCCTTTATCTTCACTAATGTGCATTATTTTRCGTTTTGCAACAGATACCCCAATTTCTGTTTTGCCATCTGCTCCATGGCAATTGACACTTCAGAGGGCTGGCGATTACTGACTAGCCCTGGATAGGAATACAGCAAATTCTTCACAAAATAAAAATCAATACTCACTGACATACTGCGTATTGAAGAAAATAATTGTTTATGGCACTCAGCTTAAGCTGTTCTGGTAATCACGTTGAAAAATACAATATTTATTCATTAGATCAAATTTAATGAGGCCTCCTGGCAGTAATTATAAAAATTACTGTAGCAGTAAATTACTAATGAGTTGTGATGTGCTTCCTACCTGTGAGGAAGGACTGGGGGATGAAAACCTGATATCCAGACAGCACTGGGGAGGGTAAGATCTCGAGGCCAGGAGTGGAGCTCACGGCAGAGCAGGGTTGCTCACCGCACCTGAATGGTAAAAAAAAGAGAAAAAAAGACAAAGAAGAAAGACTCACAACCAAGTAGCTTCAAAGGGTCGCTTTAAAGAGATATTAAACTCTTCCAAAGCAACATGCATAGGGAAAGGAACATCATCATCAATGGCAGAGACTCCTTTGCCACACGTGCATTATCTTGCTGATAAMACCAGCGGAGATGACCTGATTTACTGCAATACACCTTGGGCTCGGAACAACTTCTTGCTTCCTTGTTGTTATAAAGTTTCATGCAAAACACAGCCAGGAGGGCGATGCTTTATTAGTGCCCTTAAATCTTACAGAACAGTCACCGAAGATGTGGAGCGGAGACGAAGGTTGAACTCCCCCACCAGCTTGCTTTGATGCCGGCCGTTTGACCCAGATTTCTTTCTTCTTCTGAGACAAAGCTGTAAGGAAGGCAGGGGCTTGTGGGTAGCAACYGGTCCTCAGCGCGAGCAGCACCGAGGCGGGAAGGTGCCCGAGGGTGTCACCTCTGCAGAGTGACCGGGCGCCTGCGGCTGCAGGGCCCGGAGAGCGACGGGGCTTCCGCCACGTGTGAACCCCAGCCCGGGAGCCCGGTGGCTGTTGTCCTGTTCTGTGCCTGCTCCAGTGCATCTTGGGCTGCGAGCAGAGGGTGGTGGAGGGTGAGGCACTGCAGTGGCGGGTCCTAAACTCCTTGTGCGTGAGCCTGAGCTCTAAGGAAATGCACACACTGAAAAACACACGCTGTTGGCACCTACACACGCCAGAGAGAGGCTAAATAGCAGCCGGGTCAGCACACAGCGGGGTCTTCTGCAGTTTGCCGGTTTTCAGGAACATAGACATATCTTCATTCCCACCCACTCCCTGCCAAAAAATGAAATAAATAAAATGATAAAATAAAGCACTGGTTTGCAGTGATTTAACTGATTCACACTGGTGAGCATATCAGTGATATTAAATTAAGACCAGGAGAGTTCTTGCCAGACGCAGTTACAGAAGGTCGGTGTCTCAGTGCCCATCAGAAATTAACCCCATCTAACCCCATCGCCACAGACGCCATGGTGGCCCCGCTGCACTTCACGTCACCGCAGCCGCGCCGCAGCAGCCGCGCTGCATGGAAAACACCGTCCGCTTTGCCGCTGAAGTTGTGGATACCGGCCGGGCTGCCGGAGTGTCGGGTTCTCCCTTTTTGCATCACAGAAATCGTCCCCAGGCTTTCCCTCGCAGTCTGGTCCTGTCTGGCAGATTAAAAAAATGTGTTTTTTTCTTATGAGCTAAGCTGAATGTGGCGATGGACAGATGTTCACTTTGCATACAGCTGTGCTGGCTGAAGAYGCCTTTCCCTGCTTCTTTCTGGAGCCGTTGTGAGGCTGAATTAACACTGATAGAAAATTCGGAAGTCTTCAGCTAGGAAGCACTCTAGGAGCAGGCGATTTGTGGCACTTCAGAAGGGCTGCCAGCCCCAGCTACAACCGAGTCTGTGGCAGCTCAAAGACAAGGGCCAGGGCAGCTCACAGGAGTGCGGCCGCACTTCAGGGCTGGCATGGGAATCCGTGTGGTTCTCCATCAAATCCCCTCAGGTAAAGAGCAAAGGCAGACTTGGTGCAATGACTGCTTCTTTTTCCCCCCTTTTTTTCTTTTTTCCCCTTTTCATTTGTTTGGTTCTGTATTTTTCTGCCTGTGCTGTTCTTTAAACGGTGGCACTCACGGCCTCACACCCAGCAGCGCGGGCGCTCTCGCCTCCGGCTGCCTGACTAGTGTCTCACGCAGCCAAGCGCGTGCTTAGGTAACACTGTGAATTCTTAYGGGGCAGTCAGTGGCAAAATGGAAGCACTTTTCCTAAAGCTKCTTCTTCTACACCTGTGAAATGAATTTTGTGGGGGATACGATGGAACTAAACCTAAATACTAAATAATAATGGTGAAGCTTTTAAGAGAGAACGTCTCTCAATCTGACATAAGCAGTAAGATTGTTGCTGTGCATTATTACTGTAATTAAATTACATTATGCTATTGCACTACACTAATCCGTCAGTAATACTGTACTTAGCAGTAAGATTTTTGTCACATAAACATTATGAGACGTCAAACTTGTGCATTTTGTGATGCAAAATGCRTAGAAAATAGAGAAATTGGAGCAACAGAATAAAACATGAAAAGCTGTAACATTAGAAAGTGGCCATCCAGATCAACACAATAGTCCTTTTAAAGCACGTAAGTTGAGACTGCCGGAATTCATTTTCCAAAAGGCTGGAGCATGAGCTGTATGTGTGAGGTACCTGCTATTATTTGAAAAGATTAGATGAYACAGAAATATTATCATAGCTCTCTTTCTCTTTTGTTTTTCCCCCCTGAACTCCAAACCTGTGAGGTTAACTCGGGCACTGCTCGTAGCAAACGGCTGAACGTTTGAACGTGTGAACAGTAAGGACAGAAAGGACAGCGAGCTGCCACCGCTGCCCTGGACGGAGCCGGGCGCTCCGGCGCCTTGGACGGGGCTCAGCAGCCACGGGCACCGCAGAGCAGGAGCCACRCAGCGAGCAGCCTCCTGCAGCCGCCGCAGGGCAGCGGATCAGGACCGCGGATCCTGCCCTCGCCGGCAGCCCGGTGGGCTGCTCGGCAGTTCTCTGGTGCTAGAGCCCTTCCTGGGGGCTATTGCAGCACTCCCGCACACTCCGCTCACAGCTACCCCTTTCCCATTGGGCAAAATAGAGACCTCGGGAATTGTTCACTTTTGTTAGTAGAAACAAACARCTATTTGGTTTTTAATTGAAAATTATCAAGACAGTAGGGCAGATTCCCTTGCCTTTGCAGCGGTGCAGGCAGCAGGCTGTGAGCTACCGCAGCGCTTGCTGTGCYGCGGGCACCGGGCCCGGCGTCGAGCACACGCGCTGCAGCACCCTGGTGCCCAGCACCACCCGGCTCCTGGCGCACTCAGTGTGCCAGGACGGACACTGAGGGCCCCAGACCCAGCCTGGGAGCTGGGAGCACAGGGGTGACGTCAGGAAGCATCACCAGCGCTCCATCCTTGGGCTCCAGCAGACTCGGGGTGTATGCAGCCTGCACGGGGAGGCTGTCATCCATAATCCATATTTATGCTGCGTCCAGCGAGTATAAGAATGCTCTCAGAAAAACTTAGGCGAGGCTATAATAATACTTTTTGCACTTCTTTGTTGCCTTTCATCCAAGGATTTCATTGTGCCTTTAAAAGCTTTCATTAACTAAAATTCACAGTCCTGTGGTGCAGTAACTGTGCATTAACACCTCCACCCTATGTAAAATACAGCTCAGAGAAGCAAAGACCGGTGTAAATGGTTTAAAAAAATGGAAAGAATGTTGGGGGGGGGGAAATGGAAATGATTATTCCAACCTCTACGTACTAATCTTGCTTTTTTCCATCTGAAATGTCTTGGACTTGGACTGATGCTCTAACTGCATTTTTGAACACTGATACRTGTGCCAAATTTATAATTGTTTCAAAATTCTCAAGACAATAATTTCCAAATTCATTTATTATCTGCAGGAAATCTGTCCTTTGATAGCGGGCTGCAGACGTAGCAGTGAGAGTGCTGTAATTGCCTGTGGAGCTAGGTACGCATCTTTGCTATTGTGGAGCTCCAGGCTCTGGTTTCCCCAGGATGTGGACGACGTGTGAATGCCGGTTACACACATTCCCGAGCAGAGAATATGCCCCTAAAGCTATCGTGTCCTTCGTGCGTAGCCTCCGACCCTCTACAAAGCTTACATCTCGCAGGATTCAACAGTATTGGCTCTTTGGGGATCAATGAGAAACTCACCACCCATCTCCAGCATCTCTGAATTACAGAGCAGAGCCAGATCAAACGCAGAAGACTTCCCTCATTTATCCTGCCCCTGTGATACATCAGAGTGTGTGCTGCATTCATTTGTGTAGGCGGGCTGCTGTCTAATGTACTCTGTGAACATATTTATAAAGGATTAACCTGTGCSTGCTATTCCTAAAAACTGATTTCGTTAAAATACATATTTTATTCTACTTATCTCAACCACACAAATCATTCCTGTTTAGCTTTGATATTAATCTTTTTTGGTGGGTGTTGTATCCTGCACATTATCAGCAGTCCCGCTACGTATGAGAGCCTTTTTTTTCTCCCCCAGCCAACACTTCTCAGCACATTATATATGATCTGTGTCTCAGAATTTTACCCTACAGCGAAAGTGTTCGCTAATAGGATGTTCTGCTTAGCAAATCTGGACCCTGAGGGTTTGCTCCGTGAGCGCTGGTGCTTTGCAGGTGGAAGGAGAGGGTCAGGAATCACAGCCCTGGGAAGGAGGGGGGTGCACGGGGTACCTAGGGGCTCCAATGAGCCCACACATCTACCCAGCACCTGCCTTCCTAGGAAGGATCCGATACCGTGGAACACGCGGATTGCAGACAATTGCAGCTCGTTCCCACCCTCAAAAAAGTTAAATATCTGTGTTGTAAAATACGCACCTTGACATGGGTGATGTGTCTCATGTAGGGGAATGACTAAAGGCAATACAAATGACTAGCCTCATGGGGAGTCCTGAAGAAAAGCCCCAAATGTTTGAGAGCTGTCAGCTAAGAATTCGGCATAAAACTAAAGAAAGGCCGAACCKCTGATTAAGAACTAGGGGTAATTTACTGAAGATGAGAGCTGCAGAGAAGAATGATTAAAACAAAAAAAAACCAGTGAAAAACTGATTATTTGAGAGAGATGACAGCCAGAAGTCAGGCTTCGTACTCACCTGAATTTTCAACCTGGGATTCAATTCTTTGTTACCTGGGATCAGCCRGTACTGGGCCAGCAGCTGTGTGAAGAAGCTTATATAGTTTTGCCTTCAATATCTTGTGCCTTGCAATAGAAATGAATGGTGGTAATTGGTGCTATATTTTTGCCACTTACATGATTGCCTTTGAATGCAAGGAATCCAGTCCATTTGGAATTCTGTTCTTGGTACCGTGGTTTTTATGTAACCTGGGTGTCAGATAYTATTTGTTCCACCATCAGTCCATCTCAGCTGGCTATGAGAAAACACAAAAGTCAGTGAGTGTATATGAGGGAAGGCGGATTCTTCTCAACAGCCCATCGAGCAGCTTTTACAGCTCTTCTTCTTCTCAGTGTTTGAACATGGACTTGGAGGCTCACAAACGTTTCCCTTCCTTGCCAGGGCAGCGGTACCTCCGCTGGGCACACATTTCTTTTGTCTTCCCCCTTGTGTTTGGGTGGTGGCCGCTGGTTCGATGAAGGACAGACGGATGGATGGCAGATCAGTTTGATGCCTCTGTCACTCTTTTTGTGTGTCCCCCCCCCACCCCGTTTGCCTGGGTTGTTAAAGCACCATCTCAGTAACTTCTCCTCTGGCTCCACTGCAGTGGGAAGGGGCTGCTCCTGGCCCAGCCCAGCCCTCCTGGCCACTCCTGGCATCCCGATCCCGGCCTTTTGTTCTTCCCCACCAGCAGCTCCATCTSCCCACGCCACAATCAGCAGCCAAGGCTGTCAGCTGAAAGCCCCAAAGAACAGGCCCTACCCCAAGGGCTGGCTCCTTCCAGAGTGCATTTCTGCCGCCCGCCCGTGAGGGAGTCCACGTCGCAGCTCTGGCCTTTCCCGAGGCGGCTTCCKAGCAGGACCTGTGTGTTAGGGATATCTTGCACCGTCCTCGGCCATGCAGCAGCCTCCGGCCGGGCCTCTCTGCCCCTGCAATGGCTCCCACTGCGCTGGGAGGCGGCATGACCAGGGACACCGGCCTCTGCCCCCTCTCTTCCACCCACACTCTTCCCCCGCATCTGTTGGATTTGCCTCTGAATTCTGCAGCCTGAGAATAAAAGCATCAGTATCTTTCTTTTCCTTCTTCTTCTTTCTTCCCCTTTCACCCCATTTAACATCGCGGGCACCGTGTCTCCACCTTCTCTCCGCATCTCCTTTTCGGTGCTGTTCAGCGCTGCCTCCTAATAAGCTGTGCTGACAAAGGCCGTTGTGGCTGCAGCCCAGGGACGGCCACCGGCTGCGACCTGGTGGGGAGCAGGGGCCGGCGCGGCTGCAGCCGGGGCTGCCACATGCGGGTGATGCTGGCACGGCCGCTGGCAGAGGCCGACCCAGCTCCCCATGGCTTCCGAGGCCGGGAGAGCATCCCGGGACAAAGAGCACTGGGTGGCCTGACATCAGCTCCTTCCACCGATCACTCACATTCGCTGCCTCCATGACTCATTTGCTGAGCACACGATGCTTCAACTGTGCATTTGCTCAGATTCTTTCCCCCTTTGCCTCCCCGCCCTATCTTGCCCTGCTTTGAAAGGGCATCTGCTTAGAATCAAAGGTCTGTGTTGGTGTCTCAGCTGCTGACACGTTGGGCAGAGATATAAAAGGATGAGGAAGGGCGGCACAAGGCAATGGGGAGCCAGGGGCCGTCTGCAGCGCGTGCCCCCGGATGCTGCCGCGTGGCTCCCGGCCACCAGCTCCCTTGTGGAGGACACATGCCRAGGCCCAGGCCTTGCCTTCTGTCCTCCCTGTGCTCCGTCCCCCGGGCTTTGCCTTCCCTGCTCCCCGTGCTCTGGTCCTCGGGCCCGCGGGGCGATGGCCACACAGGAYCGGCCAACCCAGAGCAGGAGCAGGTTGCCCTGATGGTGAAGGGAGATCTGCCACCTCCTGTCCTGCCAGGGCTGCCACGGAGGTTGTCTGCAATTACTGGTGCTCTCGCCCAGTCTTCTCCAGACATAAATACAAGGTCCAGCTTGCCTCCCCCACATGTTTTTTTTTAAGAAAGCAGCTGTGTTGTCCTTCATGAAAACAGCTTGTAATTTAGCATCACAGCACCACATCCCCTAGGCAACACTATCTGTCTTCAGGACATATATTTATCTAAGACCTCAGAGTGTCTCTGTGAAGCTCTAGTTTTCCATCAAGAGAAGCTAAAAGAGTGTCTAATTCCATAAACTCTGATTGCTCTTCTCCACAGCGTTCCCCCGGTGCTCTGCTGAACCAGGTTTCTGCTTCCTCGTGCTCTCCTGGGGCCTGAGGCTGTCTCTGGAGCGTGGCCCGCTCTGCCTTCCAGCACCGCCTGCTTGGCGCTTGGCAGGGCTCCCATGTCGGCCTCACAGCCTTGGGCAGCTCTGCCAGGCCTCTTGCCCCACTCGGGAGGCCCCTGGGGTGAGCGGAGGGGGCGCCAGTAAATAAATAACTTACTTGCCAGCRCTTGGTTTCCACTTTTGTTCTGGCCTTCAATATCCCAGGACACCCATGGAAGGTGGTTGGATGGATGTTTGTAAAATGAGCCCAGTTAAGACAGACAGAGCAAGACGACTCCACCGCCTGCTCTGAAACTTTCCTCCGAGTTCTTAATGCAAGAGACTTTGCTAATTGCTGCTCCTGTTTCCCCCACAGGAGCTCAGAGCAGCAGCCACTCACGGTTACAAATCCTGATCCCAAAAGGCACAGAAATAGCAGCCGAGTCTTTTGAAGGGRGAGATACAATGTGCTGCAGCGCCTGCCAAACCAATTTGATCAGCACACACAGCTTGAGAAAAAGCAAGCAAGCAAACAAACAAGCAAGAACTGGAAATTCAAATATTAGAGAAATCCTTCAAAGTCTGCAGTCATTGGCAAAGCGAACACAAAGCTCTTTGTGCTTTTCATAGTACCGGTAATACCAGTTTATGATAAAAAGCTATTCTGAATTACACAAGAAGGTAAGATATTTGCCAAAAACCCCTTTAGTTCCTATTCTATTTTTTATGATGGACAAGAAGCGCCATCCATACTGATTGACTGTTGGCATGCGACTTACCACCGGGCAACTGTATGGTGATGGATAAGCCAGTCGCATCCAAGTGTCAGGAAGATTATCAAAAAAAAGAGCTGTCTGTAGTTGCTCCATCTCTGAGGAGATTGCCAACTCACCCTAACAAAAGAAAACATTAGCGTGCTATTTGTGTCTCACAAAGCGACTGTGATAAGATGACATGATAAATGATAGAGGGCTTTTTTTTCCCCAGTAAAAACACATAAGGTAGCTAAATCGTTAAGTGTAAAGAATATCTTGGCTCTTGCAACTGGGGTGAGTCATTTATTTTTTTAAAAAAAGGGAACTGTGAGAAAAACAAGAGTGTAGGTTATGAGTTTTCTGTATTTCTCAAATTCACTCCAATTACATTAAGTAATTATATGATTAAGTAATGCATATACATATGCACAGATGTGCACACCTACGCACACGTACAGGGAGAAAAATGATAAAGGGCCAAATTACTAACTTGCTTTCAGATATCTCACAGAAAATAGTACATGCAATCAAGCCACCATTCTGCTGGCTTGCTTGCACTAATGGCTATTTGAGTGCCCGTGTTTTGTTACTCTGAATTAAAGATAGGAAGGTAGGTAATTCTAGGTGCCAAAAGCGGAGGCCCTGTGAATCAGATTTTCAGGAGCTAGCTGCATATGCATTGCCTACAACTGTGCGTGCATATGCCATGATTGTGCAAATTGCTGGTGATGCCTAAGAAACTCCTCGGTTGCCCAATTCCCTGATTTGAGCACATACTGAATTTTAGTGCAGTACGTACATCGCTGTTTGAGATTGCTAGATATTAGGAAAATTYAGCCTTGCATGTTTGAGATCATTACATGTTGTTATTCAGCATTTGTGGGCTTTCAGAAAGCAGATATTAGCTTTAAGAAATGACAAAGATTTGTTTTTAAGCTAGTTTCACTGCTTCTGGAGTACCTTCTATGCGCACAGCAGGAGCAGCACATGGATGCTGCAGCTGCTGCCCTGCTAGTCACATGCACTGACAGTCTCATCGCAAGAGCCACATGCGATGGGTACCTATCGCTGAACGTGCTGATCATTTAACACACACTGAACCATCTGTCTTCTCCACTGGGCCTGTGTATATGTGTAAAATGGACCTGGAGGGTGTGCTTTCTCCACCAGAGCATCCTCCCTTGCATCCTATGGATTGCACAGCGCATACGGACAAACAGCACAGCCAGCACCCCTGTGTCTCAGCAGCTGCAGCAGGGCAGCTGCGGGGCTGCAGTGGCAGAGCAGAACGGCCCTCTCTCACCTCCTGGTCTCCTTTGAAACACAACAATAAAGCACAATCAGAAGTGGTGGATTTTGCTTCCTAATTTCTGGAGAAAGAGAAGATTTCAATCTCTTGAGCAGTTTCACCATGATTTCTCTTACACACTACCTGATGTTACATTCTTCTGATTTTTTTTCTGTGTGACATCTATGTCTGCTTTCACCTTCAAGAGAATCTGTATTTCCCTGAGGCAAGAGTCTTGTGTATCTGATTCTGTGATACTGCAAGGGAAGTTATAAACTTTGTGCATCTTTTAACTTCATGCAGTGTCAGTAGCTTGGCTGCCTTGCTGTCTTAGCAGGGTCTGGGTCATTCAAGCTCACCCTAAAGCTCCACTTCTTAAGCAGGGACAGCTACCCTTGCTCCAGGGGCTGGACGCTGAAAGGAAAGGTGCAACACAGATAAAGGACAGATTAGTGGGATCCCTTTGGATTGCCCTGGGGGATGCTGCTGCCAAGCCCAGCAGAAGGTGCCCAGCCACAGTGCTACGGCCTCCTCCGAGCCTGCCCCGGATCCCGCAGGGCTTGGGGGGTTTGTCCTGACCTCCCTACTGGAATTGCTCTGCAACAGCATGCCATGTGGGCAGGAAGAAACTAAAATTTGGCACTTGTAGCTTGCAAGTAGTGGCATTTTGCAACCTGCTGAAAGATCTTAAATGGCCCAGAGGTATTACATATCTTAACAAAACATAAACTTTTTTTTTTCAGTGTAATGCATAGATTTGTATTTAATTTACATCTCACACATGCAATTATTGAAAACGAATTCTATTGAAATTGGTGGTCACAGGAAGAAAAAGCAAAAGCAAAACAGCAAATCAAAGAGGCATCACACCATCTTGTGACACGTTTGCAGCGTGCTCTGTTTGGACTGACCTTGTCTTCCCCAGCCTGGGAGGCTCCTTCCCCAGCGCCCGAGCGTCTGCTTCGCGGCTCCGACAGGGGCTTGGCGGCGGCCGTTGTCACAAAAGCGATCCCCACGTCGGGGTGCAGGCCGCGAGGGACGGGGCTTTCGGAGGGCGCGTTTCCCTCGCGCTCGCAGGGTAATCCTCCTCATCCCGGCCTGACGAGCTGGACAGCCAGCACCGACATCCACGCAACCTGTCAAAGCAATAATAAACCCCCTGTCATCCAGGCAGAGGCGGCAATACTCGCCAGGCAGAATAAGGAACCTGCTTCGGCATAAATCAAATCCTCCCGATACGGAGGCACTGCTGAGAACAAGACTTTGTGACACTTCCATATCAATGGAAAATAATCTAATTTGTTCCCATTTTAATTAGCCTCTTCACAGCACACCCAGGCTCTGCTACTTCCAAGAAAGAAAAAAAAAATCTAATAATCAGGTTATTTTTCAGTTGGAAAAGAGAAGAGAGATGATTTTAAATTAAAAATAAAGAAACAGAAACAGAAAGAAAAYAGAAATGTTTTAAAAGAAAAATGTTATTTCTCCCAAATTACAAAGTGCTGCTCTCTGGTGTAACATTATTATTCTGCATAGCAATTTATTAAATGAAGCAATTTATGGTAGCATCTCTGAAAAACGCTATCCTTTATTGAAATGAAAGTGAGTAATAGCATAAGAGCTGTAATAGAAAAAAGGCAAAATATCTTCTTTTAGACCGTTACAAAAATACATGTATTGTCTATTTGACAATCAATACACTACCATAAAATAAAATGGAGCTGTGGTATCATCATCATAATTTCTATTTCAGATGCTTTGCTGAGAGCCAAATTGAGTGTTTTAATGAAAAGGAATGACAAATGGTTTAATTCGGTATCACGCAGCATGTGTACATATGAGCTGAAATTCTGCTGCAGCTCAAAGCTGTGAAGCAAATATTTTAGGATCATCACAAGTTTAAAAACAACAGACGTGTGGGAGTACCTCCATTTATTTACACTTGTACTGACTTAAAATTCAAAACCTTATTTGCTGCTTTTAAAGCACTGATGTGGGATGTTAAATTACTGCTGAATTCTTCCTGTTCTGCAATACCTTTCAACCTGCCAAGATACGTGGTGGTGATGATGATGATAATGATAACAGCAGCAGTGCAGGGATTTTTAAAAATAAATAATGTAGGGGTTTTTTTTCCTGTGAGATAAATACCATTTTCTCTATCCCCCATTTTATGATTCAGCATTTCTGATGCAACCAAGTGAAATAATGAAAGTAAAATAACAACAGGTTTTTGTGGGATGGGAAACATGAGAACATGAGCACGGGCACAGTCAAAATTTCCACAGAAACTGGATGAAAAAGTTAAAAAAAAAGGCTCTTACAAACAGCACTTGCTTCTGCCCCTGCCCGCTCCAGGGGAAGTCCTCCTCTTGTTTTTATTATTCACGGCATTGCCCTTCTCTTATTCCCTGTTCTGATCTGGCTCTTTTGTTCCGGTCCCTCCCGAGGCTCCCGCTCCTCCCCGTGTGCGGCTGCAGCAGCCGGATGCAGCAAGGACACCCACGAGACCCATCCCAGGACACCCACGAGACCCGTCTGAGGACATCCCCGAGGCCCATCCCGGGACACCCCTGAGACCCATGCCAGGACACCCTTGAGGCCCATCCAAGGACACCCCCARGACCCATCTGAGGACACCCATGACCTGTCCCAAGACACCCACGAGACCATCTGAGGACATGCATGAGACCCGTCCTTCGGGACTCCGCATGGCAGCCCTGGGCCAGGCGCCGCTCGCCCCTTGCCCCTGTGACGCTGGCCCCCCGGGCTCGCTGGCGCTCGTGCCCTGGGCACGGAGGCCCCCTCGGCCAGGCGCGTCCCTGGTCTCGGTTGGGTGCCCCGGCGGGTGAGGGGTGCTCCCTGGGGTAGCCAGTGGTGCCACGGCAGGAGACGGAGCGCAGCGGCACGGGGCCTGCGTGCCCTCCTTCCCCAGGCACGGGGCGGGCTGCAGTGCGGGCGCCCTTCGGGGCCTGCCCTGCTCAGGCCAGCCCGGCAGGACGGAGGCCCCGGCGCCAACGGGGGCCCTCCAGCGAGGCCGGCGGCATTCATCCCTGCGCGGAGGCCGGGAAGCCGCGGGCCCTGGCGCGGATGGAGCTCCCGCTGCGGGACAGGGCCTCCTGAGACCGTCACCCTCACGCTGGGGACACGCGTGCGGTGCCCTGTCAAGCAGCACAGGGGCAGAGAGCCTGGTTTGGGKTTTTTTTTTTCCTCTCTCTCTTACCGAAATACTTTTGTCGTCCCTGGCGCCTCCGTGAGCGGCCCAGCCTGAGCGCAAGGTCCCGGCACAGCACTGCAAGGGGCCGCAGCGCTTCGAGGGGAGCAGAGGGGCTCCCCTCGCCGCGGGGCACCAGGACGGAGTTACTCAGCASCTAAAGCCATTGAAGCCGCAGCTCCTGGAGACGGACGCTGCACTGGGGGCCGTTTGAACGGCAGCGCAGTGCGCCC
>PTEX01000034.1:4749068-4790609 GCA_003342815.1 Eudromia elegans | reverse complement strand
GGCGCCGCGGGAAGGGCAGCGAGCGGCGCGGGCAGCCACGGCGGCCGGGCCGCCCCCGGGGCGAGCGAGCGCCGCGGCCCCGGCCCCGGCCGAGCCCCTGGGAGCCACCCGGGCAGGGCTAGGCCCAGCCCGCCCAACACGACAGGGACACTGCGGGGACACGGAGCAGCACCGAGCACGGCAGGGAAAACCGCCACGGCAGCCCGCACCAGCGTAACGCGTGCTCCGTGCTGCGGTAATTGCCCGTAACGAGTGCACGTCCTTTGTTTGCCATGCACACGGGCACGTGCTTAAGCAGAAGCTGCATGTGATGCTCGAGAAGGGAAGGAGCCAATTCCTTGTTTGATCGCTTACTGTGACTGACGTGCAGTTATTTCACTCTAGGGTAGTGAACAAATCTTCAAGAAATGAAATGTATTCTGCTTTATTATTGCCTTGTCTGAAAAAGCTGCTACTGACTTCAGCATTTCAAGTGGCTTTAAAACGAGCAGTTTAATAATCACTTTTTTTAAAAGGTTTATTTCTGCGATGCTTTACTTGCCTGGTCAAAATTATCGAGTGCGGCAGGAGGATCAGGCAGCGTTTCAGGTGGTCCCGATCGGTTATTTCAATAGGAGGTTTCTGGATCCCCTCTGGAATGAGATGTGCTCCAGGAGCAGGGGCAGGTTCCCACTCAGCGAGCCCCAGAGCCGAGTGCCCTGCTCTCCGGGTTTCCTCGGCAATTTCTCTAATGTGGCCGGCCACGTTGCTGCAAAAAAAAGGAAAAAAGAAATCAGGGAAGGGGAGGAGGGGCATGGGGGAGAATGGAGGGAAAAACAGGCTTCCCAGGGAGATATTGATTTGAAATATGAACGTTGTATTGATACGAGCAAAACCCAGACTTAAGGAGCAGTTTGATACTGTGCAATATTTGAAAAAAAATCATGTGCATCTGTTTAGCACAATATACTGCCTAATGACAGCAATCTTCCCTGTTTGTATCTATTCATCTGATTATTCGGCGTAACAATTCTTTTTGCTACACATTTATTTACTAAAGGATTTTTTTAATGGATAATAAATTAGGAAATCAGATACGATGTGCTTGGGAAAGCACGTTAGTCAACTCCCTGCCTGCCGGATAGTTGTATTTCATATTTTATGTGATAATGCAGCGATAGTTGCCCAGACAGACCACGCTGTGAAGTTAGGCGCGTCCCTTGTGGAAAGACAAAGGAAGTTTTAAATCAGTACTTAGCACTCTTTCTTTTATCTAGGCACGCGTTACTTTGAAAAGCTGCAGTTTTCACACTGCAATGCAGCACTGATGTAATGAAGAGCTTGGACTTACTTGAAGTATAACCCAGTGGCCTTCCTTTGATGCCTTTTCCATAGCTATTTCTGCTACCGCTTCCTGTCCTTGACCCAAAGATTCACTGTGAAGTTCTCCTGAGTCAATGGTAAATCCAAACGCGCTCCCCAAACAGAACAATATACTGGACTATTTGGAGGCAACGCTGAAGTGCAGAAGCAGGCGTGTGTCCTCGTGCCGTGTTCGAACGGCACACGCCACATGAGTCACGACAGGGAAAAACCGCTCTCAGAAACACAGCCGCAACAAACCACCCGAGTTAGTGGTTTTTATTGCTTTCTGCTGGATATTCCTATGCCAGCAAAATATTGGTGTGCCTGGAAAGCAACCCAGAAGGGGCTTGCTGGTGGACACCCTGCCCATTGCCTATACAAGTATGTTGATGGACACAAAAATGCATACACTGGGAATGTACGGCTGATGAAAGAAAGCAAAAACGTCTGACTAAAGGCAGCAGTGCCCACAGGCGGTGCACGGGCTCAGAAGTCCTTACGCTGGCACTGGGAGGTGCTGGGGAACAGGGGGCTCAGCAAGATTTCGACCCGCCACAGGAATAAGGTCGAATCCTGGTGCACGTGCTCTTGCGCAGGGCTGTGGAGCGGGACTGGTGCAGCGGAGCCGAGCACTCGGTCACCACTGCTTCCCCGGGAGCGAGCCGCGGCCCCGCTGCGGCCCCGTGCGGGAGCCTCGCTTGTCCCTCTGGTTCCCCTAGTTAGCATACAGACCAGTGGTGCTAGCAGGTAATTTGGCAGGATTTTCCCTCTTATTCAGGAGTAAATACGGTGTTCTTCTATGATTGTTAGCCACTGTGTTTGGTCTAGACTAATTCAATGCTTCAAAAGGCAAGCTGGCCAGTGCAGGAGGGAAAATGAACCCTACGGGCGAACAGCACCATCCTCTTGAGGGTTTTGTGAACGCTCTCTTATGCTTCCGCACACACTTTTTCCCAAGTTACATTTGGATGGAATGCTCATAAATCAAGCATTACGGTTAACGGTGCCCCACAGAAAGCAACAGCCCAGGTTTAAGGCCCATCTATAGGGCATAATATTTTATCGTGACTTGTATTTGGGGGAGATCCAAGTACAACACACATTAGGGTCACTCACAGTGCAAAATCTGTCCTTCAAAGGGCCGAGGCCAGTAATGCAGACTGACAGCACGAGTCACCCTGGCTCCTCTGCTGTCTCACATCATTATCAGCTTCAGAAGAGACCTAGGTGCTTTTCAGGCACATTCTGCACATTACAGCTCTGTCACTTCTTCTCATCCTGCACGGGAGCCTTCAGTGTCTCCATCTGAAGCCGCAGAATTTATTCATAAATATCACCGTCCACACCTGAAAAAACAGCATGTAGAGCCATTACATTCGAACACAAATGCGGATTTTGAAAATCAATATAACTTCAGATCTTGATTTTTTTTTTTTAAAGCATGTTGAATCTTTAGCACAATCATACCTAGGTGATTAGACCCTAATTTCTCCAAGCTGAGTTAGAGAGAAAATCAGGTAACTCGTGCAACAGAGGTCAGTATTAAGTCGTAGTGTTCACAAAGCATCAGCTTCTTTCTTTCATTACTAAAAGCGTCAGGACAAAACAGCTGTGAAATTAATAGAAAAGATTTGTAATGATTATCCCCGTTTAACTCTGAAAAAGCTTTGGATTTTGTTTGTGGCTAAATTTTCCTTGCAGAACATTGTTAAAGCTTTTTTAAAACAGCGAGAATGTGGCACACGCATCGCTTTGGAAGAACAGATGAACCTTCAGCAAAATATGGACGCAGTCTAAACGGGAGGCTAAGCTGAAATAGCTGACATTTCAAAGGAAATGTGAACTATTTTGTGTGAGCCTTTGAGTATGGCTAGAAACACTGCATTTCACTGAGAACATATCGATATAACAGTCCAAGCTCAGTTAAGCTCAGGTATCTCTAGAACACCTTGAAAAATTGCCAGATACATGGTGAAATGCTTAAAATTTTATATGTTTAGAAAAGCCAGAGCTTTATTTTACAAGAGTAAGTACAGTCATCTGTGGCTACTGGTGTAAAAACAATAAACAAACAAAAAAACCCCATCATTTTTCACTATGTTGTACAAGAATATATTGTATACTGTGATTTGAAATTAATTCCAGAAATGCTGGCGAAATCTAGCTGCATGTTAGTACCCACCACTTATAACTACAAGCCTCCAGAGCAGCAAAAAATAGAACAAAACCAGACTGCTTCCTGCCACAGCCCATCTGAAAAAGAGCAGGAATTTTAAGAGGGGAGGGAAGGAGTTTCCTTTCCCCTGGTGGAGTTTATTATTCTCTGGAAACAGGTAAACCAACGCTGGCTCGTGAAGATACTTTAGAATAGGAAATGTTTTGCCTTTGAAATGCACCAGATTACATGTCATTTCAAATCGTGTTCCCAGCAAAGATACCCCTGGGACCACCTTACAAGAGCTTTATTTCTTGCCTGCAAATTAGTCAGTTCAAAACACTTCTCCTCTCATCTCTGCCTGCAGCTCTTAATACCACACATGCCATTCGTAAAATAGGGGAGAAGAATGAAAAGACCCTGAATACAAAAATACAATTAAAGAATAAAACAAAAGATGGCAAAGGCAGGAACAAGATGCAGTTCTTCTGACAAGAAAACGGCTGAAATTTTGGTGCGTTTTTGGAGACATTTCAATAAAACCTCTCCGCAGTTGCAGCAGGGGCTCATGGAAACAGCTATGTTTTCCAAGTGGCAGACAGACAATAGCATCTAAATTATTTTTAAGAAAGCACTCATAGCACTAAAGCGACCACTACTACTAAATCCATCCTAGAGGAGAAGGGTGGAGGAAGAAGAAAGGTCAACAAATGCATCGGGTTCTTTGTGTAATGCCTCACTGACATTTTCCAGCTCCCTCAGCTGGGTTTTATTTTTTTATATATATATATATATATATTTTAAGAATCCTGGTAAAATGCAGTAAAGGATTTGAGGTTATCGTCTGTCTCTCTCCAACTTCTGACATCTCTTTATGACAATAAAGAGTCACAGGCAACTGTAACAGGAGGGCAGCACAATGAATCGTGGTAAGACAGGGAAGGGGGGAGGTTCAACTTTGCTGCCCCTTTGCCCCTTTTCTTCCTCGCAGAACAGAAGTGCCATCTGTTCTTAGCCCCAACATGCATGCGTTTGATTTCCATTCAGTAATAACTAACACGGGAAAAAGATTATCAAGTGATCTAAAGCGCTGCCCACGTTAGCAGCCTTCCCTCTCCGAGGTATTTTGTTTGCACCTCCAAAGATTTGCAGATAAAATGGGTACAAACAGGCGCTTTGATTGCCTAAAATTATTCCGGTCCCCGGTAGAGGACCATATGGTCAAGGTGCAGAGCAGGACTAGATCAAGGATATGTCTTGCTTGGGAAAGAAAAAGAGTCAGGGAAATCAAAACATTTAGGAAAATCAAACAAAAGGAAGGATGAATACTCTAACCTGAATTCAGTAAACAGTCTCCATTACTTGATGCTGTAATATGTAATTGTACCAAAATTTGTATGTAGAACGTGCAGCTAAGCAGTCAGTATTGAAGTATGATCCGTTTTTTAGAAAGCCTTCAAAAAATATTTTTAAGGCTTCATAGTCAAATCTCTTGTATTTTCACATACAAAATAAACAAACAAAAASTCCCATACACCTTCCAGGGCMGCAAACTCAGTTTGAGACCCGAAAGACGAACGAGAGCTCTTTTCCTTCTTCCCTCGCTGCTGGTGCTGAAGACTGTGCGGATCCCTCCCTCGTACCTTGCATTTTGTTGTTGAAAGGAGGTGATGGTGGTAGCAGATGCCAGGGAAGGCAAATAGCCTACAAGGTGATGTTTGCAAAGCCAGAGGGTGACTAACCCGCAGGAGCGGTGGGATTTCCCCGTCCCAGCCCTCTGCTCTGCCCTCTTGATCTCTGTTCCTGATCGTACCAGTATCTCATTTCTTCATTTTTTCATCACTTCTCACCTTTCTGTTGCTCCCTGCCTAATACATTACTGAAACACTTCTTAAATGACCAGATCCCCGCTTTCTTCTCAGGGACTCGGGAGGGACCTGGAGGCATAGGAGGGGAATGGCCCGAGCTGTCGTAAAGCCAACCGACTGGTAAAACGATGGAAGTCAAGAGAATGGCCAGCGAGCAGCTTGTGCTTCGGAGTCATTATTCTGCACAAGTCAGACATTGCTTAAACTGTACCTGAAACGTGAAGCTGATCTGTCTGGCAAACCTACTGATGTCTACATTGTCAAAATATATGAGACAACATTTCATTTCTCCAAATTTCCATTAATTTCATTGTCTTATTTTCTTTCTTTTTCCTCCTACACCAGGATGACACTTTTGAAGCACATTTTTAAGAACATAATTTGATCAAATGATCCAAAGGAACTCCCTATAGACATCCATGATTAAATGCTGCATCAGTTCTAAAGGTTGGCATGACTGACAATGAAATTTGGGTTAACTCTGGTTAATTCTTGGATAAAAAAGGCAGTGGTTTTTTTTCCAAGTCAGGACCAGATTTTGTTTACACAGTTCAGTTAGAAATATATCAAATAAAGGCAGTCGTGCACCATGGTGATCATTCTGAACAACGAAACCTTAACAAGGGCAGAAGGTGCCTGGTACCTGTCTGGAGCCGGAGCATTGCAGTGTCCTCGGAGGTGACTTCTGACTGCCCTCGAGGAGACAGGGTGGGAATTCATGCTGCTGCTGATCGAGGATTTGATGCAGGAGATACTCTGCTGTGAACGCAAATAGGGCCAACATCTGACCATGAACATCTCCGTGCTTTCCTTTCCCCATCCCCACCTGGGATTTCATTTTCCATCTCACACAACACGCTCTGGAAGGAAGTCAAAGGAGCCTCTTTTATCGGCTTGCTGCTTCTCCCCGTGGAGCTGCGTCCCATCTCGGCGGCCGGTCTGGGTGCATGTCTGCCGGAGGCGTGCGTGGAGCGAGAGCCGCTGCACCGGGCGCCGCGCGCACCCCGCACACCAAGGCCGGGCCGGGAAGCGGGCACGTCAAGCTACATCGCAGCTCCTTACACAACGCCCTTCGCCCCCAGCCTGTCCCAGGGAGAACAGGCACGTGCGGCAGCAGCACAGAGGATGTGGAGAGTGAGGAAACGAGCCATCTTTACAGAGATGTCCCCACTGACGGTGGCTCCTGTGAAACCGGCCTTTTATGTCGGTAATGGGAAGCAGCTCGGAGGGGCTCAGAGCAAACTCGGTGTGTCAGATGCGTCTCAGACTGACGTGTGTTGCCCGAGCGGGAAGGAAGTTTCCAGAGCCCCCGAGCAGCTCAAGCCACGCAGGCCCTCATAGAAGCGTGCAAACGTGTCCCCGTGGCCTCCTGCTCCAGCACTCGTGTACGCGCGTGTATCCACAAGCACGCGCTTGTGCGGGGTCTGTGCTCTGCTGCAGTGCTAATAGGGGTGCGGAGGCAGGCTCAGCACCTCCGAAGGGAGCTGGGGAAAACGGCAGCTGTGGGTGATGCACGGGGCGACCCGCTCCCGGCCCGCACCCCAGCGTGCCTGGCCGGGCAGCGCGGCGTTAACAGCCTGGCAGGGCTGGAGGGAGCAGCGCCCTGGCACGGGAGCGCGGGGCGGGAAGGGCACCGCGCAGACCTACCAACCTGCTCGCGAGCAGCCATCCCGAGCGGGAGCCAGCGCCGCTGCCGCCGCCGCTGCACTTGCTGGGGAAGCGCGCTGGATCTCCAGAGCTGGTTCAGTTTGTATAACCAGCCTATTATGGTCATTAAAATCGKAGCTTCAGATTCTAGAACTGAGTTCAAAATTCCTGTAGCTGTGGGACTCCATAAGGTAACCTAGAAGATATAATGTAATTAAAATCACATGCATTTATCCCAGTTACATCACACAGAATCACACACACACACATTATCAGGCAAGGTTTACACAATAATTTCTGGAATTGGCACAATGCAAGACACCAAATATATGATTATAGCTTGATTAGAGACAGAAGGAGAAATGTCATACTCGTATTGGTTACCTTGGAAGCTAAGCTATCACCGGAATGCTGGAAAGCAGTATCTTTGCATATATGTTGCATGTTTCAATGCTATTTGGTGGCATCCTCTTGAAAATACTCACTGGAATGCTCCTTCTTATCCCATAGTCTGTCTTCACAGATGCATATCGTTGATATCAGAAACACTCCTGTTTGTTACACATTTCCAAAATTATCTGCTCAGCTTCTTAGTAACAAAGAGACTTTCCCCATCCACCTGATACGTGATTACATCTTATACAGAGAGAGCGTTTCCATCATGTACTGAATTCGACATGTTTTAAAATATTTTCAATACAACAGTAAAAGAAAGGCGCATTTATTTTTTAAAAATAATGTTCTCCAAGGCAAACATATTTATATCTTATAATCCATCTTTCCTTCTATGTTGTATAAATGTAGTTTAATCTGTACATGTAAACATATATAATATTAACACTACCAGTATGGATATTCCTCTCTTGGTGACCTCTTAATCAAAGTCACTCCCCATATGAGGAGGTAGGGCCCTCCTCACTCAAGGAAATCTCATCTTGAGGAAACCACAGCCTCCCAGGACCCCTCTTCCAGAGCCAGGCACCCTCTGATAAGGATTTTTCCCTGTGTCTTGTCAAATCCCAAGCTCGGACTCCCGGCTAGTGCCCCTGCACACCCCTGAGGAGAGCCCGGCCTCCGTGCCCTCCTCTTACCCGTTTGCAGACAGCAGCGAGCTCCCCCATGGCTGTGCGGTGTCGAGGCGGAGCATCGCAGCCTCCGCTCTTCCTCACGSCTCCAGGTCCCCACCACCGCCGTGGTCTCCACAGTATGTCAACGTCTTTCTTGTACTGTGGGAGACACAGTAAATTCAGTTCTGGATTTTCGCTTACAACGGCTATTTTTGTTCATGTACTTCTTGATATTGTGTAACACTTTCAACTCTTTCTACAACTCTCTTTCTACAACTACGCTTTCTTCTTAGGTCTTATCCTGCTTAATATGATGTGTTTCTATTTCAGCTTGCAATTTTACTCCTTTGGAGTCTCAATTTCTACATTTTTTTCTTTTAATTTTGCAAAGTCTGACTGTGCCTCCTGAAGATGTCTGCCAGAAGTTCGACCACAAGGATTTTTTCCCACCGAATAATCCAAGTAATATCCTGGCCTTGGACAAAAAAGTGCAGGAAAGAAGATACTTTCAAAGAAGAGAAGCGATTTGAAGATTAGGAGAGTAGCTGAACCCTTCTGGGCTTCCCTTTGCAGAAATCCTAGCAGCATTTGGCCCTGCAGTGTCCTAGGATGGAGCACTTTTGCCTTTCCTCTGTGCTTAACGAGACCTAAGGACACTCCGGACTAGCAGAAGATATTCTCCCTTTTGAAGGATCCAGCTCCTGAAGAACCCCCACTATTAGGAGTATGACCTCTTTTCCTCCTCTTCCCCATTCCCATTCAGTTACTTAGAATGATTAAATTAGCCTTAGACACACAGGAAAGAACACCGTCCAAAAATCACTCTGGCAAAGGTAATGGAGCTGTAATTGCAGGTGGCACAGAATTGAGTACAAAAGATGGTGTTTCAAATATTTGTTTCTCCTTGCTTAAATATTTTAAAAGAGTATATAAAGGAGGGAAGCAAGCGGGCTGGCGGGCGGAGAAGCTTTCCTCTAGCGCTTTTTGTGAACTAAGAATAGAGGGAATACATAGCAAGGATCTTGCTATTAAATTTCCCCATGACAAATAATGCAGCTGCACGTTGTGTGCAAGAACATCTGCCCAATTATGACACAGGCAGAATCCCCCACGTTAGGAACGTGACATTACGCTGAAAAAAGCGTTAGGTTGAAAAGCAGCATAAGCCCATTTTGTGAAATCTCCCTCCCCCTTCTTGCCCTTCCTTTTCGATCCCGGTTATCGAGGGAGTCTATCACTCCGTCGTGACAGGAGTACAGTCACGCTAGAAGGTGACCGAGCATTTGAGCATTCTTTCACTAACACCTCAAACATAATTATGTCTTTCCCGGGGAAGGCTTAGAAAGGAACAACCAGGGGAAGAAATAAATACATTAGAGACCTGAGCTTGGTCCAAGCACGGCTTGACGCAGTCTGCAGACACAGTTTAACTCTTCAGAAATCAAGAGGCACTTTCCTGTTTTGCTGGGTCTTGTGCAGTTGCTCAGCCCAAAGCAAGTGGTGAGACTGTTGCCAGTCCCGCTTTTGTCTCATGTAAATGACTATGCAAAGCACAGCGATAGGGAAAAGATGTCCAAATGCATAGCTTTGAAAAATATGGAGAAATTCCTGCCTGGAATCTAGTGAGTTGCCACAGATGGTTACTTTAGGGCTTGACAAAATTTCCTTCAAGCTCCACACAGTCATAGCGAAGGAAGGAGCTGTATATACTTTTCAAAACAGTAATGGTTTATTTTGGTGACTCAAATGTTTGCTTCCATTTTCTAAATATTCTGTGATTTTATCTCTCTTGTAGTTTCTTTGCAATCTTTGAATATATCAAAGTAAGAAATTTTATAATGGCAACAGAAACATTCATTTTTATATAGGTTTGAGACAGTCTAAGGAGTGCTATGATAATACCACAATAAGCAAACACACATTAACTATTAATGCCTTGTTCATCATTACCTTATTTTGCAGGGAAGCCCTTATTTCAGGCCCATGACATCTCTGTGGCCTAATGGCAAAAGCACAAACCTTGGGAGAGATTTCGGTGACACTTTTACAGACAAGACACATTCCGAGTGCGCTGACCCGGTCTCCGACACCGACATTCTTCGATCAGATCCTTTGAACTCTGCTTCATTTGCTAGTTGTACAAACTCTTTTTTTTTTTAATGTCATAGGTCCATATTGAGCTTAAATAAAAATGTTTCTATTGTATGTTGAAAAAGATTTGCACGCCCATGATCATGTGCAATACCACAGCAGAAGGAAGCACCATATCCCCTTGGCTGCCAAGCAGGTACAGAGCTGGCAGATGCCTTTGTTAACCTCTCAACATCCCCAGCCCGCCTGCGGGGAAGGGGACGCTCAGCGGATGGTTTTGCTCCGCTGCCCACAGGTTGCTGCAGYCACCTCTGGCCAGCTAGAACTGAGCGCTTGGGTGAGCCACGGGCCACCTGAATGTGCCTGCWCTGACCCTTCTGGTGCTGGTTCTTGTGCTTTTCCTAGTCCCCTGGGGACATGCTCCAGCTCCTGCAGGCAGCTCAGCACAGCAGAGGCCTCCGGTTAACTATGAAACAAGTAGTGACGTAAGAGCAAAAAYGAGCACTACAACAAGTTATGGAAAAACATACCAAAAATAAGCTACTTACATATGACGTGCAAGGCATCCCACTAGAATTTCTGTCATGCCGCTTTTAAGCAAATTATAGAGCTTCATGGTGGTTTTAAAAGTTGTATTTTATATTTGTCATGGTGGAAAGACACTGATTCTTGTAGAGTAGACACATATGCCGTTTCCCCTTGCATCAGTTATTTCAAAGACACAGATCATGAAATGAATATAATTCTAAAAAATAAACATATTTATTTTAGACCAAAAGGAGTCACATTCAGTATCAAAATTATTATTATTTTAGTTGATCTAATTCTTTAAGCAATTTATCTTCATTTCTATTTCTGCTGCTGTGAGTTTTGTTGTTTGCAACCTATCAGCCAGAAAAATATCCTGAAGGAAATAACTGTCAGCAGCCAAAAACAGTATCAGTAATTCATCCTCAGGCGTTGTCAACTTAATTTCAAAGTAATGTTGCTGCTCTGTGAGTTCAGACTGAAGTAGTAAGTTTTCAAATCCATAAATCATACCCTATTAATACAGGAAATACAGATGTCTTTCAAATATTTTGACTTTCTAAAACTTCATTATTAACATAATTTTGGTAATGAAGTCTTCAAGTACCAGCAAAAGAAAAAAGAAGTAAAACTGGGAACCTTAYTCTGAACATAGGCAGGCTTAAAATGACTACTAGGCAACTGCTGGCCACTCGAGSCTGAGGAACGCACATCGAGCATTTACGAGTGACCATTCTCTGAAGTTATTATTTCAGGAGGGGACGTCAGCTTGAAGGGGGTACCTGCCTGCCTGGAGTCCTCGGCCTCGTCCCCAGTGCTCAGCAGCTTCCCTGCCCGCCCGGCCGGCTAGTCCCTGAGGGCCGCGTCCTGCAGRCAGCTCCTGCCCTGCCGCCCTTGCTTGGAAAGCAGCGGAGGCAAAGGCCTTAAAGGCAGGAGCYGCTCACATAGCTCTGTATTTGATGGCTTCAGTCCTCTGGGGCTTTCTTTATTTTATTTTATTCCGGAGCTTGGCTGCAATGATAAAGGTCATTTGTGAATTTGAAAGCTTAATCCTGGCTGCTCTTCCCGTCCCTTCTACGGCATGCGAGAGTGCAGCGCAAGCCCTGGSTTGCTGCCATGGGTGTATTAACCTATCTGGGTCCACAGTCCTGACCTACCTGCCTACAGATTTGATTACAAGAGTTCTTCCATATACCAGTGAAAGGCACCTGGGAGCACACTGAGATATTTCTATKCCTAGCCTTTTGGTGAATCCACAGAAATTTCCCGGGTTGTAACAAGGCTGTAGCAAAGAAGTCCTGAATTTATGGTAGTAAGCCTGATTAAATTCTCTAGGCCTAAAAGCCCCATTTAAAGGAGTGAACTGGAAGCTTTCTGTGAAGGATCAGTAGAAAAATGTGCTAAAACTTATCTTCCTGAGTGCCAGCGAAACAGTTTGGCAGCCAGCGTGGAAGAGTGACACTCCAGCACACAGCCAGGTTCAGGACGGAAAGCAAGACCCAATGAAGAGCAGCGTCTTTCCCAGCCCCAACACTCTGTGAAATTCCTTCTAGAGAAGGAAGGAGGGAGAATTTAAACATGCTCCTCCACTGCGGYGGGCACCCCACGGGTGTCCCCTCGAGCCACACTCAGCATTAAGTGGCTTCTGCTTGTCAGTGCAGTGTGGGGGTGGCAGTCAAGGGACACTCATCACGACAAGCAGGCAACATTTAGGGTAACAGAAGGCAATAAAGGTAGCAATGAACATAAAATGGAAGATATAGCACTGGGTCTGGGGTGCCTGCGATGACTGAATTCAAAAACATTTTGCTTCTCAGCTTCAACTTTTTAATTAAGGAATTTCACAGTAGTTTGGGCTAGGTTTAAAGAGTAATAAATTCAATGCTCTGGCTCACTAAATGCTTTCTTGCAGTCTGACTAAGCAGCAAAGATTGRAGTTGAAGAAATTCAGCACTATTGCATTAATAGCACTTTCTGTCCATGCTCCACTGTAGGYAAGTGCTGTTCCATGGCATCCTCCTTGGGGTTAAGTGATTTAGAGAGATCAGAACAGTCAGGTAACGTGTTGGGCTGGAGTGGAGGATGCCCATACCCTCAGMCACAGCCCTGACGAGCAGGAGACGTGACGGACAGCGCTCTGCCACTTGCAAGAGGGGCCAGGAGGGAAGGGCGAATGCCCGGGAGCTGTAGGAAAGGCAGGAGGAACAGCTAAACTAGCAGGAGGGGAAGGGCTCAGGAGTATAATGAGGAGGTGGGGGAAATGACACTGGAATAAAAAGGGTGAGTGAGTATATGAGATAYCCAGTCATCTTGGCCTTCCTCTGTTCACAGCACTCCCTCAAAGGGTGGGTACAAGACTTGAATGGAGAGGATGGATGTCAAAATATTTCCATAAAGAACATACTGTAATAAATCAGAGAAGAGGGCAGAATGGAGGCAAAGAGCCTAGCRAAAGGTAGGAGAATTATTTTTATTCTGAGCGAATGATTATGTTTCTTGGATRATTACATCCAGCATGGTGCTGTGTTGGGGAAGACGCTCAGCTATACAGAAGGGGGAGTGCAAACTGCAATCACTGAACTATGGTACAAGCAAGAGTGTAAATAAGATAAGAAATGATCGAATAGAAAAGAGAAGATTCAGATGGATCAAACATGTTTGGGGTATGTCATAGGATAACTATCATACACCTATCAGAGGAGAGCTTTGAGAGCAAGATGATTTCAATACATGCAGAACAGGGAGAAGTAGCTGATGGAGTAAATAGCACAAACTACAAAAACATTACATCGAACACATAACTTGCAAATAGTGGGTCAAATACAAGACTGATTATTTCCTCCAAGTTGTTTATCAAAACAGGACCTCTAGGGAGAAATACCCAGTCTTTAATCTACCCCTATAAAAATCCACACCAGGACAGGGCCAAGGAAAGGATAAAAGGCCATATTGTATCATATTCCTTATACTTCMAACTTGAAGAAAATAATAAAGAAAGAGTTATAGTATCTGGGGCATTAAGAAAACATCTTGCATAACATAAGGAGTTGAGAAAAAAATAGTTGCTGTGTTCCCTTGACAGCTCAGCAGGTGTTTTAGTCTCACTAGTAGCTGCCAACTAGCTCTTCCCCTTTTTTATGCAAATGGATAACTTTCAAATCTGAGCCATCTCTACCCTTTATTCAGTTGAACCCTTGGAGTTGGGTTTTGATCAATAGACACCAGTGATCACTGTCTGTAAGGCCAGTTGCATCTGGCATTGCTAGGCATTGCCATCACTTTTCTATGTAACAATTGCTGCATCATCCATTAGCACAGCAGCTGCATGGAAGTGCTGTAAAGGGAACCCAAAGTGCTAAAGGTTAAGTTTTAAATTTCTAATTACTGTAGCTGATAAGCCTCAGTATTTCACTCATTTTTCTAAGAAGTTTTATCAGCAGGAAACAAATTATTTTTCCTAACCTCACTCAGAAGCCAGGGCATGCTGGATGTGGCCCCAGCAGCCTACTGCCACGTGTTTGGGAAAGAGCTTGGCCCTTCCGCCACGTAGACCAGGGCAGCCCTGTTCCCTCTCCTCAGCGGCGAGCACGGAGGAAGCACCGTGCGCACAGGGAGGGTCACGGCCTGCCTCTGTGTGGATTAGTCATTGAGCTGTAGGCTAAGATCACGTCCCAGCTGGGTTATCTGCAGGAAGAAATKTTTTCTCCATTAAGTTTCTGAGAACTTTGCACTGGGGAATTCCAGAACTCACCTTTGCTCTGTATGGAGCAAGGTGGGCAATTACCAYGGGAACCTCTGCCAGTTAGGCTGCCTGACTTTCAGGTGTGTAAAATCACAGTTATAGTACATTTTTTTATATACACATTTTTTATTATTATTTTCAGACATTTTATGATAACACAGAAATTACACTACATTTTCTTTCCGTTGTAGTGATGTGAGACTGTTCTAGTGCTATGCCACCTACCCTTGCTTATATACCCTTACCCGAAGAAATCCCTCGGTAACGTGCAGGGACACAGTGCTGATGGCGTTATGTGCGGCCTGTAACATCCGCTGGCACCATGGAATATAGCAAGGAAAACATGAGTTATTTTATGCAGCACCCTGGCATTCAGAGAGCGCCGGCTATGGAGACAGCCAATGMTGCTCCACACCATTCCCCCGCTTTCCCACACCAGCTTTCTGACCAAAGTTAATGATTCACAAGATTCTGCAGCCATTTCCCAGTGAGCTTCCACATTTGCATAAGTAAAAGCTTATGCAGCTTCTGCAGAGACATTTGTAGAGTAAAATTGCAGCACAAAACATTGATGTTMCGTAATTATAGTAGCTCATAGTAACTTAAATGAAATTGTTACTTTAAACTTCCTCTAAGTGCTTCACAATAGGACTTTTGTCTGACACACCTACAAAACAAACGAGTTAATCACAATATGTGTCATTTTTAAATTTTTCTCTCTCATTTTCCCTTTCAGTCATTCTCTCTTTGTAATTAGCATGAAGACTATCCTCCAGTCAAAACTAGCCACCTGGAAACTTTCCACTTGTAATATGCAGCTTTTTTTGTGAATTATGAATGTGCAAAAAAAAAAAAAAAGAGACCTTTCTCCCCATATACTCTTCCTTGCATAATTCAGAAGTGAATGAATGAATGAATTTTATTCAGGCTTGCAAAAAAAAATCATATTTCAGCTGATAACAAGCATGAAAAAATCCAGATGAAAAGGATTTTTTTTTTTTAAAGAATATTATGAGCATGGGAGAACAGCAGGTTAAGATGGAAGTCTCAGTGCAGCCTTAACTATAACAATCGCTATCAAGCAAATACTATATCCAAGCACTAAATCTTGCTTTGTGCTGCCCTGGTGCACAGTAGTGGGGACAGAATAGAATAATAAGAGCCAGTCCCTTATGCAAACAGCGGGGCACAGCACTCACCAGAACACAAGGGGAAGGTGAGCCTGCCCACTGTTCTGGCTCGCTAACCATATTCCCGAGGTCTGTGGGTTAGTTGTCACCTCCAGCTCCAGTCAGCTAGCAAATGTACTTCAAACAATAGCACGGGGCACATCTTGGTCCCTTCCAGAAGACTGTTTTGCCAATTCATTGCCTCCAAATACACTGTTCTGTTGAACACAGTATTTGAAGGAAGTCCGTGTAAGCAACGTGATGGTTTAACAGGTTGAAAGGGCTATAGAATAGCTACTAGAATTTTTCTGATTAACTTTGCATTTTTAAAAATATAGAGCAAAAAAAGGCATTATGTGTAAGCCCTCACCTCATTGCTTTTCAGACAAAACATCCACAGATTTTGGTGCATGCCAATACCACTTTGAACACGCACTAACACGAGAATTAAAGACTGCACTCTGGAGCCCATTTCTGCCTTGTGTTTTCTCTTCTACCCGACACTGTGCTGCTGATTAAGCCCATCTCACATTTCCTACCTAGAGAACAGAATTAAAGAAATACTCAGTTACTGTTTAACAAAAATTGCACACCACCATGGAAAGAGAAGGGCAAGCACCTCTGTATTACCTTGAATGACTCTCGTCCATTAGATGACCTGCAGAGAGGTTTGCATGTGGCCAGCACAGACTTACCACCTGATACACACTGCCACTGCAACCACCACAACATCAGTAAGAGATCTGACATGACTTCTCCTAGGGTCCTAGCTGCAGAGTATCAGCTTCCCCACTGTTCGGCCAGCACTTTCCCTAGGAATTAGAGGTGAATAGATAAGTTTAGTTATTTGTTATCATTGCCATGGTAAAAGTATATTTATAAAAATGGTTAATGAGTAAATCAATAAATAAATACATATTTATTATAAAAATAGTGAGCAACTATATTCTCCAATGCTTTCAGCAATTCTCACGGCAATAGTTTTGCTATATACATGGGCAAAGAGAGTGTCTTCTCAACTAAAATTATGGCAAAGAAACAGACAGTATTTGAATGTAGGGAGGATGGGGCCAAACTCTTCTCTGTAGGGGTCAGTGATAGGACAAGGGCCACCAAGGGGACAGTAGGTGCAAGTTGAAACACAGGAGGTTCCATCTGCATGTGAGGAAGAACTTTCCTGTGAGGGTGACAGAGCCCTGTGCCACGTGCTATAGGGGTCCCTGCTGGAGCAGGGGGTTGGACTAGATGATCTCYAGAGGTCCCTTCCAACCTCAACCCTTCTGTGATTCTGTGTGTGATTCGGTACTCACAGTAGCGCAGTGCCAGTATCAAACTGTTTACTAAGAGCAAACATAGATCCATGTGCTTACCACCAACTGGGTTATTTTTTTTCCTGCACATCACCAAGTAGCTGTCACATAGTTATTATTGCCTTTGACCGAGGCTGGTACAGCCGCCATGAGAAACGACTCCAGTGTCCCCTCACCAAGCTCTCGAGCTACCCACCTTCTCCCTGGATCCGGTGCTTTGGGAGGTACTAGCTGAAGGGCTTTCCATTCAAATTCGTCCTTCTGTCTTCATCTAGCAAATGGCTCAACTTTCCTTCTCTCCTTTCATCTCCGTTTCCTCCTTTCGGTTATACTCATTACGCCTCCCCCGCAACACGCGCACACTTTTCCTTTCATCTCTATGTGCTTGCTATTCCGGCACTTGTCAGCCCCAGCAGGAGGGACAGGGTAGACCCAAACAATATGATACGTTAGGTGGAAGAAAACATTATCATCAGACGCCCTGGAACAATCACTTATTGTCATCCTTTAAGGAGGTCTGCTACGTATGTTATTTACTTTATTATTTTACATTAGGAACATGGTTTAATTTTACAGGCATTATTAATCACTAAAATGTATTACACTTCCAGCTAGGATGTTAACATTTGAAATGCATTCATCTTGCTTCTTTAAACAGAAACAATGGGCCTTCTGCACTGCCCTCCCTCCCCTCTAGTCAATAAATCCTTTCTATCGATTCAGGAATTAACTCTAAGCACTGTTTTATATTTTAAGTTCCCCAGCCACACTGAGCCATATAATTTTGCTTAATAATAAATGGATCTTCTCTTTTCTGCTGGTTACTACATGTTTGGTTATCAAACTCAGCTTGAAAGTACTGGGTAGAACAGGGCRAAACCTATAATGGCAGTTAGGCACCACAAGAGGCTTCCTAAGCTAATGTTAAAAAAAGAAGATCTTTAGAAAGAGCGTGTGTGGCTGTGTGTATAAAAAGCAACCTGATCAGCAGAGGGATGATAAATGAAAAATCCATCAGTGAGTATGGATTCCCTTGAGCCAGCCTGGATCAACAGACAATATGGATTTTTGATAATTCATAGCTTTGCCATTGCTTATTCTCTCGTGAAAAACCCACTGCAAATCTCGGAGAGATAATTAGAGAATTATCATATTGGTTAACTAAGTAGTGCAAATTGTATTATAGGCTATGTAGCCCAACCCAGGRCAGTATCATTAGCATTGTTTAATTGTTGCAAATATAGCCATTGCATTTTTAATAAAGTACCTTCATTGTCAGTATCTACAGTTAACTATGTCTCCTCTCTTAATATTCTTGGATAGGTTGGTTACCAGGTAATCTTACAGTTAATATATACCGCAATGAGGCAAAATGTAAGAAAATGCAAAGGTCAAAAACATGTTTCTATTATGAAAAAAATG
The DNA here is from genome assembly GCA_003342815.1 of Eudromia elegans. Taxonomy (NCBI): domain Eukaryota; kingdom Metazoa; phylum Chordata; class Aves; order Tinamiformes; family Tinamidae; genus Eudromia; species Eudromia elegans. The sequence goes on along the minus strand of PTEX01000034.1, from coordinate 4,772,266 downwards.
AATGATAATGACATAATTTTTTCAGCTCATCAGGTTCTTTGCTAAGTGCCTCTGTTATTGCCAGATCAGTAGTGTATAACAAAGAAGTGCTTTCTGTAGGCTGCTTCATTAGCCTGCCCTGTAGGACCTCACCTCAGACCTTTCACTAATCTGTTGGCCAGCTCAATAGCCTTGTTAGTTCTATTCACTCCTTCCTGGCAGCGGATTTTCTCAGCTGTAGCYCTCTCAAATGCCGTGGTTAAGGCAGCCAGGATTGTGTCTAGTTCCTTCAAATAAAAACAGTAAGAAACAACTTGGGACATTGTAAGAACACGTAAAAATATTTCTGCTGTCCCATTTTATATTTCTGAAAGTTAAATTATACAGTGTAAGGAAGGTAAACATCAGCCGCCCTTAGAACCTTTTCCAGTTCACAAGCCTAAGCCAGAGACACAAAATCCTAGGGAAAAATGGGGCTGGTCCTCTAATTTCTCCTGCTTGTTCATAATAGCATTAGAAATGAAACAGCAAACTTGACTTGATCTTATATCAGTAAAAAAAAGCAAGCCATCCTCCCCCTCGAAGGATTTTGAAAAGTAGCAAAATTTAATACGCATCTTATTATAGCTGCATATGCTCTTTAGGAGATCAAAAATCCTCTGCAAGGATCTCCATTCAGAAACCAGAGTGATCAGAAAGGCTCGGAGATGATGGATAAGGATATTGGAGATACTCGGGTCACCAGCCGTGCCTGACTTGCAGCCAGACGAGGGGCGCGCAGACACTGCTGGGAGCAGAGGGCAGCCGCCCCGCCGGGCGCCCCGGCCTGGGGGCTGGCGCCGGGCTCTGCCCCATCCCGGCACTGCGCACGTGGGGCAGAGCCGGGTTGCTCCCAAGGACCCGCTCTGTGAGCACGGGGTTCGGAGGAAGGGCCGTCTGTGCCGGTGTGCCCTCCCGGCGACTTGTGGGGCGCGAAGGCGGGCGGCCGCTCTGGCCCCACRCGTGCCCTGCGGCTGCACAGGCTGCGCCTTCCTTTAACTCCAGCTACTAAAAATATTGGTGAATGACCAAGCACGCCAGCAACACCTTGTACGATGAACCGCACTGGAAACTCCTCAGACAAAGGAATTATAGATCAATGAATGTTAGAGAGCCTTAAAATGACTGAAAAAAAGAAAAGTATTTTTWAATACATGTAGTCATCTTGATTTCAAAATTGAGACCCTTGGGCCTGCCAGGATCCCAGCTGTGCTCCAGGTGGCCCTYGTCCGCCCCGGGGTGCTGCTCCACGGCGTGTTGCTCGCTGCCTGGAACAGACGCGTAGCCAGAGGGGTCTGCAAGGGAGAGCAGGAGCAGCGCTTTGACCCGCCCTGAAGGGATGGAGAGAGCAGAGGGAGCAGCGGCCTGCGGCGCGGGGCATGGCACATGGCACSGACCCTGCCGGCGAGCAGGTCTGCCAGAACTGCCCCCAGCAGGTAGCTCAGGAACCAGCAACAGTTTTTACTGCGATTTTTGCTCTGTTGAACCAGGCCAAAACACCTCCTGCGTAACCCAGCCCCCAGATGAGGCAGTGCTTCGCATGTCTTCTTCTTGTAAAATAATAAGTTAGCTGAGGGGAAAATCTAAATGGACAACAGTGGCATCAGAATAAACGCTTGCAGTTAGGCAGTTAGGAAGAACAACTACAGTTCACATGGGTCAAAAACCCAATCTGGGGAACCTGCCGGGGGCGGTGAAGCTTGAGCAGGGCTGAGGGGCAGGAGCCACCTGGGGAACCGCACGTTGCCAGCTCCTTCACAGTGTCTTGCAAGGATTTCGTCGCAGGAAGCACAGCGTGCCAGGCAAGGCTCAGAGCTCCCTGTTGGGTGCCACTTCTTCCCCGTCACCTTTTCCACCTCATCGGCAGTACGRGCACCCATTCTGAGCGCCCCCTGCTCATCTGCCGAGTTAGCTGGTGACGCGGCAGGAATTCGAGCAAGGACAGAGCAGCCAAGAGGCAGGTGAACCAGGCGGCCACGCGGCACTGCTTCCCCCTCGGAGGGAAGCCCAGAATAATCAGGCCCTTAATGTGCTACTATTCATTTGACTATCCACATTTTTGACTTCTGTAAATAATGTGCTAAATGGATAAAAGAAGATACCATTTTTCCTTCTTTCCCTCGAGTTACTGATAACAAGACAAGTTCCTTCCCTTACAGTTTGTGCATATAAATGTGATTAATGTAAAAAAAAAAAGAAAATTAAAGTGCCAAAATCTCTTTCTTTTTCTCTCTCTCTTTTTTTTTTAAAGCATTGCCCTTTTCAAAACAAGGGGAAATTCAGTATAGTTTCAGTGCCACAGTGATCAAACAGTGTCACATCACTATGGCAATTGCTGCCCAGGCCAGGAATACAGATCAGCTTTAATTGTGCAACGCCTTATTGCTGGTGCATGTCAATCAGAACCTATGAATTGAGAAAAATTTGCTCTGTTCATTCTGTTAAATGATGTATCCAATTAAACCTGTTAGAATTCATGATCTTCAGTCAAGGTTAAATGAAAGTAGTTACTCCTGTCAGCTAGGTGATTAAATGCTGCCTACATCAGGCACATTTATGTGCAAAATTAAAATTTTGGTATAAAGCATGAATCTTTATGCATGCCAGTTAATTATCTTGCGGTTCCTCCATTTATTAAATGCCCACTGCATTTCTTCTTAATCATCAGCTTCCTTTCAAAACTTATTCCACACTCTGCATTATACCAAATTTCAACGTTTAAAATTAAACGCTTTCYCCACGCAAACTTCCCCGTCTCGAGGGTGAGGCCGTTGCCACGTTACTGCAGGTGCCCGGCAGCGGGTTCTGCACGTTCCGAGCAGGCTCTGTCCCTGCTGTTGTGGGTCATTCCCGTGGCGCGCGGCAGGATTCCATGCGGATTCYCCCCTCGCTCCGGGGGCTGCCAGGGTTGGACTCGGGGCTCTGCTCCCAGGGCCCGTCCCTGTGCCAGGGCTGCTCCAGGGCAGGAGCAGCTCCCCGGCCCTGCCAGGCGCTTCCYGCAGGGCCAGGGCTGATGCCCGGCGCTGTGGATGCGGAGGGGTCCTCGTCCTCCCGACACCCTCAGATCCACATTCCCTTCGGCCTGGCAATGCAGGACTGCCCGGCTKCAATGCCGCCTGTTAATTTGGGGAGAAAATAACGTCCTGCATACTTAAATTGCATGTTTATAAGACACAGTATTGGCAGAATTTAGATACTGTATGAACTGAAGGACCAGAATACTCTGTTTTACAGTGATCTGTGGCTGAAGCATTTACCAGAAATATATACAAAGCAGAACAGCACCAAATGCTAATTTAGTACCCTAAGACAGGACTCTGGGCTCTTACAAGCACAATTTCACATATTCTCCGTCAGCATTTATCCCCTTTCATTATGAAAAGGTATTAAGAACCTTTGTTATAAACAAGCAACATTAAAAATATGTCATACCACTTCCTGAGTGCTAATGAATAATATCATTTAAAACAGACTGGGAWATAAACTAGTATTGCATATTCCACTAAACTAGTACTATAAATATGCACAAGGTTGTTATTAAAGATAAATGCACATAGTAATTTTCTACTTGTAGGTTTTACAGGTATAATTTTGAATCATACAATATTTTTAAAAACACATCACAGAGATGAAAACCAACAGCGAGCCTGACTGGCGTGGACTGCGCGAGGTCAGCGCGCGGCGCCTACCTGCAACCCGAGGGCCACGTAGACGGGGCCGCGGTGGCGCGGGTCTGCAGGGTGGGCGACGTGGTCGCCTCGCTGCCCGCCAGGGAGGATCAGGGCATTGGGATTTCCTTGGACACCAGCTCCACGTGGGCACATCCAGCCCAGCTCAACCTGGGCCGCCCACTGCTGAGGGCAGCTCCTTGCTGTGTGCTTGTGCTTTGGCCCCTGGGCTGGCAGCACCCTGTCCCCCAGACCAGCAAGCACAAAGCCACCGCTCCTGCTCCACTGTCAGCTCAAACAACGGCCTTTCCAGGCAGCTGTGTAGGAAGACAGARGTATTTCTGTTCTCTGTTTAGCAGCTACAGGCCAAAGCTCAGCATCTCCAGGTATCTAAGCACAAGATGCAACCAGGAAATTTTGATACTCAGAGCAAACGTACCTCTCGATCCTGGCAGGTGACAGGGACAAGCTGGGGAAGGCAGTCATGGAATAAGCCACTTCACAGGTTGCAGGGATGCCTCTTGCTGAAACACCTCCATTCCCTTGGRCAAGGGAGAACTTGGATTTATTCCCCCTCTTCTTTCTCTATGTGTACTTACTTTCACTCCAGTCCTCCAGAACAAGGAATTGGAGGCTGTAAACCCCAGGCCCAACGTGCCCTAATGTTACCCTGTGAAACAATAGCAGCAAGGCAATTTCACTGTGCATTTTTTTCTCAAAACAATTTCCCCATCTTAAAAAGTGTGATTGTTGGGTTAACATCCCACGGCGATGAAAGAAGCAAAAAGCTGCAGTGTCAGACCGTGTCTAAAATTTTAAGGAAGGCACACCGTGCTGCTGGTTCTTTGGCATGGTGTTTTATAACCATACAAGCAAAAAACTTTTTTTTAGGGGCAGATTAAATTGTGCAGAAACTGACTGACACTGACAMGGGAAACACTGCAGTCCACTTAAATAGGCTGCGAGTTGCACATCAGGGATCACTTGGTCAYAAGAATGTAAGTGCATGGGGACATACAGAGACACACGGTGGTTTGTCCGATYCCATAGGCAGTTTGGGGTTTGACACACCTATAAAGCCATATRTAGAAATAAAACTGGAGTGGTGGAATTAGACACTTTCAGAAGGTCGATTTACAAAAAAATTTGCTTTAGATTATATTCATTTTAAGCCAAAACTAACTTCTAAAGTAAATATATTTTACCCATTAATTCATTATTTGTTATTTTTTCTGTCGTGCTAATGAAACAAAACTAAAAACTATGGAATTGAGAGATTTTTCTACTGAATGTTAGAAATCAATTGAACAAGGGTTGTTAATGTTTGTCATTTTCCTTATCTGTACACATGAATAAGTTATATGCTCATTTCCATTGCAAATGGAACATCAGAATGATCTTTGCAAGCTGAAATAYACTGTACACTTCATTATTGCATTTCTTTGAAAATGCCACTCACGAGAGTAACTGGTTACTAGTATCCTTGTACTAGAGCTTTGCAACTCAATGAAAACTGATCAAAATAAATTTGGCCRTCCACCCAAAATAAAGCAGGGTACCTACTTCGGAGGGTCATTATTTTTCCCTRCAGAAACAAAGTCAGCCTCTGAAGACCTGCCTCATGATGGGGAGACTGTGCAAGGCACGGTGCAAATCTGCCGCCTCCTTGCTTCCTGCATGATCTGTCACCACATTCAGTGCAGCAATACGAAGGCAGAGGGGAGATATAGCTCCTCACTGTAGCCACATCAGTGAGTAAACGCTGAAGAGGGAAAGAACTAYTTAAGATAAAGGACAAGGTTGTCACAAGAACAAATGTACACAGGCTATGAACAAATTTAGACTGTTAATTAGGAGGTTTCTATCCATCAGAGTAGTGAGGTTCTGCAATGGCATTCCTACAGGGCTCTGGGGCACCAGCAACCTCCCCAGGGTTAAGAAGAAACGATCTGTTTGTGAAAGGGATTATAGGCTTTAGCTTTCTGCCCACTACTCTGCGTTTGCTGTGCAGAGCACAATAACATCTCATTCACTTTTGGCCCTAGAGACCTCCAAACGCTAACAATTAATTAAAAAAATACAGAGAAAAAGTGCCCAGCCTAAAGTGGGCTTTTTCATCACAGGAAACAGAACCAAAGGAAGAAAGAGCTGTAAGGGCAGGGATTAACTCAGAGCTCAGAGTGACATTTGAAGATACAGTAGAAAAAATACCAAAGATGGAAGGACTTGAGATCTTCCCATAATCATGAGGCTCTGTCAGTCAGAAAACAAGAATATGCAGAATACAAACAGAACAAATAKGCAACAGGAAGGTAAACTGAAACCTTATGGACCAAGTAGAACCCACRTCTTTGTATGCATGGTCTTATTTTCTGATAATGAGACATTGGGTCATATTCTGAAAATTCTTGTTGCACAAGTAATCCCAYCAAAATCAATGGAAGCCATGGCTGTAATGACTGCTTCCTTGTCTCCATTAGGGATTGCAAGGTCAGGTCCATTTTCTGCACAATATTGGAAGAATGCTAGAAAATCAATATCTCTATTGAGACTCCTTTTGGGGTAAAAATAAACCTAGATCATTTTGAGTTCAAATGTGCATTGTTCCTGGGTGATTTTATAAATTCCTTCGAAAGGAAAATGGTCAAATCAAAATGGAGTGAAAGGCTCACCCTCTGGTGGGTTTTACAGCTTGTTTTTATAACTAGCTTTATATTGCCATAGAGGTAACTTTGTAGAGGCTTTGTACACATTCCTTATCAGTTTAAAGGATAAGTTTGTTGTTCTATAATATTTATGCTCTAGCAAATCCCTTTAGTCAAATGACTTTGTTTTGAGGGAGTGAGGGGAGGGGAGAAAGACAASTTTAGATTTTGTCATTTTTAGAGTTAAATTATAGAAAATTGATTGGTCTTTTTTTGCCACGGAAAATTCAAAACTGATCAAAAGAAGTTTAGAGTTTTTTTTTTTCTCTCGAAAAGATGTTAGAGAAGGTGCAGAAATGCAATACATTTTTGTGGAGTATTGCTTCAGCAGCATGGAACAGATTTATTCACATTGCAGGTTATCAGTGTGTTTGAGTCGTTGTGGACCATCTTCAACTACCACTTAGTTAAAAATGTCTAAACATAGTTTGCTATTTTTATTCTTAGCTTGCTGCTACTAGGTGACAATTACAGCTATCAATTATTTTGTCCAAATGACATTTTCATATTGAAATATGTTAAATCTCTGTATTTGGTTGACTTACAATTCACTCGTGAGGAGTAAAAGGAAATTCCAAACCATCTAACACTCAAACAGCCTATTTTAAGCTTTTTCTAACAGCTTCAAGTCCCTCCAGCAAAGGTGAGTCCAGGGTGGTTTGAAAGAAAATTTAGGACCTATTCCATCATGGTGGAGATCCGCAGTGATCAGTTTCACTTCTGACATGAAGAGCACTAGAATTTAAATGGAAGTCATAAAAGAGGACATGGTACCAAAAATAATGATGAATTTCTTTAACCCTGACAATTATCAAAAGAGCTTAAAAAAAGTAAAGTCTGTCAATTAAGATGCTAATGAGTAGGAATAGTGTGCTTTCTGTCAGAGATAATTCTTCAGAATTTGGAGGGAAACATACACAAAACACATTGTTCTGCATTCACAGAGCCCTGGACGTGAAGCATTTGATTGACACAAATCAAATATTTTTCTTACCAAAACATTTTGTCAAGTATTAATGGAAGGATCAGTTCTTTTTCAGGCCAGCTTAACAGGAATCTTGGATGAGCAAGAAATAAAATGCCTTGATGCCCAGGGTTCAGCTGTTGCTCCCAGGATCCATACCAAAAAGCAYGGTCTTCTCCTAGCATGGTTTCCAGCACAGCTGCATTTACTGGTGTGCTGGGGAGCAAACCAAGGATGAGTTCAACGTTCACCCCTTTTTACGCATCTCCGTACAACTTGTTTCCCGTCTGCTGTTTGACCCATTAGCCAGAACTTCCTTCACCCTTGCATCACCGAACAAGTGGCTGCAGTTTGGCTCCGTGACTGCTAACAACATTATTTGCAAGGCAATGCTCAGCARTGTATAACAATAATATATATTTTTATACATTGCAGTAATATATATTTACTTAATGATGTATACTTTTCAGATCCATCATGACTGTATCATTTTCAGAGCAGAATTAGGCACACGCCATGTTTACTAGTCTGTTACTAATGTTTTTAAGAGTACAACAAATGTGACTGAAAATCCAAGAAAACACTTGGGACCATTAAAACCTCATACAGCCATAGCACAATACTAGAGCAACTAATCACCAGTGTTGTCTTTGTGTGTCCTGCTTTACTTCATTGGTTATATTATTACCAGAAAAAAAAGCTAACTCATACCCCAAAATGGTCAAAACACTACACAACCTAGTTTTGAGCCAACTGTGCTGGCTACACTACAAATACTTTAATAGGATAAAAATCAGGCATCAAAATAGGTCAGCTACATACATATATCTTCTTGATGTGCCCATATGATAGGAGAGCAGATTGATAAAGGACAGAAGAAATGCTAAATATGCACCATGACAAACAGTGAAAAATTAAGTATTGTAACTAACATTAATTACACTCTAGCAAGATGAATAGGCTGTTCACCATTAATGAGAATGTACACCTTTGTCTAAGTTTCACATCCACCTGTGATAAATGTGCTAATGGCGTTAAAATACATCATAGTAACATTTGAATTAACAGCACACTAATAGATTGACATACAAGCATGAATAAAGCATTTAATCATAAACACTGTACCACACCCAACAGCAAATTTTCCTTTATATCAAGCAAAATGGATAAACATTAGAATCTTATTTTAGTTTTTATGGAGATAATCTAATAATATTGCCTAGTACTATCCCAATATTTATAATCCAGATTAGTAGATACTTACGTAGACTGTTCTGAGACACATTCAGGCAATTTAATTAAACAGTAAGGGGGATTTCTGAATAGAAAGGGTGGGGCTTGGTCTCGCTACAAACTACCCAAAGACTCCTGCCTGTGTGGCGGGGATGAAATATTCAAACAATCTTGAGCTGACTCCAACGTTTATTAAAGGATTTTGATTTAATCTGATCTTTATGGAAGTGAGAGCAAGTCCACCTGTCTTTAGTGCTTATCTTTACTGTTAGGAGTCTTTAGTACCTCTACCCAGAAGGAAGAAGCGCAAAGCAAGGCACCCCTCTTCCATCTCCTCTCCATGGACAGCCTCCCAGTCTTGCTAATTTTGGGGTCTTGCACATCAAAAGAAGGGAGTAAAAAAGGGCTTTGGAAAGGAGGAGAAAAGAGGGAATTTTCCCCAGAAAAACTGAAATTCTAGAAAACCTGAGTCAGAGATTTCAAATTGTTTATATGCCTTTCGTACTATTCCACTGCAGTGCAAGCAAGCAAGCTAGCACAAAATACAGTATGGCTTCACCAGTACCCACTATAGTCACAGTGAAAACACATATAGTATTCTTTCCTTATTACACTAAATGATACATTACCTTACAGATGTTTTCTTTTGCATTCCAGGTGGCAACTTACTGATTAGGGGAAGACTTCTGACCTTCTCCCTCCCGTGCAATAATCTTTATAATTTCACATTTTCAAATGCTAAAAGTGCACTAATGCAAGTGGAGAGAGTTTCCTCTGCTATTTCATGTACTTACAGAGAAAATGTTATCGATTCGTATGCTCCGCTCTACAAGTGCTTTGCAAAGGCCATAAGCATTACTATTTCCATTTTAGGAAGTAAGAAAATGCACACGGATTGCCCAAGGTCACTCTGCAGACCAGTGAAAGAACTGGGATTAAATTCCGATCTTCTGGGGCCATGTGCAAAGGCCCTTCTGCTGAACTAGTTTTGGGAGGCCAGAACCTTCCAAATGAAGCATGTTCATGATATACAATGCATTATCACAGTGTAAATTCACTTTAGGATATTTAAAACATTTTTTTTTCCTCTAGTCACTTTTAAGGGCTCTAAGAACAAAGTGAGTTCTTTGTTTTAACAAAAGAAGAGCTGAAGGAAGGAAAATTTTAAAATTTCAAACTGGAGAAATTTACATGTCCAGAACTCTAACGATATTAATAATCCATGCACTGAGTCTGGCTGCAGCGTGAGAATTTGTTCACACAAATTCTGAGCTGAGCTCCAGGTCACTGAGATAATCTTCTTTTACAGTTTAATAGCAGCTGCAGGAATATATTCCTGATCAAAATTAATACGCTTTGGGGGAAATCCATCTGTCTAAAGAAGAGAAAAATGTATTAAGATTTACTATATAATAAAATTTGAAATTTCAGCATGTGCCACAAAAATATGAGGTTGATAGTTGAGGGTTATTTTGGAAATGCACTTTCACTGCTTGGAGAGGGCAAGAGGACAGTGTCACGTTCACATTACAGCTATGAAAGTAAAGCAAACAGAATTAAATGATGAACTTAAAAGAACTACTCAAGGGCACTTAGCAGAAATCCCTTTTCACAAAAATTACCAGGAATAACAACAAATGTCTCAAAACTGCTTTCATTAACCATTTTGYAGGTTAGCTTGCATATTCTTTATGTCACTGGAACTCTTCTTCTCTCCAAAGGTTCTTTTTACTGAAGTTCACCATGATCTGAAATACAAGTCTTTCCCTTAACTCCCTCATATATCCACAATGCATTTACCTTGAAGTTTAACTAGTGAGTAATACAAAAACATACTAAAATGAAACAAATAACCTCACATAGATGGCAATATATAGTTCATATATCAAATGATTTTTTTCTGTTTGCTAATTTCTGTAATTAAGATTTCCTAAAGGGAATTCTTAAGGGAAATATTAGAGCTTTACTCGAGTAATGTTGATAACATATGGCAAATAATAATCAGTTTTATCCTTCACTTTGCATGAGTACCTCCTACTGGAATCAATATGCTTAGACCGGCTTCAGAACAGTTTTGTTGTGGCTCCTAGTATGTTGTTCCTTACAGGTCTATGAAATTTGAGAGAAGGATACTGGTACACACAAAATTTTGTAGTAAAGCTTCTTCTCTTCTCTTCTCTTCTCTTCTCTTCTCTTCTCTTCTCTTCTCTTCTCTTCTCTTCTCTTCTCTTCTCTTCTCTTCTCTTCTCTTTTCCTTTCCTTTCTTTTCCTTTCCTTCCTTCCTTAAGTCTAATATATATTTTGGAATTATTTCTTTAGATTTTTCAGTCATTTACTTTTGTAAAACCTGGGGCAGATTGCATAACTGGAGAGAGAAAAACAAACAAACCAACCAAACCAAACCAAAACCCCCAAGGAATAGAGGCTGGGACCCATCCTTGGCACTGTAAGTCTGGTATACCGTGACTCAGGTGTCACTGGTGGGGCCTGCCACATCACCGCTCACAACTGCTACTTCACCCACCTGAAGGCATCCCGTGCCTCACGCAGTTTTCTGCTGGCAGCGCTCGTGTATTGCAATACTGCTGCCAGTTAGGAAAGAAACCCACAGAAGTTTTCCTCCCATGAGTGCTTCCAGAATTGCACTTTATCTTTCAGTGACACAGGGTACAAATAAAATTCCATCTTATGGGAAACTTGGCACTTTTATATTAAAGATACAATTAGGATTAATGAAGATATATCCTTTCTATGTGCACAATTAACAGCTGTTGGTATATAACAGCTATATGGATTTGGGGACTTATTCTGCACCCTCCACTTTATCAGAGCTGCTTCAGATCGATTGCAGACTGAAACCTTAGACAGGATAGGTAGCATTCACTCTACCCACACCACCCCATGAAGAATGGCTTCAATGTCAAAAATTGCTAGTGCTTAACTGGGCCGCACATCTTGCAAGAGTCATAGAAGATGCAGTGCTGAAACTGAGCATTTGGTGCCTGACACCATCAGCCACATGAAATTCATCAGCATGATAAGTGTTCCCCTCATACAGTATCAATAGCCATCTTTCTGACATGGTATGGAATTAATCCTTCACTTGCTGCAACTTTTTCCATGGTCACTATATATCTCTCTTCCCTAGGTCTCGGTGACAAACGGACAGGATGTGCTGCAGAGGAATCCGGCCCAGAGGAGACAAGGCAGTGCAAACAGGCACACAGTAACCCACCCACTGCTGTCACCAGCTGCTCTGCGGAACGATGAAAGGCCCCGAGGCCTGAGAGAGAAAACTGGAGCTTTCTCCTGTGTTTCACACAGGGGCATTACTCGACACCGACAGGCCTGCGAGCGTGGCAAGAGCGGAGGCACCAGGTGAGCAGCTCAACCCGCACCTCCTCCCGGGCTGCCCGCGCAAAGCACTGCACAGAAGAGGACGTCGAACACCTCCCGTTTCAGCCTGCGGTTGTCTGAAGCAGCCCAGTCCAAACAAGTCTGAAAATGACAGCTCTCTCACGGGTACATTAATAGCACACATTAGACTGAAATGTCTGCACCTTCTCTGGAGAAAGATTTTCCACAGCACTCATCTAGAGAAGCTGGGTTTTTGACTTTTATCTTGGAGYCTTTATGTTTCCTTAAAAAATATACTGACATTTAAGAACTGTGTTCTTGGAAATGTTTAAATACATCACATTTTGCAGAAATAMGGCGGCAAAGGGGCTTGCAATTAACTTTGAAACACTTGTTGAATTTGAAAAACTCCTGGCATTTCTGTGATCTTTGATATTTACTTCAAATATCACTAGTAAACCTGTGCCTAACAGGAAAACCTCATTTATCTGGACTGCTCAAACAAATGATATTTCAAAGTGTGCTCAATGCCACATTTTGCATTACCTTCTTGAGATACATCTTTGCARTTTTCCACTCTCAGTCCTCTGGAATTTTCACCCTGGGAGACAGAAGTTCTGGCAGTGCTGCTGTCACCTTGCTGATGGTTTGAGCAGATTCAGGAAAGTTCTCAACTCTCTCAGGTGTGCCTAAAACCTGACAAGATGACAGAGCTTGGTTGTATCAAGTGTAGATCTTGAACTTACAGCCGGCACAAAATCTAATCATTCCATCTTACAGCAACAATGTCAAGAAGCATCACCTAATTTTGGAATATCTAAGGCAGCATTTTCTGCATTAAGAGCAGGGTTAGATTTGTCAAGGTCATCTTCAGACACTTGTTGCTGTTTTGTAACTTCTGTGCAATTAACAGCAACCTAGAAATACCACACATCCACTTTGCACCCGTTTGATTGTGCTGCATGGCAAACAACGGTTGCAAGCAAACATATTTACAGTCCACTTAAACTAACACATTTACAAGCTAGCCCAGTTCAGGAAATCCCTAGACTTAAATTCAATTGCACAGGTGCACGACAGCCTATTTAACATTTGATTTAAATCTCAAGATTTTACAAATTAAATAGTCGATTACATATGCCATACTTCTAGCTCTGAAGGATACCATTCCTATATGAAAGCTACAGGATTTGTGAGTAGTCAATGCAGTTAAATAAAAACACAGTTCTGACATCTTAAAATGTAGGGGTTAAGACTTTAGGAAAAAACGAGGCATGCAAAGTGTCGGTCAGTTACAAAGAATTTGTATATTTGCAAATGAACAGGTTATTTGTTAATGCAACAAGGCAAGTATGTGAAATATGTAACATACTGAATTCTTTAATATTTTGCATCTCTTATTTCCATTAACAATCAATGAATACATAATCTGAATGCATAGAGAAGAGATGGGAGGATGACTGTCAGCAGCACCAGTAATTTTAGCAAAGGTCTGGCATTTAAATCAAAAAGAATGCATTCACTGGCTAGAATGAATCAGAATTGGTTCCCAACCAGAAGCTGTGCCAAATCACTTGAATTTATGCCCAGCAGCAATTGTGCGATAGCTGGAACTGTGGATGCACATCCCTCATTGTGAGTACGGTCATACTAAAAAGGGTGAATTAAATCAAAGCAAAGCTTCTTTCAGCTGGATGTGAAGGCCAACAAACGTGCTCTAGTTCAAAGCAGAAGAGCAGACAGTGACACTTGTTGCTAAACACTAGCAGGCAAACATGCCCCAAAGATAAGACCTGAGGCAACAGTCCACATGCGGGTGGGATCTCTCTCAATAATACGACTGAAGAAACTACTCTGTTTTCCAGATTATTCTTCTCTCTTGTCAGCAAAGGAGAATCTGGGGCCTCGAGACCACGCATTCTATTCTGTGCTTCACATCAATGGAAAGATAGAGAAGACATTGTCAGGTCTTTGGACAGTCACATAAAACAGTAACAGAGATTCCTGACCTATCTGACCTAATGAATCTCACCCAAAGGTAGAGTTGCTGTGTTACCTGTTTCTATTGACCCAGGATGTTTCACCACAGAGAAAGAGAGCAGGCTATCCAGGTCAGAAAAGCTCCTTTGAAAGATGACCATGGATCCATGGGCACTCCAGCAGTAGAAACTCCCCATAAAATGAGTCACCTCCACACATTTGCTAAACACTGTAGCCAGGACAGCTTGGAAGTAAGAGCCGCTCATGTGTAAACTGCCCTGAAGTGCCATCAATCCCCAAGCAAAGAACCACCAAGGGATAGAGGGTGAAAGCAGGCGCACCTCACCTCCATGTGGGCTCCCCTACAGTCAAGCCCCACAGTTTGAGCTGCAGTAGAAAAAATGAGACAATCACCACATATACATAAGAATATATTTGTGTATACATAGATATGTATGTGTACATATAGGCTGGTGAATTTCTCTCACACTCATAAAAATATCAGCAGTCCTACATTTTTTTGTGAATATTAATAGATACACATATCCCGATCATCATCATCATCTGTAATGAATTTTTCTTTACTAAGTTCTTTGTTTTTTTTTTTTTTTTTCTTTTTTTCTCTGTGCACTGCCCCATTTTGTCAATCTATGCCTTGGTGTCTTTGTTTCTCTGATGAAGTTCTCTCTCTCAAACAGCAAGTTTAGACCTCAGATATTCCACTAAATTAATATAGGAGAGAATTGGTAATTAAGTTTTAACAAGATTTAAATGATATTAAAAACAGACAGTTAAAAGGAGACACTGCCTTGGGCTTTGTTGTAAATTTGTATAATTATTTTTAGTCCTCTAGAGGATGCGCAATTATGTTTCTGTATTTATAAAAATACTGCCCTGGAGGCAGCAAAATGAATTTTATAGTCCACTGATTTGCATATTAATGTTGGTTGTGTGGTGTCAAATGTATTTGCTAGCAAATAAATATTCAGAACAATTTTCAAAGTGGCTGAAGAATTTTATAGTATTCTTGCTCTGGTTAGTTTACATATTACAGTTTATATATAAATAAATAAATATATAGTAAATTATTTTACTTATAAGACTATATTAACTTATGTACTTATGTAAGTAAGATATATTTACCTGTATAAGTAAAATAACCAGAGTAAGAATATATATATACACGTGTGTGTATATCAATATACTTATTTATACATAAATTTATACTCATGCATCAAAAAGTTATTTTACTTATTTAAAAAGTATATTCTACAAAGACAAAGTAATAAAACAGCAAAATGATAAACAAATTATAAGATCAGCAAGAAGAAATCAACCAGAAGAAATAAAYAGGTGTGTTTTTAACAGGTTTTGCTTATAATAGTTTTGATAACTAAGTTCTACGTAAAGAGCTAGAATCTGATCCAAAGCCCACTGAAGTCAGAACAAACTTCAACTGGTTGCATTTTTTTTTTTCCCCTAAACAATGCAGTTCTGTACATCTGTCTTCCTAGAAAAACATGATCACTGCCGAAGATCATTCCCTTGCTCACTTGATCAATTGTACTGAGATACTTTCTAGAAAGAGAATAATAATCAGGATAATACCTGGTATAACCTCAAATCACCATCAGAAGGCAGGACTGTCATGTCCAAAGTTTTCATTATCAGCAGGAATGATTGGCTGAGTGAGGGAAGACCATGCCTGGACATGGAGTCATCTCTTCTTGCTACAGGAAGCAAGGATTTCATAAAGATTTATTGCTCTCATTTATAAATCTCCTTGTAGAATTCTAATAGATTCTAGTAGTCTTCTTCCTACAGTTGTTTTGCCATTTTTTAAGAGATGTTTTAAAAAACAGATCTTCTTCTTCTATACACTAAGAGATGATTTTTTGTGTGTCTTTTTAATCAATGGTAGAATAATAACAATAATATTATAGAAATTCAGGATCTAATACTGTATTGTATATGTAGAGAAAACTCTTACTGGCATTTAGTCAAAAGACAATAAAATCATTGGGAGATTTCCTTGAGCATGGACGGAAAAATTTTATCTGTAGCCAGTAGTACTCAATTTTGTTATCAAGATAAATCCATTGCTCTTGCAGTTTATCTCCATATGGAGCTAATGTATTGTCAACTGCAATAATGTGGTGTTTTTATCATGGAAATGATGATTACTGTAATAATCTTAAACAATTATTTGGATTAGAAACTTGTCTTACTGTCCAAGTTTATAAATGGAGCTAAATATGAATGTTGTGATTTTTGACACGCGGTGGAGCTAAGATACTTATTGTATGCCAAAAATTTAAAAAGTGCTATCTCAGGGTCCAATAGGAGCAAATTAGGTAAATTTGCAAATTTACAAAAAAGAAAAAAAAAAAAAAAAAAAAAAAAGAGTCAGTCAATTAGTTGCTTGTTCTGAGCCATACTTTTTAGGTCCTAAAAAAGCTGACTGCATGCTTAGAAGTACAATTTTCATGCAATTTCATTCTAGGAGATATTAATGATCATTATTTAATTGTGACACAATGCTGTCATAGAGCAGTGACACTCTTCTGTTGTCCCTTGCAAGCAAAATTCCTGATATGTGATCTTCTGACCTATATATATATATATATACTCTTTAATCAAAGTGTCTAAAGTAAAGGCAAGACATATTTTGAAAACAAAACTATAATAAAAGAGAAAAAGTCAGGATTGAGTAAAATGCTTTTCTCATGCTTCAAGGTGATACCTAGTCATGTAATCCTGGGGATTAGACAAGGTGGACTGACAAAGCAGGCACAGAGAATTCTTTTTTTTTTTTTAATACGTATAATGAAGAAATCTTTTGAAAGTTCCCAAGATCATTTGCACTTAGAATTTTGTACCTACACGTAAGTGCTGGAAATAAATTAGCAATGTCCTACAGGAGTTCTGTGGAACTTGCCCTTGCCCAAGTGCTCAGCACTGGATTTAAGACCAAAGACGACCTGAAAACACCCAGGTCCTTGGAGCATGTGAATGAAGAAAACAAATGTCATTACTGGCAATAGATCAAATGTTAGCCCTGAACCGCAGGTCTGCTGGGGAAGTCATGACATCCTATTTACGCTAGCTTTATCGTGGCTATTGTGTGAAAGGCCAGGCTGCAAAACTACCTGATGCAGTACGAGGTCTGCAGGGCAAAGCTTTTCTTTAAAAATCTTTGATTATATTTGAATCACCATAAAAATTTGTACTGGTATAGAGCTCTGTATATATGGGCTTGGTACGTTTCTGACTCAGGATCACATGTCACAAAACCTGTATTTAATGTCTTGTTATACCATGATTTATAATATATAAAGTATAGACATAAAAGTATGTTTGATGTTAGTAAAATATGCTTAGCCTTTGTTTGTAGAGCAAACTTTCCTTAACTAGAGGGTAAAGTCTTAGGGCAGGACCTATTTATCTTCAGAAGGTTGCTATTCAGGTTTACAAATACAAAGCCATAACTTTTTACATTTTTACATTTATATTTTACAAAAAAAAAAAAAAAAAAAAAAAGAGAGAGAGAGAGAAGTATATGGAAGAAGTACCTGCAAATACGTTGCTCATCACTTTTCAGTCTTTCCATTTTAAACCTCTTCCTCCCAGAGTTTGATAGAGTTTCATTAGTTACCGAAAGCTCTTGGGTGTTGCACAGTGATAATAGTTTTACTCTGCTGGTACACGATGCTTACCTCATTAATAGTCATAAGTGCAAATGCAGTGAAGTGGTGGATGGAAGTCTTCACCTGGGGCTAAAAGTAAATGCAGAGGAAATATTATTCTTACACATACACAGCCCACTAAACCAGGTGATAAGAGTTTTGTGGGAAAACATGTTCAGAATCACTGTTTGATCTAATGTTTCTTTGAAATTGATATTAATAATTGGGGACAACAGTCACTGCTTGACTTGATTTTGTGTGTGGCAGAGGGAGTAGGGACAAAGACAGATGAAGAAGTGGCCAAAGGCACATTCCTCCCCTTCAATCAACTTGCAAGAAAAGTCAACCATGGCTGCAGGGCTCTGGGTCACTGCACCTTGTGGCTCTGGGCTGCAGTGCCCCAGTAAAGGATAGAGGGGAAGAGCACTGCCCYTGCTGCAGACAGGCTCAGTTCACTGAGAGCGGCATCCTAGTAGCTCCAACAGTCATCCAAACTTAGGAGTGATCCCACCTCCTGGAATTTCTTGGGACACCATGACTCTGCCTTCTGGGTTGTTTGCATTGTGAATCATGGCACTGTAAGAGAAGAAATGGTAAAACTGCTGCTAGCGATATCTGCATAAAAGCAGCATGGCAAAGAGGCAACAGAAATCAGATTACACGTAATAGTGCCAGTGGGTACCTGTTTAGCAAAACTGCTAATGCAGTGCTACAGCAGGCTGATTTATCACCAACATCTTGTTCCAGGAGCTTGCAGCCCTGTTCAGTACGCTGAGTGTCTCATTATACAGACTCTGCACCTCTGGTCTCCTTCTCTAGGTGGTGGCGTTCTGAAGTAATACATCACGGGTCTCCATACCTCTCCATACCACGGTGATGCATTGCCAGAACATATTAGAAAGAAAGCTGGCTCAGGCTCTCAATCCTTGGCGTCCAGCAACAGCTGACTGGGATGATGTATTACATGAACTCTTCAGTCTATCACCGTAATACATCAAAGCAAGGCACTGGTCTGAAGGTGTATTACTCAAGGAAGGCAAAGCTGAGTGAACATGTCCAGGACAGAGGTTCTAGTTTAATTATGGACAGAAGTTACAGTACACTGCACAGAAAGGTTTCTTAGCTTCAAAATACTGGTGCGTTGGTAAAATATGATTTGCATTCATATAGACAGTATTACAAGAGAAGGTCATATTGCAATCGTTGTTAGGCAGTTGGAGATGAAAATGGCCATCTGGTTGCGAGGGATGCAGCAGACAGAACATCTATACTGTTCTCTCCATTTAGCCAGGATTTCCATCCTATTTAAAATTCAGGAAATGCCCCAAAATGTTCCCTCTGGATTGGATTCAGAGAGTTAGAGCATGAGCTGCACTCTTCACCTACAAACTTAGTGATGAGAGGCAGGGCGTGACATGATGGACAACTAGTTAGAACTAAGGCAGCAGAAATGTCAAAAGAATTATTCCTCAATACAGCTTGGATAATACAGCTGGCTCACTATTGTTGCACCTACCTCAAGTTCCAGCTTCTTTTTCACAGGGCTCAGTATAGCTTTTCCCAGGGTATACCACTGCTTCCCTCCACATCCCACCACATTCCATGGTATCAGCCTCCATGCTGATATTCTCCTACCCGTCATACTGCTATCTGAATGCATTCAGCAACACCTTAGATCTGAACACCTTTCTAATCAGAATTCCTGTAAGCTTATTCCAGCCCCTTCCCCTCCTGCTGCAATATCTACAAGGAGTACACTTTGGTTATTTTGCTGTAGATAAACATACGGTAAAACCAGGTCATGGCATGACACTATTTTAATTCATATCTTTCCTTCTTCCTCTGCTATTCTCCCTAAGAGGCAAAGAAAACCTTTTTTAGTGAGAGCTGTAGCACCTCAATTTACATTACTAGCAGAAAGAACCCACACAGATAAATTTTACCGTGAATGGGGAAACTGAGGGATGTGCTACTTGTTCAAGTCTTGCAGAAGTAACCAATGTCTAGTGTTCTCACCGGGTGTTCTGGAGCACAAGCAGATGAGAGATTGGGGCAAGGGACAGCACTGCTGTATTAGGTAACAGTGCATAGGCACTGGGAAGCAAACATGTACATGACAGTGGGTATTTCAGCAGTGGGTCATCCCTACTAGGATTACTTTAGCTCTGTATTGTTACTTACAAGATCTAAACAGTCATATATACATTAAAGATACTGCTTCACTGATACACATGACAAGAACCTCTGAATAAAACAGCTGCCTCAAATGCAGCAAAAGGAGATTAAGTGTTTTAATGAGAATGGACTAACATAGATCCATTACACCTACTTTTGTAAGCCTTAAAAGTGATTCAGTGTGGTATAGATTTAGTTGTGAATGTAGGTGACGTGTCCTTTGCTGCACTGGCGTTGTGGGAGTGTGCGAGCGAGGATTAAGGACAATGGAGTCATGGCATGACACGTGTAAACATAAAATCCCAGGAAAGAGAGGAATTGATTAATGGATGATATCCCATAAGGATACCTCACTAAGGGGACAGCCGATACAGCTGTAGAGATAGAGTGTGCCTCAGTGAAAGGATCTTCTTTCACCAGCTTGTAGGGTTTTGAAATATCAGAGTCCAACAGAATTCACCTTTTCAGTACAAGTAGAGGAGACTCCTTAGCAGTCGCACAGCCATCTCAGATAAGTGCCCTTTTTGTGACACGGCATGGGAATGAATGTGACCTCCCCTGTTTTCCTTACTGACACAGTAACTCCATGTGTTCCAGTAGATAAGAACTCGAATTTTGTCACTGGAAGGTTACCTGGAATGATTAGAAATGTTATGCTGTTAGCCACTTCCCAGTGTCAGCAGGATACTGTTCAAATACACTGTCAAGTAAAATCAGGAGAATCAGAACATACATGGTAGTTGTGCTTTGCAACACATCTGTTCAGTAGAAGACCTAAGCAGTGTAACTGCTTGTGGTTTATTCACCTAAAGGTCCAGGCCTGCCAGTGAGGGCCAGTTCAGGCCCACTTTTCAGGTTGAGTGATGCCTGCTGGAAACTGCACAGAATCACAGAGCAAGGCTTGACAGAACTGACCTCTGCGGCAGAAGCTGCAGACCCCCATCCCCGCAGATGGTAAATCCTGAAGGTAATCATCTGGAAAAACAAAACAAAAACAGTTTCTGAGGAGTACATGGTGCTTAAAGTCAAATAAGAAAGTAACTGAGGGACTTTATTGTTCCTTAGACAAGGCAGAAAATAGCAGAAATTTGTAACCGTCTTCCTCTCATTGTCTTATGTGACTTCAGAGGGCAAGTGACCACTGCCTGAATGGATCTAACATTGGAAGTCTTCCAGAATGTCACTGTTAGCTTCTAAGCACTATGCTCTTACCAACACAGCTATAAAAAGAGCAGTTATAGTGTTTACCTGTTCACACCTAAAGAAATCCATTTTAACGACAGGACTGAACCCATTCACTAGCCCAAGGCATACCCATGCAAGAGGTCATTTCTGAGAGATGATAGAATCAAACCAAAGAAACACTCAGATAGTTGATTTTTGTCCTGAGTTTCACTAGCCAGCAAATTAAAGACATAAGTGAAAAAATCAAGGTGGACTAAAACCTACTAGAGACCTACTAGAAGTTTGCGAGACTCCTGGTGTTGGCACTCTGCAACATCTGTGCTCCATTGCTATTTAGTATTTGGACAGCTGAGTTACTATATTATTCTGTTTCCAAGAAAATCATTTCTTGCACTATACATAATCTTTTCCTCTTCACTTGCATATTATAAATCAACTTAAGCTCATCAGAGATATTATTAGAAACGTATTGTTACCTTTTTCAATGTACTTTTCAATACCAGCATTCCCCAGCCACAAGTATCAGCATATTAAGTGCTGTTCAGATATTTGAACATAATATATTCCATTTCTAAGGCTTCCGTTGTATTACTAGTATGATAATTATTACAGCAAATGATAAAATACTGCAAAATTGTTTTCTCCCCCCTTAATAACATAAATAAAAGGAGCAATTAATTTCCTACAATAAAAACAGGCAATACAATAACGTACAAATGTGGAGTTTCTTCATTATTGCATCAAATTGCAAAACGGAAACATATAATTTCAAAAGGCTCATAAGCAAAAATGGAAACACAGCTGATGTTGCGTCAGCACGTAGTACAAAACTGTGAAGCCTGCACAGCTCACAGCAAGTCTCCTCAAATAAACCAGTTCAGTTAACATTTCTTATGAAAACATAACTGAAGGAACCTTCTCCCGTCTACAGGCCTTACTTTTAATATTTAAGGAAATTTTCCAGGATGTTACCTCCATCCATCCATCCATCCATCCATCCATCCATCCATCCATCCATCCATCCATCCATCCATCCATCTTTAATAGCCTACAGCATCAGCAGCTATTTTAAAACCTTGCTATCATCTCTAGCTAGAGCTATACCTCTAATCTGTGCATCTAGGATATTCTAATCTGTGCACAATAGCATATTCAAATGGCACCAACATACTCCTGACGCATCTCCCACTTTGCACCATATATTTGCCAGCTGTATTTTTAAACCCTCTATTTCCTCACTGGCATTTTGGTTTGTGTGGTTTTAGGCTGCTGAGGAAAGGTAACACATTTCCTTTGACATCTTGTGCAATTTTACCAGTATTCAGGGCACATTCCCTGCTTTGCATGGAAAATGTATTTGCACAGTTGTCAGGATGATGGACAGGGGGAGAATGATAGGAAGGAGCACTGATCTTTGCTTGTTATTACATACAATAGCCCAGTAGGAATCATGATGTGTTGGTGAGACAAACTGTGTCCCATTCTGGAACATATTAAGTTTGTCTCCAGGACACACATGACTTCACTAGGGTGTCTAACCTCATTCATAATAGATGCTAATCTTTTCAGGGCTGACTGATGACAGCACTTCCTGCCCTTCACGGAATTAGAGCTGGGTTTTATCAAAGGACTCAAACTGCCTGCTAATTAGACTAATTCCCTTCATCATGAATTATTTATTTCCATTGGTAACCAATCACTGTGACATTAATGGGTTCTGCTCAACTTAGTTTCATACTAATATACACTATAAGTTAAATGTTTAAAAACTCCTGATACTTTACTCCAGGTCAAGTGCATCTTCACATAACTCTTGATGTTTCCAGTAAAGTTTTGATGTTAAAAACTAAGGAGAGTACTACTAAGAAAAAGGAAAAAAGAGGGAAAAAAAGAAAATTAAGAGTGATTTTTAAACTTTGAAATGAAGCTTTTTTTCCCTCGGGTATAATGTAATATATACAAATATATTTAGAGCTAATATCAGATCTCTTTTCAATGCTGAAAGGATTTCAAGGCATTTTGCAGCGTGAAGCACATATCTTCACAGAATGCATAGTGCTTGTTATCTCCAAAAATCTCACCTCCTGAAAGAAGTTTTGGTGTTGTACTATCCAGATTAAGTGCTGTATTTAGGTAGCAAGTATCAAATATACACATATTTAAAAAAAAAAAAAAAAAAAAAGTGTGAGAGAGACAGAATCTCTTACAGTAGATATTACCCAGATAT
>PTEX01000034.1:4718116-4749052 GCA_003342815.1 Eudromia elegans | reverse complement strand
AAAAAAAAAAAAAAAAAAAGTGTGAGAGAGAGAGAGAGAATACCTGAACAGAGAGCAGCACTGCAGACAGAATGCCAGTGTACAGTAGAGAATGGGTCATCAGTGAGATGGAAATGGGAAAAATACAAGATGTTATTCTGGGATGTCCTAGCAGCAGGATCCGCGCAGGACACCAGAGGTCATTTTTCATCTACTCAATACTTGCAAGGTTTCAGCACGAGAATTGATGGCTGGGTTTTGGCACTGCAGTTCAAAAATTACATAGACCACTGGGAGGAAATCCACAGGAGAGCAAGAAAAACATAGAGCAGTTTAGAAAACACGACCAATGGGGAAAGGCTAAAAATACTGGTAAGAAAAGGAAAGGGAGTATGATGACATCTTCACTTACATAAATGGATGTTATGGTAAGCTGGTCGTCGGTTTTCTCCACATCCGCAAACAAACAAACAACAACAAAAACCCAAGAAACTAAGAAATAATTGCTCAGGTTTGCAGCCATGAAGAAATCTGAGGAAAGGCTTCCCAATTATAAGGAGAGAGAAGCACAAGATCAGCACATAAGGGGGTGGAATTTCCATTCCTAAAGGCCTAGATTTGAAAGGCAGTTGATTGTTAGGGAAGGTTTAGGTGTGTATGAACTCACCATAGTCACAAAACGGGTCTCCAAATCAGAACAAAATTTCACCTCAGTCACCATCCCACAGACTCCTTCTATAAATAACTTGTTCAAAATTTTGACTCAAATGAGTCAATTCATTTGACTCAGCTGTTTGGTGATCAAGCCTGAACGACACAGCAGCGTTCCTTTGGCACTACCCTGGAACTTCTCATATTTCAACAGGATTCAAAGACTTTCTGCTTGCCATCGAGTCGGGCTCATATACACATACTCACGAATGAACGGTGCACATTCGCATTCGTTTCACCAAGTCAGTCACACATCAGGTTTTATTTCGTCTTGATTATCTTGTCTGTGAAACATTAGAAAAAAAAAAAAAAATACACAACACATCAGAAGGACTGATAAGCGGCTTGTTTGGGGTAATTTTTGTCCTGATGAATTGAGCTTAAAATAATAAACGGCAGAAGACAGCTGGAGAGAGTTGCCTATATTCCTTAGCCTAATAAAGCCTTGGACTACAGTATTTCAGACAAATAGTCTTTCATGTAATAGCCAAAAAGAATGCATATCTTTCTAATCCATAGTGATAACACAGAAGTTAGATAAAAATAAATAGAGATGATATTCAATAAGCACATGTACATTTCTATCACAGTGAGATACTTTAGCTGTGAAAATAAAGGTGCTATTTTTCCACTGTTGAAATAATACAGAATCAATGAGAGGCAACTGTGAGCTTCAATGGCATCAAGGGGTTTCTGCTGACATTCACAAACCAAATGAGCACAGCTCTGCTGGATTGAGATGTCACCAGAAACCCCAAGATGGCATTACAGCCTTGTTTTTCTAAGTTGTGGGGGTTTTTTGCAATAAACACATCCAATCAGCTTTTTATTTTTATTTTTTTAAGTAACCTTTTCATTTCTTTCCCTTTTTCCTCCTGATTTTTTTTT
Organism: Eudromia elegans; assembly: GCA_003342815.1. Lineage (NCBI taxonomy): Eukaryota > Metazoa > Chordata > Aves > Tinamiformes > Tinamidae > Eudromia > Eudromia elegans. The sequence goes on along the minus strand of PTEX01000034.1, from coordinate 4,747,474 downwards.
CCAGACTCTCTGCCCTGCTCTGCCTGCCTTCCTCCCTCTTCCCACTCTTCTCCTCCCCCACCTACAACATCCACCCCTTACCTTTCACTCCAGTCTTATTTATCTTCTTTTTATCTGCTGGTTCCCTGACCCCCCAAATCAAACCACTTCCTGACTGGGTGACTTTGCTCAGTGTGTTAGCAGCGCTCCCTAATGTCATTTCCACAGCACAAACTGTGGATAGACTATGCTATTAAAYCAAGAGAAAAGTCACTTATGTACCATTTGTTCTTCATGTAGAAGAAGAGACTTCAAGTAGCTCCTGATGAAGCAACATAAACCAGCTTTCATTTCAGAGTTAATAACACCTGACACTTGAACAGAAACTTTCATCCAAGGTTCTCACACCATTTTATAGGTTTTAATGAATTATGTCTTGCAAGAGTATCCTGACAAACAGGCTATTCCCATTCCACAGACAGAGATAACCGAGGAAGAAAGGGAGTAATTTGTTATTATAGTGTCTCTCAGGGCCCTGTTGTTCGTCGTTGTATTTAAAGAGTTTCTATCACTGGCTGCAAGCCAAAAATAAACAAATCACACTAAAGAGGACTCAGATATCCCAAGCCCTAGTTCTTCATTTTAATAATGAGAAATCCCTTCTCTTTATATAGCAAAGCATAGTCTCCTTGCAAGTTTCAGCACAGGCAGCTTTTTTGGATATTCTATTTCATAATTCTAATTTGTAAGTTACTAGGGAAAGGGATCTTTTATGTCAGATTGGTAACTGCTTTACTACCATAAATTAAAGTCTGCCAATCCACTTTTCAGCTTTGAATGCTTTTTTTTTTGAGGAAGTTTGTAGGAGAGGGTTTTTTTAAATTTTAAGATAAGTTCTCAAAACATATTCTGTTGTAAAAAAGTGTTAACAGAAATTTATCTTTCAGCATCATGAACACTAGGTAAGACCAAAAAATAACAATTCACAGGACAGAAATCCCCTACAAATCCATTTTTTTAAGAATTTGGGTGAAAGGGTAACTACGGTTCACTTGTGAGTAAAGTTTATGTGTGCAGTGTCCAGGAGCAAGGACACTAAAAAGTGCTTTGAAGAATATAGGGACATTGGAAGAAAAAAAAAAAGGAGCATGCAAACCTTGGTGTGAAAGGGCAGGAAAGGGGCAGAGTAGCAGGTTAGGCCATCAAGGACTTATTTTTTTTTTAAAAAAAACAACAAAGTTTGCACCATTTTCATTAAGGTGCAGAACCAATTTGAAGCAGGATAAACATGCAGCATTTGCTGGGAACGGGGAAGGAAGGGTTAAAACAGAATTGTTTGTTTGCTACTATAGAAAACCTGCATAATTAAAATCATTTTCTAGTAAAGATGAAAAAGATAAGATGCTCAGTTTCTGAATCTAAGCACAATACTTTAGCAAGTAATAAAGAATCTTGCATGGAATTTATAAGACTTTTTCTTTGCTTTGTTTTGTTTAGTTTTAAATCCTGGTCACGGAAGAGTCAAGGAAGCACAAGATAAGTTTGCATAGGTAGTCACAAGGCACTGCATAGGACTGAGTGAATAATTGTGTGGATGCTAGGGCAGTGGAGCAGAACCAGACAGACAGGTTATTCTGAGAAGCAAAGAGAGCAGGACAAAGCCAGTGTTTGGGTCTGCAAAATCAGATGTGTGGGATAAAGAGGGACAAGAGAGCAGAAAAAAGCAGTCAGGCAGGTTGAGCAGCCACTGGTCCTGATGTGCTGCAGGGCCATGGAGGAGGATCACTGGACTGAAAACAAGGGGAGCTGCATTGGACTAGGCACTCTGGCAGCTCAAGAACATAATTTGTTCCCTGTTTTTTAACAGTATCATTATGGCACATAATGGCACATAAAAGCACCTCTTTTAAGAGGAGAATTTCTCTCTCCTTGTTCATGGATGACGCCTTGAAGGCAATGCTGACTGAATCACTCCTATATTATGACAACCTAAAAACTATTTTAAATTAAGCTGGAATAAAGTTCACTGCAGGTATCAGGTGCTATGCCACTGCATGTATCATCTGATATATGATAATAAATTATCTATAAGAAGAAAACCATTATCTCTAGTATCACTTTCTAAGCACACCCTCATATGAGCCTGTATCTGACCCAATTACTCCCAGCTGGCACGGGTACTAGAGACGCAGCAGTGTTTACAATAGCTTTACAGAGGCTTTTGTACTTCTCATCTGTCTAAACAAACATCCTCCTTTGGATTACCATATAAAGCAACATCCCCATCTTCCAGACTAGCTGATGGAAAAGGAGGTATTTGAAAGGCTGCATTTTTACTTCCCAACTTTTAACTTACTTTCAGACTGGAATCAACATTTGTATTCCATTTCATCTCACAGCCTTCTTTCTCTGACCCATTGTTTTACCTTCCAACAATCTTCCACGTTCTTGCTATGGGTGACTTATAAGGACAATCAGGATTTCCTGGTCAAGTGGCTGTTTCACAAGTTTGAGGCACTCGCAGTTGCTTCCAAAAGTGTCAGTTAACTTGTTTACCCCTTTGGTAAAATTGCTCTGTTCCTCTTTGGAGCTGATGTGATAGGAATTATAGATACCTGCTAACTATAAAATCCAGCTGCTGCTTTTGAAATAAAAGAACAAGTCTGTGAATTGCTACAAGCCACCTACATGCATGAAAAGCACCCCCGCAAATTCTGTGACAGACTCTTTGCAAAGCCTTGCTTTGGAATCAGCCTCCTTATTAAAATGAGCAATTAYGGAGCTCCAACAAAACCAGCACCATTTGTGCTCCACATCCGCACATCTCCCATCAGAGGGAAGCCCACATCTCACTGGACTTTTGGACTTTATCAGAACAATCATGTCGTGCAAYAGCAACAATAAAATAGAGCCAGATTTTTAAATACCCACTTTGCTGTAGAGAACACTGCCAGCCACARCCACAATTTGAGGGTGGCAAACACCATTTTCAAATTGTCTTCAGAGGAGGTATTTTGGATGTTAATTAGCATAGCATTTAAGCTCACCAGTGTCCGTAACGCTTACTACTTTAGCCTGTTAATTTACAAGGACAATGACTTTGAAAATATTAATTCTGGTGCCTGACAAGAGATTCCTGCACAGTTAGCCGTGCCATTGATCGTTCCTATGGCAATGTGAATTTTGCTCTAGGAGACCCTGCGTGTGCAGGGGGGTTGGACCAGATGACCTCTAGAGGTCCCTTCCAACCTTAAGTATTCTATGATTCTATGAGTACTTTGAACAAATATCCACGGGTAAATCTAGCAAACACAAATGAAAATATTCCTTTCAATTCCTTAAACTTCCCAATTCCAGAAAACTAAACCCAGAAGAGATGTGTTTGTTTTCGTAAGATCTAACTTTGCCCAGTTCTGGAGACGCTGGGCCTGTGAGAGTTACTATGTTGGCAAGAAGGAACCAAAAGAAGAAAAGAGAGAGAGAGGGAAAAAAAAGAAAAAAGAAAGTCCCCTCCCCCTGAAAAAAACAACCCAAACAGTAAAACTTTGATATTTATGCATGAGAAGATTTTTGAACCACTCAGTGAGTCATTTTATTGAGCAATTAACTTTCCTTTTTATGTAGATATTTCTTATTCGTCTGCCACCTTTTTAATAGTCCTTTGCATAAATTGGTAAAATAATTTCTCATTGCCTCAGAAACAACAGCTGCATTGTGAACTCCCGAATTGGCATGTCTTTGGAATATATTATAATAATTCAGAAACCGCTGCCACTGCTGTCAAGCTTTCATTCATGGGACGATCGCTGCAAACCCGCCGCCCTCCCTCCCGCTTCTCTCCCGTGGCCGATCTCAGTTAGACTGTCCAGCCWTTCCCAGGGCTCTCCCAGCTCCCTCCGCCACCTCTAGTCGCAGCTCTTGACACGGATCTCTCTCCCTCCCCTCCTTGGTCTGGCTCTCAGGAGCCTTCTCAGTTGAATTAGACACAARTGACTCGTCTTGACTTTCAAAGGCCTTTGTGGCCTATCCACTCTCCGCTGACCCTCTCATGTTCAATATCAGGAGGTCAGCTCTTGCTTCCAATTAGTCTATGAGGCAGGAACCTTGCTCTGAGCGTGGCGCTTTCAAATAAGTCCAGTCATGCTCCTTCCTCTGTTGCCCCTCACATTCGGGGAAGGAACTGCCTGCATCTGCAAAGCTTTCACAGTCCTGCTTTTTAAATCCCTCCTCAAAACTTCGCCTTCAGAAGCCTGAGCAAGGGGCRGGCATTTCACGTGAAAAGGCAACGCTAACTAAGGCACCATGGGCTTCCTAGGGATCTACCCCGGTGTGTATCTGTCAGAGCTGTGGCTGATAACTACAACTTGTGTCCTGCAATGATGCCAGAAAAAACGTGAACAAGAGCAACAGTAACTATGAATCCACACGTCCTTGGTTCCTACGGCCCTGACTTGGCCACTTGGCCATTTTTAGATCAGTTAGAAATTCCTATTGAATAAAAAATTCCTGCTCAATCACCTACACCTTCAAGGTGGAACATTCCCAGTTTGGATACATTTGTGAAATGTGGCAAAACACAATTTAGCTAAGTTTGGGTAGATGTTCACAAATTTAGCCAAAATGTTTCTTTTCTTGATAAATGTCAAAGCCCTGTTCCAATTAGAAAAATTTAGATTCTTGGAGAAACAGTARCCAGTGTGCTTTTACTTGAGCAGATCCACCTAATCTTAGCATTTTTGTTGGAAGTAGAACTGTCTTAGTTGCAGCTTTCTCAAAATTTCAGACTGGTGTAAACGGGCAGGAAAATTTCATTCTGATAATGGCAACAAGTACTTGCAATTCTATTAAGTATTTAAACTCATTCATATGAATAACTGAAAACAGGCCTTTCAATGAGAAGTTTAAGGCAAACTGATAGATGATGCTCCTAACTCCATTATTATAAACACAGTGGTTTATTATAAAGATAATTATGGGTTGTTCAAGTGGAGGATAGAGATGTGTGGGAAGTAGTAGAATGSAGGTAGCCAAGTGACTAGGGTGTAGGTGAGTAGCTGAATGGCTTAACTGTTAATTTTCTTGGGTTTTATTATTTACATTAATATGCAGAGAAGTGGGATCAAACTCTAAGAACTTTTCGGAGCAGGGAAAAATCGTACCAAATGCGTACACACCAGTAAGGAATATAGAAATGCTATGTTCTAGATTACGTAATTTTACTTGAAAATAGCAGCTTGTTGACAGAGGGGGCCCTGCTGGGTTTCACAACCTGGGAATGTAGCTTTTATGAAGCAAATTATTCTTCAAGAAATGAGTAACAATGCCATTTGCTTCATACCACTGACATAATATTTAGCTCTGTCATTTAAATATAATTGCTCTATTTTTACAATGTTAGTGCTATTGATAAATGCAGATTACAAGGAGTAAGTAAATTCCCTTCTAGTGATAAAATGATTGTTTATTACAAATGTAAGAAAGCTGACATTCATTCCACACTTTAGATTTAGAAAAGCCATGTTACAATTACTATGGTAGCTTAGTTATGGCAATACTTCAATGTTTTTGTGGTCTAGTATCTTTAATACTCCAGTGTAATCTACTCAAGTCATACTTGACAGAGAATAAAGATGGGTTTTCAGGGATCACAGCTTTCAAGTTGTGTGGGAATGTCCATTTCCTGTCTTGAGAGTAATCACACAGACCGAAAAAGACAATGATATTCTGAGTGGTATTTAGAAAATGAATCTAGGACAAAGTGCATGTTTCTGCCAAAAAACAGTTTTTCATGGGTAAATTCACCGTGTACCCAGAAATCCCACAGTGCTAGTGAAATTGCCATCTTTAGYGGGCATTTCATCCCTCTGGCAATCACAACTGCTGCCTTTTGCAGTGACATGAAGCCATCACTTAAAAACAGCTTGTCTTTTTTCCAGGGAATAAAGYACTTATACTGTTCTAAGAAGTTGCAACCTCTGTTTCCCCCCAACCCCTCTGGCACTTCTTTCATGAGTAACGTGGTAATATATGTGTGTATGTGTATATACATATATACATATATTTTTTTCTTAACAGATGTCAAATGTGATTATTTTGACTCTATTGCCTACACATCCTCTCTCCTGTGGTGAAATTCTTCCCACGCCAACCTGAAATGCTGAACTTGAAAGTACAGCCTTGACCTTCAAGTTCAAACAGTCACTTCCGATAGTCCACAGGCAAGAATTTGCCTTTATGACATCTCAGTCAAYAACATCTTGATGATGTTCATTTCAGTACTGAGGGCAAAGACGAGATCTGTCAGCAGAATATTCTACAGCAAGAGCCAAAGACCTGCAAACTTGTTTCTTTTCCCAAAGCACATAATGCTCTCCTGAATTTTGCCTTCTCTTTTTCTCCCTGTGCTCATGAGGGTTCTCTCCCCTGCCTTCTGAGGAGGGTTAGAGATTCTGACACTGAAATACAACTTGGGTCTTAAGGGTGAGAAACTGAGAAATCCTGCTGATACACATCTGCTTTTCTTGMTGGAAAGGTTTTAGAAATAAATATGACATGCTTTTGGGGTACTTTTTTGACTTTCTTTTTTTTCTTTTTCCTTTTATTTCTTCTTTTCTTTCCTTTTCTCTCTCCTGCTCTCAATAATTCTCTCCCTGTCTTCTAATTTTGCTGCTTCCATGCAGAGAAAAGCTTGAAAAGCTTTTTTTTTGGACAATCTCGATTGCAAGACTCAAAAACTAAGAATGAAAAGGATTTTTTTAAAAAGTTAGAAAAAGAGCAAAAGCTAAAATTTCCACGCAACCCCTTGTTTCTAGGAGTAAAGGCCTCAAAGAGAACCTAGATAACCAATGTAACAAATCTCAGTATCACAAAATCCAATAAAGCCATAAGTATTGACAACCTTCATTCATCTAGATGTGTTCACAGAACAATATATGAACCATGTTGTTCCCCTGCTGTGTAGAATGTAGATTTTGCTATTTGGCACCTTTCAAAAGGACTAAACAGAAATAAAACTGAGCACACATAAGAGAAATCTTGTTAACCTAAGAATCTCTTTCCCCAAATGCCTTGTGTTGCTGAGATGCATTATATTTAGTAACACTTAAGTGATTCACCTTTTGCTTAACGCTCTTTTACTGTTTAGAATTTTAGCATACAGTCTAAAAGAATTCTAAATAATGCAATGCAGGGGGAAGGAGAAATCACATTAACAAAAGAAGAAAGTACCATAAGCTTGATCAATAGCCTTACCTTCTCAATGGCAGCATTGCTGTCAGGCTCCAAGGCTCCCCATACACAGGAGTCAGTCAATAGCTGTGCAGCTYATCGGGGCTGGAAACTTGCGCTTCTCTAGAGCTCAACAGAATCAGGATGGATTTCTGGCTGCTTTTCCTCTGTCAGTAAGCCATTTCAAGACTTCACCTTGATGTCACAGTATTTTATCTTAAGGAAAAGCATATGTCTTAGTCAAATTATTTTATTTTGACAATTTAGAAATGGAATTGCTTAGGTTTCTTTTTTGGAAAAAAAAAATATTTTAACAGTTGCAAAAGCCAAATGTCAGTATTCTGTTTTGCTCAGTAAAACATTTCCTTCCATCTGAAAATGTACTAAAATACATGTGAAAGTATATGGGTAAAAGTGTGTGTGTGTATCTACATATATAGGAAAGTCAGTTACTGCCTTTGCTGATGTCTCATATAAACTCCACAGGAGAAGAGGAGATCCCTTACTTTTAAAATGACAGCCCCGAAATAAAAGTGTCAGGAGACACTATGCCATAAATCAGCACAGGYTGCCCACCTTGGTTTCGTTCTTTGTTGTTTGCTAAAGGGAAGGTTCAGAAGCTCTGCTGACAATGTCCTTTTAAAAACAGGATTGCTTCAGCAGTTTTTACAAACCTTTCTACCACTGTGTACTGTAATGATCAGTCATATTTATCCCACAYTATCTGTATATTTTGTGTTCATCATGAGATAGCAGTGCAATGTTGCCCATCTGAGATTAAAATATAGTCATAAATACTAGATGACTCTACTACTCAGGYGAACTCATGATGTATTCAAGCATGTGCCCAGCTGGATACAAATATACACAACACATAAGGATAGACAATAGAAATAGACAGCTCTAAAAATCCATATGGGTTCAATGTGAGATTTAAAAACAAATACATTTTAAAGGGTAATTCAGAATGGTATTCCGGAGAGTAGTTATTCTTGGAGGAGTTGAGGAAGGTTGGTGCTCATCAAAATTAGCGGGTTTTTTTCAGCTTGCTATCAGCATAGCTAGCAGCCTCCTCCTGCTTACCAAGCCAGCAGCTAAGCAATTCCAGCTGCTTCTCTGCTGGAAGTTGGATGCTATTGCATTCAGGTTTAGCAGCATCTGGGGAGTGCCTGCTCTCTCACAAAATAAAAATTGCTCCTTCTTTCTGCTTCCTCTCAGTGCTGTCTACTGGCCCTAATTCAAATCACTTGATAAATTCTACTCTCCATTTTAGTATGAATGACATGATTTTCCACCTAGGTATGTAGCAGGGAAAGAGGTACTTTTATTGTTATCGCCCCTTCAGAACAGAAGGGGAAATCATGAAGCTTTCTGTGGGATTATTAAAAATTCTCCTGAAGATTTCTCTCATTTCTGACTTTGTCTGAATCACTTCAGCACACAAAAAAGCTGTTGCAAGACTTACATGCTTTGGGCAGTAAATACCTTATTTTTCCCCTTCAGTATCTCCCATGAGTACATAAACACTCAGACGCATGAAGCTAATCTGCTGGAAAGGGCTGGATCACCTTTAAAACTAGGTCAAGTACAGATTAAAGAAATGTAGAAGTGGATTGAATGACACCCGGCTGGCTGAAGCACAGCGGAACCCTACAAGGCAGCAGAACTCGAGATGTCTTGAGTTTGTTTTGTTTTGCTCTTCCTTTTTCAGGAAAGCTAAGCAAGAAACAACAGAATCCCAAAAGACCTTTTTTTTAACCCTCTGAACACAGGCAATGCTCCCGCCTGCCCTGTGAAAAAATCCTGCATCAAGGTCAGGGCTTGGAGCGTCTGATCACGTACAAGAAGCAAAGAAGATTAGAGTTTTCCAAAATTACCCATCATCTGAATAAAGGCAAAGCAGCAGGTATTGATCAGTGCTCCGGAGAAAGGTTGAAAGGGGGTGGGAACGTCACAACTTGAAGGTTACACTGGATCTGGGAAAGGAATGAAAGCAAGATGAAATGACAGAGTCAGGACAGCAAAGAATCAATGCAGTAYGCACAGCATGTATGTTACAGCACAGCTGAAGGCAGGTTCCATGAGGCGCACATGCACCCACACACAGACACTCTAGGAAAACATCACATCAGGGAGAAAGGACACAGAAATATCATAACGGGGCCTACGATGGGGCAGAGGGAAAATCTCTCAGCCAGTGGCATGGACGCATAGTGAGGGTAACGGTGCTATAGCACTACAGCAAACAAAGCAACCCCATCGAGTATCCGTACAGCAAACAGCTAGCGCCGAGACATTCCAGCTTTGGGAACTCCAGGGTGGTTACCCCAACCTGACCCTAGACTGGTCCCACAGAGTTCACAAAGACCATTACGTACGCTTCTGGCCTACACCTTCTGGCTTAGCTACATCCCGGAGAGCCCACCTGTGTGCTCCAGACTTCTCTCCTTCTCTCTGAAGGAAAGAATAATAAAGGGGGAGATCTGTGTCAAAAGACAGTACGAACCTGGATGCATTCTTGTGTGGACATCTTAATGAATTACAGTAAGGTTGAGTTGGCAGTTGTACCTGGGACCTGTTCCTTGTAGGTCTGCAATTTCTGTTAATTACTGAATAGCATTTAACAGAGATCAAAATCTGAATAAACAGAAAATCATCTCTAAAGCAGATAAGAATTATGGGAAAAAATGCTGAAAGACAAAGAAATGCTTCTTTAGGTGTACTTCTAATTTTACTTTCCAAAGATTTTTTCTCTTTGCAAACTGTTACTGAGTACCTTTCCATTTTTATCCAGTCTAAAACTGCTGAGACTTGAAGCTTGCAGTTCTTGCTACCCCTGCTCAAACTACCACATCACAGAGAAAAATATCAGACATTAGTTGCCATGAAAGTGTGTTCTACAACACGGGTCCTACCGCTGCAAATGCTAGACTATCTGGTTCAAGAGGGAACCTAACACTATGGCACGTCAACATTCAAAGGATGAGTTTGAAAGGAAAATGTCAACTGCAGAGCCAAAACGCTAAAACAAATGCTTGAAAAATAGTGTAACTCAGGTTGGAAATCTTGAGAAAGTACTCTGGCAAGATTATGAAGCACAGACTTGTGCTTAAAATCACATGAATCAAGCTGTGCTTAAGTTCTGTTTTATTACAATGGTATTTTAAAGACCACATGTTACTCAAATCCCTGAAAAAAATAATAAGAAATAATTTCTACAAAAATACAGAAACTCTTATCCTCGCTTCATTAACTCAACTGAATTTTATTTCCTCTCATCTTTGCAGAAAAATGAAATGTGAAGAAAACCATTTTGCCCCTTGACTAATGACACTGCAAACACCAAGTTTGGTCTAGTCAGAGACAACTTTGCTAAAACCAACAGCACAGGTGAATAAGCATTTGGCAGAGATTCTAGGTTACTCTATATGTTAAATTACTGTTTTATAACCCAAACACCTACTGGGAGAATTGTAAGAAATAGGTGAAGCATTTTCCACTGAATACTCTCTTCAGCACCATCTCACTGTGACTCTCAYCATGATTCTAATTGGTGAAATAAATCTGGTTGGTGGAAATGTAGCCATCTAAAATCAAGCAGACATTCTTGGTTTCTTTCCCCATTACAGGAAAAACTAACAAACAAAAAAGTAAAATTTAAGTTTTTCCCATGCTAAAATCTGAGAAAAGGAATTTTTTACCTAGAAAGAGCATGCAAACAGCACACTAAAAGTGTTTTAGTTGTTTTCAGCAACATAGTAGAAACAACAAAATGAGACCATACATTAAAATATCATGGACTGATATTTTTTCTTTTCTTTTCCTTTATATTGGCTTTACACTTACGTAACTTCACTTCAGTGCACTTAAACTGACAAAGCAGAATGAGTCCTGTGTATCTGCTTCTTTTCTCCACAAAAGCATGTTTTCATTCCTAGCAGTCAATACGGCCAAAAGCAGTTGTGTCCGATACTCCACACTTCACCTCAAATATCAAATTTTCTTTTGACAAATTTGCCAGATTATATCTTACAACTTTCAGAATTATGTGAGGGAATATGTCAGTATGTGTTACTTTGGAAACAACAGCTGGAGATGAAAAATATTCAAATGTTTTTCCCACATCATGGAGAACCATCACCTAGGAGGTGGAAAACAGCACTCAGCTCAAAGTAGCCTTTGGCATCCCTCACCAGACATTTAATTCAAGCTGATGAGAAAAATCCAACCTCTTCCCTTGCCATGCAGACAGATGCCTTGCTTGTAGAGGTTTTTTTTCATCATTAGCGAGTTTACTCAGGTGAGATACTCCAAGATGCCTGTGGGAGTTACTGTGGGATTTACAGTGGGAAGTCAGTGGCTAAATTTACTCACATGAGGAAGCTGGCTCACGCACATACTTTTTCTTTTTATGCCAACCTGAAGCTGTGGGAGCTACTCTTGAGTACCCTTCAAAATCAATAGGAACATGATTTTGCCATTTCTGCCATTCAAGCATTTTTCCCCCAGAGGCAAGGAGAGAATGAAACACTGATCTGAAGTTGAGTTTCCTTAATTTACTCTTATCTTGCAGGTAATATGAGGATTAAAAGGATGATTTTATGACGCATTCTATAACTGCATTCTGGACATAAAAAGAATTAATCAATACATTGATTTTTCCTCACTAACAAAGATAATTTACCACAAACCCCRTATTTATTAGAATTCATTCTGCTGCATTCCTGCCTGGTGAAGTTATTTGTCAATTTTAAAAGGAAAAAAAACGCTCTCATCCTTCCCATTTATTGTCCTTTCGGACCTTTAACTGTTGACAAATTCTGTCAATAAAAAAATTGTCAGCAACCCTCTCTTGCATCTGCTTGGTCAAACCCTTATAATTCCACGCTTGGAGAAGACACAATGCTCACTACTTTTTCTTCACTAAACAACTCGGATAACGCATCTGCTAAGTTCACTACATACATACTACATACAATTCATGAGCTGTTCTGTACATTCACACCCCTGCTTACTTTGATGTTCATTAATGGGAAGAGTAACAAGAGTTACTTACTGAGGTAACCTTCCAAAAGGTTTTGCACTTCTCAATTTTGAAYCTCAAAGCACTCTTCAAAAACAATCAGCCCCTCTCTCACTAAAGCCTTGAGGTAAATCCTCATCTGAAAGAAAAAATAATGTATAAGATGAAAAAAAAAAAAGAAAGGGTCATGTTATGAGCCTGTTCACGCTTTCTGTTAGAAATGATTTGTGCAGATCAGACACACTGAAATTAATTGAACTATTACAGCAAGAATACCAGGGGGAACAAGCAGTTCACAACATGAATGCAGTGACGTGCTAAGTTGGTCCACACTATGTCCTTTAAAGAGCCAGTGTTGCACAGTGAGAAAGATACTGGTTAGCCTGGAATCAGAAGATMAGGACTCTCTTTTCCTTGGTCAGAAATTAAACTGCAATGCTCAAAAGAAAGCTAAAAGTTCAACCTCCTTATCAAGGCAGATCATTATGGATGACAGATATTACTAAAAAGTAGGTATTTTTRTTTTCAGTAAATTTCCCAATGTCCCTACATATCCTGGGACAGCATTTTCTGCTTTTATCATCAGAAAGGTTTTCTTCTTTTTTGTCTAATTCCTGGCATACTCCTTTACTGAAAATTTTATTTACTTCTGTTCTCCCTTTTATGGTAATATCTTATATATTCTTTGTGTTTTTAAATTGCTAGTATTTTAGAGWCATGAATATTTCTAATTATGCTTCTACACTGCCTAGTTCATAGAACCTTCTCATTTGAAGTTTAAAAATTAGGTTATAAAACAAATAATTAGAGTTATCTTTATTTTTAGTTGTTTGCACCATTTTGAATAAACCTCCCCTAGTTCCAGTTTTCACTGTAACAATATTCTATTTCTGATATTATTGATTTACTGCCATACCTTGCACATTACTGCTGCCTGTCTCACAAGATATTACCACACAAAACTTCTTGACTCTCTTTAATCTGACTGAAACTTAAAAGAAATAAAGAAATATTCCCTTTCTTCACTTTTATTTATTTATTTATTTATTTGCTTGTTGTTAGTAGGTGCTTTCGAGTCAGTAAAAGCTTTCCATCCTCTCATCCCCTTATCTTCTCCCCTCGTCTTGATGCTTGTTCTCATCTGGAACATCTCTTTTGAYGTTCTCTCCCTACTTCAATCAGAATGAAGGTGGTGCTGACTGGGAGTTACTCACCCTCTTTGGCGTGGATGACAGTTAATTTCTTGCTTTTATCCAGAATTTCACCACAGGTACCTCATTTCCTCAGTTCATCTTCTGTGAAGTTCTTTTCCCRTGATCATCACCAGCACATTTTACCTCAGTTGTTAATGTAAACACTGACCCTGAACTGGAGAGAGCACAGAAGAGGGTGAGTATGTACAATGCTGAAAAAACAAATCTGGTTTTTTTCATGACCATTTTCTCTCTACCACTTAAACTTTGGGCCTGTTACGGCCCAAAGGCCACACCTGGACGAAACATCCTCCTCCACGCTGATAGTTGTGAATGACACATGGCTCAGGGTCTGAAAGGGACCCAGATGACTTTTGCTTTGAGATGTCCTTTCTCAGAAACACAATAGACATAAACTAGAAAATCTCCTTTGTTTCTCAGGTGAAGCTTTTCAGAAACCATTTCTTAAAAAGTTCATGAGAAAACAGGATTATCTGAATTCATATTTTTTATTCATTTGGATCACTTTTTGTAAACACAGTTCCTTCCTCAAAGTCAATTTAAGAGTCCTCTTGAGATATTTTTGATTCAATTTGAAAATATTTAGATTAACAAAATCATGTTTCAATTGTTCCTTCTAGTGCACTCTTTTTCTGAAAGTGATGCCAGACAGTCAGAAGAGGGAAAAGAAAAAGTAAGAAAGGCAAAAAGTAAGAAACAGCAAATTAAAATCTTGAAATGTGTTGTTTTCTAAAATAAAGAAATTAAAATTTTGATATATATTCCAGTAGAAATTATGTATTGAAAAAATAAAGAAAATTACAAACTTCTATTGTGATGGGGATATTTTTCTGCCACAAAACACATTGAAAAGCAATAATGATAAGTGTACAGAAAACCATTCCAAAAATTGTCAAAAAACCTTCCAAAGTCATCACCTTTTGCTTTTTGTCCTTTGTTTCCAAGCGTTCCTTTCCCACGCACTCCTGTGTCTTCCTTCAATGCACTTTCTCATTCTCTACCTTCTATCACTCTCCTTTCTGGAGTATCTTTACTCTTCTCATTTCTGTGAGGTTTTAGCCAACCCCTCTGCATAAACCCCCTCTGTCTATGTAATACTGCTCCATAACCTCTAAACCTTTGCCGCTTCCCTTGGTTTCGATTTCTTCTTGCTTATCCTTGTGTGGATTTCTTACTTCCCTCAACACACTTTCTTCTCTAGAGCCTCCTCTAACTGCACACTCGGGAGCAAACACTCCTATCTTTTCCTGATGACACTGGCTTTCCGCTGTCATGTATATTCCAAACCTGCTGTTTATACTCTTGGGGAAGGAGGCAAAATGGAAAGGGAGCTTTCTCTCTGCATCTGCAGGTCACCCATCTGTGCCTGAATGACACTGGTGTGACACACTGGCAAGACGTGGCACAACAGAAGCACATGCTCCCCTAAGAGATGGTTACGACCGCATGCCCAGAGCTCAGCCCAAGCCTTGGTGAGCACCGCTCTGTCCAGGGCAATGTGAGCAGCAATGTTAGCTGCATCACTCAGGGCTTAGTCCCCATCTGGGTGACAAGATCCAGCTTTGCCACTTCCCAGTTACACTTGCAAGGCAGCAAATCTGAGTTTACACAGCCTCATTAGCTAGGAAGATAATTTTCAAGAGCAGCAACAGACTTATCTGAGTTACTGCAGGGAACAATAGGGAATTCATTTCTATGGTCAGTATGAATGGGAGAGCAGAATACATTATAATGAAAGAGTCCATTTTCCATGTTTTTTTCTCCCTGTGGAAGGCTTTCATTTTATAATTCAATTTAAGTGATAAGAAAGTCAATCTTTATGTCAATGATGTTAGGGTAGCTGCATGGGACCCACCCCAGTCAATGTCTCTTGGTACAGCACAAATAATAACTAATAATCTTGGCAATACTCAAATTTCTAAGAGATTTTTTGGAAATAGTATCACAGAGATTAAGTGCTACTTCTAATTTTTTAATCAGCTTCTCACAGACAGCAATGCACAGGTGCCTTGACCTTAAACTTCAGTAATTATAATAATTAAGGAGCTAATACTCCACTCACAAACGTCTGCTGCACTCTCTCTATTGTCTAAACCCATTATTCTACGTGTAGTTCCTTTCTGTTCCCTGCTTCTTTGGACCTCTTCCAAGATTTGCTCGCTTATTGTTTAAAACCTCTCTCAGCATGTTAGTGTGTTCGTATTTTGTGCTCTACATCTGTGACTTATGGATCACTCCACTTCTGGAAAGATTTTCAATATCCATACACAGATATTATTCATCCCATAAACAGTAAATATAATATCCATCTAATCAATCATTACTGCTAACACCCTAAATAAAACTATCCTTCCTTTATTATGTTAAGCAAATTAGTCAAATGGATGTTTTGTAAAACTTGC
Source organism: Eudromia elegans (assembly GCA_003342815.1). Taxonomy (NCBI): domain Eukaryota; kingdom Metazoa; phylum Chordata; class Aves; order Tinamiformes; family Tinamidae; genus Eudromia; species Eudromia elegans. The sequence continues at coordinate 4,731,629 of PTEX01000034.1, read as the reverse complement.
TGCCTTTTTCAGGCCCTTGGCTCCCAGCCTGTCTCACTCCTCCACCCCTCTCTTACTTCCATTATTAGCAAGCACTACCCATACACCTCAGCTCTATTTACAGGATTACTTGGTTTTACTAATTATGTCACCAGAACAAGGTCTACACAAATTAAAGATTTTTCTGTGTGGCTGCCAAGCTGCATGATTTTCCAACCCCATATTTCTGTCCCAATTACTTTTACGTGGTTTTAAGCGAGGAGAGGTTGCACAAACTGAAGAAGTCTGAAATTGAAATCATATTTAAGAAAACCAGCGTACCAATAAAAAGTAAGCAGCACCCTCCTCTCCTCTGCTTTACCTCAGAGGTCATCCGTAGATGATGTAGATGATCTGTAGAAGAAGGATTGGTTCAATTCCCTCCTCTGTCTGAGGGGTTTTGAGGGGTTTCTTCCTGGAAGAATGTTACACTACCATAATCTAGAGCTTTCATATTTGGGGATAAAGATTCTCTAAATCTCTCCTGCTGGTGCTTTACTTTCACTTGCTTTAATATATTTAAATATTCTGAGAGACATGAATAACCTGAAGTTTGGGATACTCATATAGAAGGAAAGGCCTCATGGCTCAAAGTTTTGCCTCAGTAAACATCTGAATATTTTTAAATAAAACAGAAGAACTTTATCAGGAACAAACAACAGAATCTAGACCATAAGATCACATAAAACAAAAACCAAGGCAGTGGCAACTGCTGAAGAGGGGAGAGCATGAAGCCCAGATCTCCACCACATGAAGCATGTCAAAACAGACGAGGATTCACCAATTTTGAGCAACCAGCTTGAACAAAATCTTTTCTGTTGAGGACTGTTCAGTGACTACATAAAAAATTTGCTAGTAATTTTGGCACGACAGGAAACGTAATTTAGATTAAGAAACCTGCAACGATGTTCACTGAACACTAATTACACTTTAGTTTTGGTAATCACAACAATAGACTTTCACAGCAAAGAGCTTAGAYGAAGCTTCTGCCAAACTATATCCTTGCAGGTTTGAGCCTGGTAGACGGTTATAATAAAAAGTAGCTACCAATGTGAGGCGATAAGCAGGTCAAAAACTGAAGGGAACAGGCGACAGCATGACTTAGGGTTTTTTCCTTGAAAAATGAACACCAGCACTTCAGTTTCCRTTCTGCACAACGGGTAAAGAATGGGTACCAATTTTTGAGGTAKAGCCTAAGATTCCATCTCCTCTGAAGCACAGATGAAAGCACACAATGACTTTGTTATACAACCTGTAAACAATTTGCAAAATGCTATTTTGTTGCATTTCTATGAAAAAATCAAAAACATCCAGAGATCTGCTTCCACTTCATACCAGCTGARGCCTTTGCCTCAGTCAGATACTTAAGAATATATCTAACTTAAAACACAAGTACGGTATACRGGTGAACATTCACACAACTTGCTGCAGAATATTATAAATCAGTTCTAATTCATGAGAGAAATAGTGTAAGTAACCTCAGATCAGTCTGTTAAAAATGTACTTCTATCATGTTCCTTCATGTTCAAAGTGAGGGTATTTTTCTTTAAAGATACCCCGTACATTTTAAGGAAATATCACTTCTTTTACTTATAAAGTGTTCATTAATTACTGCAAGCCACTATTGTCAGTAGAGATGCATCTGTTACTCTTAGGTGTCTCCAGGACAAATCCYGTTTTGGTGACGTCTGTCTTACTATTGTTCTAATGGAGCAAACGGCTAAAGACTGAGTTCTTTCTGATGTATGCGTGTTGTACATGCAATTAAATCTTGCTATAGTGAAGAATCACTGACAGCAGAGATTATTTTAATGGGTGTACAGTATTACTTTAAACTAAGTCTTCACCATCTGTTCGTCTTAATTATAAATGCAAACCCAACATATTTTACATTAGCATCAGAAAATGGGGAAATATCAGTGATTGAAATGTCCATATCTACTCTTTGTGCAATACTGCATGCATCTGTGCCATTTTTTGTCTCCTCTCCAAAGAATATAAATTGGAAAAGGGGGGGATAGTTCTTACTCCTCACAAATAATTTCCTGACATACTTGAATAGTTTTTTCTCACAAACAAGGATTCATTACAGAAGATTCTAGTATATTAAGCCTCAGAATGCTTTCTAAAACTATCTACTATACTTGCACCCATTCTTCATTCTTGCTCTCTCTGGATGTCTTAGTTCTTGACAGATAAGCAAGAGAAACAAAAGGAAGAACCAATGCATTAACACTATTTAATAATTAGCAGACAATAGGTAAAAAATATCTGGGAATATTTTAAGTATAATCAAAAAGAGCTAGAAAGATGAATACAAAGTTTCAGCTGTGCATTTCTGATGTGATACTGCTTTTTACTGAGAAAAAATAAATAAGAGTGTAGTCATAGAAATCCGTATCTATGACCCACTTAAATTGTAACTTTGCTAGTAGACGTTGGATCCTACAATCATGCATTACTATGGGAAGCAGCATTAAAACAGTTAAGACTGAGTCAAGTTTACAGGGTTTTAAATACTTTGGCATTCCCTTGCCAACTCAGATTACCTGGAAATATAYTGTGCTTTGTGGGTGACCCAGTCAAGATTAGTAACCCAAATTTGAGAGCATTTGATAAAGGGTTCCTGATATATACCATCATTTGATGTATGGCTTGGGGCAAACTGATGAGCCAAAGAAAGCAATTTGTGCATGTGCTGGCATGAGGGCAAGTGGGTTGCCCAAGGTAATGTGCAGCAGTATATCATGAAGTTCATTTGTAAATCTTTATTCTGGATTTAGCAGCTTTGTGAAAATGTGGTAAACATTAGGTCTGATGAAATATTATTCTGCAGATATTAAAATAACATATAGATCCATTTTATGCTGTAATATAAGATAAAATCTAAGCTAGAACTATATTTGAATTTTGTGCCAGTATAAACTCACTGAAATCAGCAACAGCATAACACTGAAGAAAGACCAGGTTTCAGATTCCCAACTCCGGGTTCTTCTGAGGTACAGACCTTTGCAGCATTGCAGTTTGTAACGCTATAAATTGTTTTGCTTTTCTGCATTAGGTCCAACACTATTAAGAAAAATAAGACTGGAGCACATCACATCAAACACATCACATCACAAACACATCACATACTCGTCTCTCCTCTCTGGAAAGTTTTGATATACTTGTAGATCTACCTCTAACACTCACGGAATATGGACCAGGTGGCATCCAGCCATCCTCATCAAAACACCCTGGCCCTAGTTCCAGTTGCAAAATGTGTTCCAGACTTCGGCTGAAATTAAGAGTTTGTTTTCTCAGTCAATCTAGACTTRGTTGAGGGCAACTGAAGAAGAATATGGACACTCACAGCACAATGGCCCAAAATGATGGGAAATTCAGGGAAAATGGTAAGCTTGTGCCTTCCAAGATACTAATTTGAGTCAAAAACTTGAGAACAACTGGCAAGACTTATCACTCTCAAATTTTCAAACTACTCCTCATCAAACATCAGAGTCAACTTCTAGCACATCCTGCAACCAACTCTGATTCAGAGTATTCTTCCTGAGATAAACTATATCACATAAATACATGCAAAACAAACTGATGATATGGTTCTCTTGACATACAAAAAGGTATGTGTAGAATAGTCTAACTCCAAACTAAAAAAGTGAGGTCAGCAGACAATCCCTTTGGGCAGATCCTTAGAACTAAGTGATAAGCACTTCAAAGACAGGAGGGATTGCTTAGAAAGGTTGCTTGCAAGTCTCTACGACTACAGGAAAAAGAAAAGCACTGTGCAAATCTCTAAATACATTAGTGAAAATATGTCCGGAGAGGTATTTTCCCGGTAGTGTTTTGGTTTTTTTTTTTTTTTTTAAAAAAAGATGCCAGGAGAAGAACCAGAAATGATAAATACTGATAATTTGTACTAGTGAGGTGTGTGGCTTTACATTGCACCATCTTACACAACAATACTAAATATTAAAATCAAAAGCATTTTGTAGTAAACAGCATTTTTCCTGATTGCACATGATTATGTTAAGCAGCTTCTTCTAACAGTGTCGCAGAGGTGATTTAATAGCTCCTATAACTAATCTTCCCAGATGAACTCTCCCCTCTGCTGATGAAGCCTATTCAAAACCTACTACCCTTTGCTCATTTTGTCATCTCGTATTTCTGAAATTCCTGATCATGAATACGGTTGGCAAAATTCTTCTTTCCTCGCAGCAAATTTTCTGCAAACATCTCTTCTCACCTTTATGAGTGTAGTACAAAGGAAACTTATTTTTATCACTGYTCTCATTACTTACCTATTTCTTATTATTGTTTACCCACCACATCACTAATAAGTATAAGAAACTAGTCACAAAGTAGCTGTATAAAMCCCTGCAGTTTCCATGTTCTTTTCTGCAGCTTTGAAGCAAAACATGGCTCTGAGGAAGAAAATCACACAGCTCATTTTTGCAACTGGAACATGAAAACACTTTGAACAGAAAACACTGAAAGCACAGAAAGTTACCAGCCTATTCAAATAATGTAAATTTCATATATGTACACAAAGGTGTGTGCACTCAAAGTATAGAGACTAAAGTCTACCTTAACAAACTAAAAAACAGAGAGAGAGAAAAAAAACCCAAAAACAAAGAAAAAGAGAGAAACTCAAAAGCCAATCAAATCATTATTGCTGGAGAAGGAGGACAGTCAAAGTTACCACCAAGGTCAAAAAGGCAAGCAGGAGAGAAGTAAGAATTCCCTGTGGGAAAGCGGGATGCAATGACAAGGGGGCTCCGTGGGGCCCGCGAGCGGCTCGCCACGCGCAAAGCACGAGTCCCTAGGGGGCAGTGCGTAATTAACAATTGGAGGATGCAGCCATTGTCACAGAGACAGGCGCTGCTGCCCCAAAAACCGTGAGCAAGCACTTTGTTCTGAGAGCAGCTTGCTGATTAYGCTATAAACCCATCGTGTTTGCCCTTATGTAATGACGAACTACTTTCTATCACAAATATTTTCCTCTAGGATCATTAAGTTTTCTAGTAAAACGCACGAATTGCCGAATGTATGGACGGCAACCGTGCAGGATGAAAGACAGCTTAAAACATCCCTAGTCTTCCTTTTCTTGRGTGGGAGGGACACCAGGATGGGGGAGAGGTAGAAAGAAGATGAACTCACCTCATTTAAACTCACCTGAACTGGGCATTATTCTGTATTTATCCAAGCAGGTTGAAAAAACAAGGTCATCATTGTATGAGAAAATCTATTTTGCTAAAAGAAAATCAATGTGCTTTAGAACACAAAAAAAGTATTTTCAAACTTAAACAATGAAATTCCTTTAAAAAAAAAAAAAAGAGGTGGGACATTTTGGCATTTTAGTTGACATTATTCCAGACTTTAATGCTGGACTGTTCTATTGCTATATGCCGAAGCTGTTGAATTGCACATGAACAGGATTCCACAGAACCACCATGATTGTATTCATCTCAAAGATGAAACTAAAGAAAATAAAAATGTGCTAAGAGATGAGAAAACCCATCCTCCTTTTCACCACAAGGAACGCAGAGAGTACCATCCATCAGACACACAGAAGTTTCACGGTCACAGAATTTTGCTAACAAGTATACTAGCAAGTCTCTTCCATGCAGTTTTCATTTCTGATATTCTGGAACACATTACATGATATTCTTTCATCACTGACTATATTTTATAATGCACAGTAAATGTAAAATACTTATTTTACTTTCTAAAATTATATTAATATCTTTAATAAATGTTCCTTTCATTTAAAAATAAGCATTTGAAATTTATTAATACCATTTTAGTTTTACTCACCACATACTTTGAAAAACTTGTAATTTTTTATTTTAAATTATCAATCAAAATGGGGTAAATTCYCATTATTTTCAATGAACTTTCACAAAATTAAATAACTTTAGCTACTTATTACTACACCATCCGTGAGGTTAAATTTCTTTGTAATGCAGTTCCCATGAACTTGAGGTATTAGATCCTAATGAAGATGCTACGAGCACCTTCCGCTGCCGTCCCAGAACAAAAGCTAGTCACGGGCTTGACACAACACCTATTTCATGACAGGGGTAAACAAGGAGTTGACAACTCTAAAGTTCAGTTGGTCAAATCACATTTTTCTTCYCAACCTGCAGACGAGCAGTGACAGCAGAACTCAGGGGAGCCACGAGACWTCACCTTTGAGGCACGGCGGTTCCCCCGCCTCAGCTGCCTCTATCACCTTGCCCCTGYGCGAGGCAGAAGGTTCCCAGCTCCCAGGGGGTTGGAGAGCCGAGGATCGGGAGCTGCTGCCTCTCTCAGGTGCTGCTCTCAAGGTGCTCTCACCACCTTCATCTCCTGTCCATGCTACCTGCACAACTGCAGCCGGCAGAAGCCATAGGCAGGAAACACTAAAAAGATCTTCAGAGCCAAGCCATGAAGTCCTGACCTGAACTTCTGCCTTTTCAAGAGCAGGAAATGGAGATTAGATTGGAAATTCTGACCGAGTCCCGCTCTGCATTTTGTGTTTTTCATTAGTTCAGCTTTTAAAAAATGTAGTTCTTTAAGGCAATGAGTTTCATTCAATCACAGTTCAAGCTTGTCAGTTGATTCAAAGTAGGTAACTTTCGCTGGCCAATTTTAACAAAAAAATGAAAGAGGGAGAGAGGTCACAGAGATATTAAGCTCATTCAAGATTCTAAAAACCAGACACACATGTTTAGAAAAAGGTAGTTTATAATGCCCTGACACAGGAACGGCTACAGTGTGGAAATACCTCAATATACATCCTAGARTCCATATGGAAATTCAACCCTGAGAGATAAAAACATGTAAAATTTGACTACTCTTGTTGGGTTTTTTGGGGTTTTTTTTTGGTTTTTTGTTTTCCTCCTGCCCTTAGACCAAATGAGGGGCTTCAGTTTTCCCTCCGTGATAATCCTTGGCAAAAAATGGTGTGGAGAATGACTCCTTCCTTTAATTTCTGCACAGATGAGGGACAAAGGATCAGAACTGTGGAAGTACCAGGAGTGTCACCAAGCCCTATTCTCCATCTTAAGACTAGCCTAAAGCAAGACACTTGTTAGGATCCTTCTGCCCATGGGTCAACCTGTTTCATTTATGGCTTTTTCTGTTGGTAAGCAACAGGGCTATTCTACTTTTCATAGAATCATAGAATGGCCAGGGTTGGAAGGGACCTGTAGAGGTCATCTAGTCCAACCCCCCTGCACAYGCAGGGTCCCCTAGAGCATGTGGCACAGGGTGATGTCCAGGCGGGTTTTGAAGATCTCCAGAGAAGGAGACTCCACCACCTCTCTGGGCAGCCTGTTCCAGKGCTCTGTCACCCTCACTGGTAAGAAATTAATTCTCAAGTTCCTTTATCCAGAATAAACAAATTTGAGACTACTTTCAAATGCAGCCAGAAGATAACAGTGGGTTTTGGTGTTGGACACATTTCAGCAAGAGACCCAGGTCTATAGTGAAATCAAAACATTTAGTATGGGATGCTAATAAAAAAATTTTTTTTAGTCATGAAAGGATAAGCTATACTTATGTGATTTAATGACATTCTTATTTGAATAAAAYGATGAGTTCTTACAGCTACTGTAATTGATGAGGTTCTCTTCTATTTACAGAGAAGTGGCACAACAAACTTATGCTATCTCAGACTGCATGACATCTGGCCCCAGGCTCAGTTCAGTTTCTACATGCACTGCTTCCTGTCAGAGTAATTAAGTACATTTTCCTTGATTAACAAAAATCCAAACAAGATAAAGAGCTAATTTGCTTTCAGCTCTGGGTCCCAGTAGTTGAAGCTTGAACACATTTCTTGTGGGTTCTTCATGATTTTCACTTCAGTATTGAGATAAATCTAATTGTAACCGGGAAACTTTCTAAATACAGCAAGATTTATTTTTTTTAAGCTAAAGACATTGCTTAAATTTATATTAGAGTCAATTTAGGTGTGAGAAGTGAACAGAAATCTTTTCTCATTGTATCATCATGTGAAAAGGGCATTCAAGTTTGCCAGGAGTTCAGAGCTACCATCAATTTAACTTTGCAGGAGGGTAGAACAGTACACACAAAACAAATCTGATCCCTTTTACTCTTCCAGCTAAGTGGATTACAAAACATCCCAACAAAGACCCAACAAAAGCAAGAAGTATTTTGTTTGGGCAAACGAACTTGGAAATTCTTGCTCATATCTTTAACTAAATAGCATAGCAGATCCCATGCAAATTTTATAGGAAACAAATAAAATATATGTAACAAAATGACAACGGACTGAAACTACAGTTGAACTTGGCACACTGAAAGAAACCCCAAATCTGGAGAGGAAGTAAAACCACCCTGTCACACTTCCTTCAGCTGGAGAACCCTGGAAGATATGCCTCAGAAATGCTCTTAAAAAGAGGTTTAGAAAATTTAAGTTTAAACCTCATTCTCTTACCCCATTATTTTCCTCCCTTACAATTTTCTTTTCCCAGTCCTCCAAGTTCTATCTCGACAGGAATACCTGCTCCTGTATGAGGTGATATAGAATGTATTAAGCAGACGATACCTTATCGATCACACAACTCTGCTGCAAACTATGGGGCTTGTTTAAGCATATTAAATAGACCCCTTTCCTAAAGTTCCACATAGGGTTCTATCTTGCAGTGTTTTTACTTAATTATTTTAAAATATCCTTCATTTCCTATTTACAATGTAAAGTGCTTGAAGCCACAGTAACGTTGCAATAATGAGTTCTGAAATATCCTAATATGCCAAACCACAGTTTGCCTTGGGGRCTCCATCATGGATTTGACATTACCAGCGGCGGATCCATAGGTCACACTGAGCAGGAGCCAACCATTTAGAGTGGGTGAAGACTTCTTGGAAGCATTAAAAGTAAAAATGGTTTTACATTTCATATTAAAACTATGCTAAATGTCTGGCTTAGCCTGGTCATTTGGGGCACTCAGCACATATCTCTAAAGCTGCGAAGTTATTYTTAATACTCTTGCAGGTCACCTTTAAACAAATTTGCACTTCAATGATTATCTTTGCTAGAGCACACATTATACCTGCTGAAAGTAAGGAAAGTTACACGTGCTGTAGAGCATCCTTAAAAAGAGCAAGATTCATTGCAGCATGAAGCTCATTGTAGTGCTCTAATGATTCTGTTAAAATTCTGGTCAGCTTCTCCCAATCAGATACTGCAAAGTAACAAGGTTCTCCAACATCACAGGCAAAGTGGCAGTAAATTAGTGGCTTATGGATAAATACATGCTCATCAACACCCTGATGGTAACAATGTAGAGATATAAACAAGTATTCACCCAGCATATTAACCCTTTATCACAATCTCCCCCTCCTTTTTTATGCCTATGAAAGCTGCTGATTCAGGGTATGGTCCTGTTAGCTACAGAACCAATATCAGATGGCTTTTTAATTTCTTTCCATCAGACTGGCAGCATGCCATTTCCACAAGTCTACCTCCCCGATCTCTCAGACTGTCTCCTCTCTGGAGGCAGCTAAAAAACATATAAAACATAGTGCAGATTTTAGGGCTAACTTTTCACTTTACCTCCTTTTCTGGAAGAAAACAGGTTCACGCAGCCAGCCAGACCCTGCTAATCAAAACCTACAGGACTTCTCCCAAGCACTTTATGCCATTTATACACAGTTTCATGTAGTTTTACCRTGTCTTCCTTAGAGTGCACTCCACACAACTGAATTCTCCATTGATTCCTAATGTGCTAGTAATCTTCACTGTGGTATAACAGTCATAAGATGGTAGCATCTGAACAGAAAAAAAAAAAAGGTAAATATTCTTATTATAAAGAAGAAATTTAATTAAATATGCTTCCTCAACTAAAACAGAGTGTGGAACACCTCTCATGACTGCAATGATTTGGTTTTTATCATCTTTGCTGTTATACTGAAATTATGTCCATTTGGATCCAGAATACACAAATTCTGAACATTTATACAATAATCTATCAAGGTTTAGCTACATCTATTAAGCATATACTTTCAATCTTCTATTCATCTTCCTAAAGCCCCCCCCCGCCAAAAATATGGCATGAACCAGGGCAGATACAAACAGCAGCATTTTCCCCCCTTATCTCCTGTTAAGAACCACACAGCTCAAAGTATCTTTTGTAGTATGGGTAAGAATTGTGTTGAAATGTTCAGTTCCTTTATCTCCATACACTTACCTGAGTAAAACTCAGGATGATTTCATGGTGCCATAAACAGATTAAGTCAATGAAAACCTACATATTTGCTACAGTAGTAAAAGCACTTCCTGCAAAAAATGCTTTCATTCAAACACATTTTTCCCTTCAAACATAATACTGTTAATTCCTAATTAGAAATTTAAAAATTCCAGTGACATGCATTCTTGAGTTGCCCAAACATAATTACTCACTTCCCACAGCATATATGCTTAATGGGAAATTAAGGACTTGTTGTAACAGAAGTTCTATAATGAGGTTGTGTGTTTGCCTTGGCGAACCCTTCTCCCTCACACTCCGCCCTGGGACTTTTATCTCTGTTGCAGTCCTGTTTTATTTCTCTGACACTTTCTTCCTTTTCAAGAAAGCCTGTCTACTACTCTAGTCCTATATGTGTTTAAAACTACTTCTTCCTAGAACTTTGCTCCCAAAACACTTTGATCCACTAAATACAAAAGGACCATAGTTCTACGAAATGCACCAGTATCATAAAGCACCTATCAGTCATAAAGTTGCCAAAGATCCTTTTTTTTTTTTCTGTTTTTTGATATGTTGCTCAGCTTGATCCTTTACGGCACTCTTCATTAACTATCATTTTGCTACTCCATTTTCTCACTRGTTGTTACCAACCAGAAAATTCTGGCCTTGTTTAAAGCAATGGAAACATCCATCCTCTTGACTTCTGGATCTCATCCACAGTGACTCCCTGGTTTCTCCAGGGATACTGTATTAATTGTATTAATATTTAGAAGTGGCAGACAAAATCATCTATTGCAAATTGCTAACACCAATACATTCGCTGGAGTATTTTTTTGCAGTGTGGGGTTATCCTGACACCTAAGGATACATTCAGCAAGCATGTTAACAAATATTTGATGAACAGGTGGCTCACGTCACCATACTTTCCCTGTCTTTCCATAAACAAGCTAATTCAATGCTATTTATCTTATTTTTATGCATAGTGCAAGCAACTAGTAGAAAATTTTATTTGGAAATTTTCCATCATTGAGATATTTCATGGGAAAATGTTTCCCTTCTGCAGTGACCTTTTGATCCAGTTGTATTTTGAGATTCTAAAAACTCACATCCTGCTCCTTGGTTCTACACAGATGTTGAATGAGCAGCAGTTAGGAATCTATGGGTTAATTTTGACCTCARTCCAAACACGACTATTTCCACATGCACTGAAAAATGGAAATTGTCTTTGAAACTCAGAGATAACATACAACAGACCAGAAACTGTTGAAGTAAGGAAAAAATAAAAAAAATAAAAATCCCTCACAACATCATGGCTGTCCCAGCAATACCTCTTACAAGTAGAATGAGCTGATTTTTCCTTTCCTTTTTATGGCTTTCAGATTCCCCTTTGCCAATCTCACACGCACTCCTTCAGGCTTCCTAAATTGCTGCCGTCTCCCACGCACCTGCTGATGGTCTCACACTGCTGCTCACTTCTTGCCAGCTTGATCCACAGTGCTGAACATGTTCTCACTCACATAAAAAGTGACAGCTGAAGTTTTCAAAGGATAATCCAGATAGGTAGGGTTAACCAAAAAGCAAACCAGCTTGGGGGAAAAACAGAGAAAGAAATAAAAAAGGAACAAAGAAAGAAGGAAAAATTAATGCCAGGTTTGATGATTTGCCAAGTGTTTTGGGTATTTTTAGAATCATAAAAAAATATTTTTTTCAAGTATTTTCAGAAATGTTGGATGTGTTTTATTCCCACCTACTTCTCTTTCCTCTATCCCTGTTACTTTCTGCCTCCAGCACATATCAAGCAGTACAGGATGTGTGACAAGAGTGCTTTTTTTTCTGCAATGATTCAGCCAAATTTTGTGGGCACAAGACAGCAGAATGGAATGGGAAGGCCATTCACGTTTGAAAATTTAACTGCCACAGGAACAGTTGCATACAGACTTGCAAAGGGCTGAAATGCTTTTAAAGGCAGCACAGAGCAATCGTCTCCAACAGGAGTTGGTGGGAGTCCTCAAAAGCCCTGTGTAATGCTGCCTTCCTGCAGTCTGCTCTGGACGTGAGCCGGTTTGGGAAAAGCAGTCACTCCTTTTCCTTGCTTTTGCGCACTTTCYCAAGAAAGTGTGCCATTCCAGGGGGAGAAACAAGCCCCAGGAGATCTATTAGTAGATCTGGAAAATATATCTAGGAAATAACAGACTTTTAACCACAACCATCATAGAGCAGAAGTCTAAGAATAAGATCACACCTTTATAAAAGGCACTCTGGAATACATTACAATTAAAAAGTCATTAAAATAAAGGCAAAACCACTTTACTAGGAGTTTCAGACCTGTCCAAAACTATCTGGTGCCACAGGATTTACAATATGGGCAAATTGTTTTATTGATACTTTGTCTTCTATATCTTGTAAGATAAGTTTTAGGCTTACAGGAAAGATATATCTTAAGATTTCATAAGCATTTCTGTCCTGAGAACTACAACACTTTAGATAACAGCTGAGTTCCTCAATGTCTGAGGATATTACGTTCTTCTGGACAATGATGGGGCATCATAAAGAAACAGAATTACGGAATCCAGGAGACATCTGGACACAGTAGTTACAGTGAGCACTGATGAAACTTCTTTTAACTTTATGTCAAGCTTTTTAACATTTCTAGTCAAACAACTGTTAAACAAAGTGTACAAGAATCTATAACATTTAGTAGAGAAAAAGGGCATTTTTTACATAGAAGAATTACATGGTGAGATTGGCATTACCCGAAAAATATATATCAAGTCTCTTAAATTAAAAATATAGCTGAACCCAGGCGTGGTGGGGAGAATATTCTGGGCTACTTTTTGATGCAGACAGGTTGCAGGTTTTATAAGTGAGGGGACAGATTTCACTGTACTCTACTGCAGCTCCAGTGCCCAAATGAATGTTTGTGGTCCTGCTCTGTATGGGGGTTAAAGCATCCATCCCTGGGAAGTGGACAGCAAACACAGAAGTGAGTCAGAGAGATAAAAAACAGTGTGCATGGAGAAAAGAAAAATTCCTTTTTTAAATATTCCCACATAAATATTTTAATAACACTGAAACTCAGAAATTGAAAGCAAGAGTTGAAAAGATTTTTACAGCCAGAGTATACGGTGTTAAATATTTTACTCCCTGTCTCACTTGATGAAGATCACAATTACGATCAAGCTGGTACAAAACCTGTCAAATTAGCCTGACTTTAGGGCAGTGTTCTCCTTTGCAGTTGTTCTCTCTCCAGAATGCCTAATAATCAGTGTATATTTAAACAAATTGGGATATTTCAGAGTCTGAATGCT